>BMAO01028338.1:0-26434 GCA_019973975.1 Trichonephila clavata
GACATGGAAAGTGTTGCTGAATCTGAAAATGAAGATGTACCCGTATTAGAGTTGTTACCCAACACAATGGGTCAATTGATAACAGAGATGCTTGAATCTGTCAATAGATTCTAACATAGAAAATGGTGTCGAATCTGAAAAGGACCTGCGTTGGGAGTTGTTACCCAACACAAAGCACTCATTTATAACAGATTTGTTTAAACGTGTCACTAGACAGGCTTAAACTTGTCACTAGACACCCAAAAGAGAAGGATGTACCCTAATGGACCCTACAAATTTCCTACAACCTTATGAAAACAAACTAAGATTGCAAGCATGAAACTGAAACTCTGGGGAAAAATTTTTTTTTTTCAATTCACCTTTATATGCAAGCTCCCACTCTATTCATTTATTCTCAGCTGCTCGATTTTTTTTCTTGTCATAGCTACCCAACCCAATTGCGACTATCTCGTTTCCATCGAATGGATGCGCTACCAATCCCAATGGGTTCCTTGTCGCATCTTTCTTCAAAGTCCGTTTGATAATAAACAGGTCGAGATTCGTCCGACTCTGGGAAGCTTACAATCCTTACCTACTCAGATGTCCTCCGAAACTTGAAGCAGCTCCTTCCCTGTTCAGAGACCACGATGGTTGGGATCACAGTGATATCGTGCGAGTGCCTCAAGACGAGTTGGAACACTTTCTCAAGTACCATTTGGTCAAAGATTATTTGGAGAGAAACAACCATGGATGGGAGTTGGTGATTGGAGCCACCGATCTCGCCACCTACATGTATTTGGATCCCATTCTACCCGAGGTGATGCATTATGTTGGAAAAGAGCACCAAGCGGATGACATGGTCCACGAAACGATGAAACAGTTTAACTGGGAGGGACAAGTCACCCATGTGTAACCTCCTACCCACTTGGAAAAAAAATTCCAACTGAAGGGTCCAAGTAGAAGGAAAATGTCAAAGAGAGAGAAAATGTTTAAACGGTGAAGGAAGAAAATAATGTGTAAGCTTGAAGCGAAAAGATAATGTGTAAGCTTAAAGTGAATTATTTAAAAAAAAAAATTTTTTTAGAGAGTTTAAATGCTTTAGCGAGTCTTGCTACTCAAGACACTTTTATGATGATTGAAATTTACAAATCACATCGCCGTTATTACATTATTGTTCCACAAGTCATCTTTCCCACCTTTGTGGACAAGTATGTGTTACCGTGTCGAGTCGGCACTCGTCTGGAATTTTCTAGTTTACCCTCCATTTTTTTTCTCCTGGTGTTCTCAAGTGCAATTTGAACGCACCGAGACTGGATTTTGGTACCTACAGAACCATCCTTTGATCACTCCCCATGTCACGGAGGAGGCACGGTGCCCTTGGAGGCCATGCGAGACTCTATTCTACCTACCCTCGTCTCGTATTTTCCTGAATTGACCCTGACCTATCACGACACCCTCCTGGATGTGTGGCCCCACACCAACACCTTTTGGGCCCGAAAGCGATTATTCCCTCATCATTGGAAGGTGAATGCGTATCTGCAAATGAAATCGTTGAGACGGGCTGAACATCAGGACCAGAAAGTCTTTACCAGCCTCAACGATCTGTTGTTGGGGAAGAAGATTGGGTTCGAGCCCTGTTGCCGAATGGAAGTGGTGAGCCCTAAGCAAGACACGATGAGTTCCTGGTCATGCGCCACGAGAAGAGCACCACGCGGAATACACCTTATACGATTCCTTCCCCTAAGGAGGGTCAAAAACATTTGAACACGAGATAAAGTTTACGTGGCAAGAAAGAGATCTTCAGGTTTCCCGACCCGTGGCCGTCGTGAGACCCATGACTGTACTGCAAAGGGTGCATGTGTCACCCTCTCCCTCGAATAGACCTTCTACCACACCTCAAGTGGGAACTGTTTTGCAAAGAGTGCGTGTGTCACCTCGAATAGACCTTCGACAACACCTCAAGATGGAACCGTTTTGCAAAGAGTGCATGTGTCACCCTCGAATAGACTTTCTACCACACCTCAAGAGGGAAGGAGAAGATGGACCTTTACACCGGTAGTGTAACAGAAGGATTTAAAAAGTTTTTTCCACGACTGTAAAAAAATATTGTCTATCATCCAAGTGAACCAATGTATTAAAAAAAAATTTTTTTTATGTGTTTGACTTGATTGCTTTTATATATCCAGAATTATTTTGGTGTGCTGCTGCCATGTCTGTCAAGACGCTTTACAAGCTTATCAATTCCTCCAAGAATATTGTCGTCCGTTGTCCCATTTGCTTTAAATCCATGACCTTTGGTCATTACTATTACACACATGCTTTGAAAGAACATTCTTTAAAGAATCGTAAAGAGTGCGTTTTTTGCATGGGGTTTAAATCTTGGGCTCATGGGCACAGAATGAAGCGTGAGAATGTGCAACATGTCTTGGATTGCTCGAAAGGTTTTGTGTCTCAAAGGAAAGACGATGAACCACCCCTGGATTATGACTATTCAGATGTCACTTGCGAGTGCAAATATTTCATCTCGACGCCCCACTACCTCTATGATCGTTGCAAAGACCCCACCTCTGTTGGATTTTATGATTCAGTGTTTGAAAAACCTGACCTATGGCCCCGTGGAATCGAATTTACGGAAGCGAGCGGTTTGGGAAAGGACGTTCATGGAATCTTTCAGCGCTACCTGTGCCATAATTTGGATTGGTTTCACATTATGGTGAAACATGACGCCTTTCCCATATTTTGTCGGGAGATGGAAGCCATTCGCAATAAATTTGTCCTTTTACCCTTCTGGTGTCTGTGTGATGGATTGGAGAGTGAAGAAGGTAAAATACCCCATCGGCACATGATTCTGGCCTGTGAGCAGGATGGCTCGTTTCAAGACATTTGGAAACATAAAGTTCGTTATGGAACCAAAGAACATGCCAAGAAATGCGTGAAAATTCAAAATGCCTTTCACTTGGCTCGCACCCTGGTATACGTGAGCCAACCCAAAGCCATGTGTGATGGTCGAATCCCAGACGCTCTAGACGAGGGGAAACATACCTCCCATTTTTATATCAATCGACCGATGCACGTCCATAGCATTGCCTATTTATGTACTCTGTTTCCCAATGGGATAGAAAGGCTACTTTCGGAACAAAACGGTAAAAAGAATGTCGTACTATGGGATTTCCACGCTCAACGTGGGCCAGACAAGTGGCATCATTTGAAATGGGTGGTCCCCATTAAAGTCACGGGCTGGAAATTTTTGGACGTATTGGACGTTATACGGTGGCAAGAAAATTGATTTCAATCCGGGGTATTCCCTTCAAATTCTCAGGGATGAAATGTACCTTTTATGCCCAAAGCAACAAAATGTCATGAAACAACTGAAAGAAATTAAAGAAAAGGCTCAAATGGAAAAGGATCATTATTGGAAACCCATCATGGCGGATTTGAAAATGGAATGTGACGTCTTTAAAAACGAGTATAAATCCAAAGAAAACGAATGGAAATTGGAGAGAATGACCTTTAAAGCCGAAAGTGATGCTTTTAAATCGGAGAGACATTTTTAAATTTGAAAGAGATGGCGCTATAAATCTGAAAGAGACATTTTAAAAGCCGAAAGAGATGTATTGAAATCAGAGAGAGACATTTTTAAAGTTTAAAAGGATGTATTCAAATCTGAGAGAGACATCTGTAAGGCCGAAAGGGATGTATTTAAATCTGAGAGAGACATTTTTAAAGTCGAAAGAGATGCTTTTACATTTGAGAGAGACATTTTTAAAGATGAAAGGGATGCATTTAAAACTGAAAGGGATAGTTTGTTGATGGAAAACACGGGACTAAAAAGAATGCTGCTACATGGGCAAACTACACAAAATTTCTAAAATGTATGGAAAAAAAAAAATTTTTTCCGAATAATACACCAAGTTTTATCATTAGCCTATGGTAATTACTGCAATAAAAGTGTCCCACAACCATCACACCTCTTTTTAAGAGTAAAACACCTGCTTTTTACAGTCCTTACCATTCAATGTTTCAAAACAGACTCACCTATTTTTAAAAATGTGTAACGCCTGGTTTTACAGTCCTTACCATTCGGTGTTTCAAAATTGACAAACATTTTTTTATAAAAAGTGTAACGCCGGTTTTTTACAGTCCTTCCATATCGGTTTGAAAACTCTCTCACCTATTTTATAATCCTTTATACAATGGGTCTCCCTCTCATCTATTTTGCAATCTTTACCATTCAATGTATCCCAACCATGCCTCCCATTCAAGTCTTTGTTCACTTGTATCCTAATGCTGCTCAGTCTCCCATTTGATGCGCTTCTCTTTAGCCCATTTCCCCTACACTCGTTTCGTTTGAATAGTTCACTCCCTCCTTCCCCCAAAAGATGTTTCCATTTGAAAAAAGAATCCCTAGAAACATTCCTCTCTCCCATGATATTGCTCACATCCCTTTGCGTAGCCTCCCCAGAAACCACTCAACCATTTGCTTGGGGACGTCCAAACGGCACATGCCTCCGAGTTTCCAGGGCCCCGGTGCTATGACCCCTCTACCATTCACCTATGGCAATCACTGTAAAATAGGAAACGCTTCTCGTTATACAGTCATTACCATAGGTTCCATACAGTCGATCGATAAAATAGTTGAGCACCGTGACCCTTTCCAAAAATGATTGAAAATGGAAAACGACCTTTTTTGAAAGAATCCTCGGCTCTTTTTGTCAGTCCCCGCTACGTTGTGGTCCCACGGTTCTTTTTTGTCAGAATCTGGTCCCTCTACGTTGTGGTCCTACGGCTCTTTTTGTCGAATCCCCTTTTCACCTC
The DNA here is from genome assembly GCA_019973975.1 of Trichonephila clavata. Classification (NCBI taxonomy): domain Eukaryota; kingdom Metazoa; phylum Arthropoda; class Arachnida; order Araneae; family Nephilidae; genus Trichonephila; species Trichonephila clavata. The sequence goes on from BMAO01028338.1 coordinate 4,795, forward strand.
CCGTTGTGGTCCAACAGCTCTTTTTGAATCCATCCTATCCCTTTTTCCCCTACCCGGCGTTGAGAGTCCCATGGCTCCCTCTCCTGTTTCAAATCCACCTGGCTCTTTTTGTATGAATTTTGTCCCCTTTTCATCTTCTTTTTACACTCATGTTGCATTTTATCTCAAATCAAAGTATCCCCTCAAAGGTGGTCTGAACGTCGAAATTCACCTTCCAAGGGCTCTTTTGGCCTGCCTTCTGTCCCTTTTGTTGCGTTTTCAGCTCCACTCAAAGTATCCCCTCAAAGTATCCCTGATTTCACTTCAATATCCTTATCGAAAATTTTTCAAATTCCTCCGAAAAATATTTTGGAGGGACGCGAGAAAAAAAGTTTCAACCCAGACGAAGGATGAAAAGGGAGGGGGTGAGCCACAAATGAAATGGAGACATGTCAGGGGGGAAAGGAAATGGAGGCGTTTCAGGGGGGCAAATGAAAGGGAGACAGGTGAAGCGGGGGGTGAAAGCAGCGACCCATGAAATGGAGGCATTGCGACGTTCCCAGGAGAATTATTCCAGGGGCCCCAGTGCTTTGACCGCTCTACCATACACCTATGGCAATCACTGTAAATAGGAAGCGCCTCTCGTTTTACAGTCCTTACCATAGGTTCCATACAGTCGGTCGAAAAAATAGTCGAGCACCGTGACCCTTTCAAAAAATGATTGAAAATGGAAAACGACCTTTTTGGAAACGGCACTTTTGGTCAGAATCGTGTCCCCTATGGTGTGTTTATCGAAAAAAATTTTCAAATTCCTCTGAAAAAAATATGTTGGATGGAGCGCGAGAAAAAAAAAGTTTCATCCTAGACGAAGGATGAAAATGGAGGGGGTGAGCCACAAATGAAATGGAGACTTGTCACGCTGGGTGAAAGCAACGACCCATGTAATGGAGGTAGGTCAGGGAGGGTAAATGAAAGGGAGACAAGTCAAGCTGGGGGAAAGCAGCGACCTATGAAGTGTAGGCATTACAACGTTGGTATGTCGAGAAAAGACAGAGAATCATTCCAATAGGGGTGTTGTTAGAACATTGGAGGCGAGCCATCTCACGACGTTGCCATCTTGGCGTGTCACGGAGGGGGTAGGTGAGTTTCAATGGTTTAGTGTCTAATGTATCTTTCGTTTGAGTACAAGTTTTCAAAGAGAGGCCCTCCAACGTTGGCACCTTCCTTCACCCAAAAAAAGGGGGACCGAGTCGACTCTTGTGTCGACTCGGTCCCCCTTTTTTCGGTTCAGTTCAATAGGTAGAGTTTAATATTTCAATGTTCAATATGTACAGTTGAACAGTTCAATGTTCCACATTTACTCCACTAAATCAGCCATTTGTTTCTGACATTCGGCCTGCAGCTTGTTGAAATGCTGTAGATAACGCGCAAACCGGTAAGATTTGACCATGGTGCACTCGGAAATGTCATAATTTTCGTGCACCTCATCGTGCAGGTGATCGGGTAGCGTACGGTCATGGAGATCCTGGAACTTTGGCAGCGTCTCCAAGCTGATGGTAAACAACCCCAGCTGCTCAAAGAGTTTGCGCTGGTCGGTTCCCTTGACCACGATGAGGCCTCGATTGCCTTGCGCCAGCTGACCAAATTTACCCCTGACGCAAAAGCTGAGGTATTCGAAGGGCACGGATCCAGGCAGGTGGTTTTTGAGATGGAGACGTTCGTTGATATACCGATTGGCCCGGTCATCTTTCGAGGAGGTGATCAAATTGGAATGATCCACGGTGATGCACATGACTTGTGGATCCTCCGAAATGCTGGCAATGGAGATTTCGATGGGGACAGGCTTACCCCCACGATGAAACACGTTGGCATGAGCAAAAAAGGCTAGATGAGACATGGTGCATGGGAGGAGAATGTCTCTGGTGGCTCAGGTCTCTCCTATTATATACTCTGGGGGGTCACGTGAATCGATTCCTATTGGCCCTTGAAACTAATCGTATTTGAGGACATCTTGGTGAACACTTTTCAACCTTGACACTCATCTTTCCATGTATTGGATGACATCTGGGACCTCGAAACTAATCTTTAGCACATCTTTGTGCCTCTTTTCAGTACAAGTTTTTAAAAAGAGGTCCTCCAACGTTGGCACCTTCCTTTACCCAAAAAAAGGGGAACCGATGGCTGTTCTCGCGGAGAGAGAATGATTCGGCTGGCGGGCCTTATAGAGGCTCGAGGAGCGTGACGTCAACTGGCATCCCATATTCCAAGGCCTTGCGATGCGAGCGTTCCACGTGGGGTTCCAACGCCCGTTTCCAAGCTGGGGGCATGACCAGGCGCCAAGGAAGGTGGTCGTCTCGATGCATTTCCCAATCATCCAACCACGTTAATAGTCTCACGTACACATCCGCTAGGCGCGTGCAGTTTGTGAGATTCAACGTATAGGCCTCCTTATTGTGAGGTTGATGGGCTTCCCAAACTCGGCGAGACGGGGGACGACCCAGTTGAAAGAATCTCAACTCGACGCCTGGATCCCACGTCAAATCCAAATGACTGGTAAACACGACCACGGTCTTTCCAAACGACCGAGGCACGTGCACTCCGAAATTGGGTTCAAAGAGGATGGTGTAAGGATAGTCGTGCTCGTAATACGTGACTCGATCGGGCCAGCGACCCAAATTGCCAAACACGATCGTCGTGCGATGTCGACACTGGTCCAATAAATGTTGGATCATTCTGACACAAAGAGAAAAAGACTTGCTTTTTTAAAAAATAATACTTTTTGTTTGCAACGGGTACAATAAATGTTGTATCATTCGAACACAAAGAAGGAGACTTGTTTTTTAAAAAATAATACTTTTTGTTTGCAACGGGTCCAATAAATGTTGTATCATTCGGACACAAAGAAGGAGACTTGTGTTTTTAAAAAAATAATCATTTTTTTATTGATCATTATCCTACTCTACAAGACAGATTCAGAGGTTGCATGACTTTAAATCCAACAGAGGGTCGGATACAAGGGGAGAGTTTGGGCATTGACAAGTCCAGGGGCTCCATCGCCATATCGTGTTCAAAAGTCTCCAGGAAGGTGATGAGTTCATTGTTTTCATCAAAGAGCGAGGGCACCAGGTGTAGCACCGAGGGTTCGGGTCCAGAGAAGGACGTTAGGAGTTGGTCGAGCCAAGCAGCTTCGGGCTCTGGCACGGGGTCTGGAAAGATGAGCTCAGGTTCTGGAATCGGCTCAGGTTCTGGAATCTGCACAGGTGGTGGAGAGAGGAGCTCAGGTTCTGGAATCTGCACAGGTGGCGGAGAGAGGAGCTGAGGTTCTGGAATCTGCACAGGTGAGGATAGAGTAGCTCATGTTGTGGAATCTGCACAGGCGGGGATAGAGTAGCTCAGGTTGTGGAATCTGCACAGGCTGGGGATAGAGTAGCTCAGGTTGTGGAATCTGCACAGGCCCAGGTCTCTGGATGCGTCCTCGTTTCTTGGAGGGGCGCGTCTCCTCCCCAGCTCGGTTCAGTCCAAGCACTGGGGTCGGAGGCGGTAGCTTGTAGGCGGTTTGATCCAACGTTTTTTTTCTTCGAAAATCTCCCAGGTGAAATCCCTTCTGAAGGAGCTGAGGGAGCAGGGATTCGGGGATCAGGTCCAGACCAAAAACGGTTTTTTAAACCGTCAACAGCAAATAGTGGGTTCCCGCCGGGATCGGATAGGCCGTGTGCGGCTCCAAGATGGTCCGATGGTAGAGCATTTGGTCGTAGGGCTCGAAACTCTTCTCGTTCACCTTGGTTCGGGCTCGACACTGGAGACTGGAAGGGGGCAGTTCGTAGAGCAGCAGGGGCACCTGCGTCGTTTGAATGAAATGCACCTCTCCAGGGTGCACCGTTCTCAAACCAAAGGTAAAGTCTTTTTTCACAAAAAACATGTTGCCATAGATGTAGACCATCCTCTTGTTGGTATTTTTGAGCAAACGATCTGGATTTTTCAAGAGGCGTTTGGACACTTTTTCCCACAGGATCGCGTTGGGTCGAAATTCGTTGACGTGCTTGGCTTCCAGCACGGCCCGCTTGAAATTGTCCATCAACGTCTTTTGGTGGTACCACGGATCTTGACGAAATAAGGTAAACACGCGTTTGGCGTGAGGCTCCTGGTAGAGGATGCCCGCTCGCACCTGGCCCTGTTGAGCGGCATGTTCCAACGCATCGGGTTTCTCGGGCAGCGTCATGGGCACCACGGTGGAGGAGAGGTGCTCGGGGAAGGCATCCATGCTGCGAATGACGAGAAGCGTCTACCCGCGTTCTCCTTTTATAGACGTATCAGGCCGGATGCGAGTGAAAAATGGGGTTGAGAGGTTGGTGGAGAATGGCACACATGCCTTGCACGCCAATCCAACGATGACATTGCGTCTGGTGGCAAAAGGAACATTCGCCTCGTGGATGGGATTTCAAGAGCATGACGGGGATGCGTTTGAAGGGACTGAAAGCGCTCCATTTTGCTTGAAGGTCTCTAAAGTCTTGCTTGGAACGAGAGTCGGTCACACAGAGGGTGCCGACATTGAGATAATGCAAACAGTTGAACACTTCATGCGCCCCGACGCGATCCGAAGCATACGAGACGACCCCGTTGGTGAGCGTGAAACCATGGTCTCGGAGACACAACACGGCCAGACCGTGCGTATGGAAAAAGACTTGAGCGTGGTGCTGGGGAAATCGATAAGCATAAGGAGGGCGTCGTCGATACGAGGAGAAACGACGTCGTCATCGAGGGTCTTGTGGAGAGTTTAGTTTTGGGGGCTCATGAGAAGACTCAGGGTGTGAAGGAGAAGCCATGGAGGGCAAAGGGGAACCAGGGGTGGATAACAGGCTCAACACATCGTCCGTGTCGGTCATGTTGAAAAAGAGAAGCTGTAAATTATTTGCTCTGAAATGTAATCTGCAAAGTGTTTGTTCTTAAACATTCTCTCTCTCTAAAAAAAAAAATTTTTTTTAGAGAGATTGGTTATCAATATTATTTGCTTCTGAAAGATATTTCAAACTTGCCTCACATTCTTTTTTTGGCTTCTTCGATATTTTATTTTATTAGCCTTCCATTGTGAATCTTACACAATGTTCCAGGCGCAGTCTCAAAAAATGTGTCAACCTTCCATTGTGAATCTTACACACAATGTTCCAGCCACAGTCTGAATCAATGTGTCAGAGTTTTTTCTTCTTGTCGTTTCCAAACCCCCCCAAATGGAAGAATGATTCCTGGTACCAAGCTATGCTCTTTTCCAGAAAACATTCTCCCATGGCTGTTCCAAACAATAATTTAGTATAATATATGGAATGTCACTATGATTTGCTTTTCATCTTTCACACATTATTGGTCTTACATCTTACACAATGTTCTAAAAATTGTGTCAGAGTATTTTTTCGGGTCGTTTCCAACCTTGACTCTGAGACTAGCCCAAAAAAATGGGAGATAGATGACTGGTCCCGTGCTATGCTCCTTTCCAGTCATCCATCTCCCATTTTTCTGGGGAATACCTGTCCACCTCCTCTACGAGGCTGCTCGTATGGGGTTGGGCGCCCTGCAGAGAGGACAGGTATTCCTCACCTCCAGGTGTTGCAGTAAGCAACGCATGTGAAATACATGGTCACAATGTGTCTTTTCTGGCCAATGCATCGGACTCAAACAGATGGAACACGTCTCGGGTATTTGGAAGACGCTTTCGAGCCATTTGAGTGCATAACAGCCATCCAAGACGGCTTGAGCCAAGAGAATCCAAGGGGCCAACGGTTGAGGTCCGTGTCGCCTCCAGGCCTTGTACACCAATCGGTATAACTTGGGAAGGGCCAAGACCTTCCAGAGAGCTTGCAGAAAGGCCCCCTTGCCTTGGGCCACCTGCTGTTCGAGGTAATCACTGTAAAGTTCGGAAGGTTCAGAAAAGGTGAGGCATTCGAAAGTGGGCAGATTTTCGTGGGCCTCGGGATGGGGAAACACTTTGCGTAACAGGTCTCCCAGGTCCACGGGGGAAAGAGCAATGACGTCCGACGGAGTGAGAGTCTGTAACTGGGCTCGAAACTGCATCATAAAGGTAATGTACTCGGCCAATTGGGCCTCGTGGTATTTGGCCAGGTAGACTTGAAACGCTTTGTCAGACTCCATTGTCTCGTATGATGCAGAGGGCTTCCGAGCCGTGCTTTTTAAAAGAGAAAAGTAGGAAGTGGATTTTGATTGGCTAGAAGAATGTCCCTATTTTGCCAACGGGGGGAAAGTATTCTTTTCCATTCTCTGGTTTCAATCTTGCTTCGGTAGGCGCACCACACCATCCATAAAACGTGAATCATGGGGTTTCCCCGCCGTAAGCTAACCCATGGCAGGGGTCATTTCAAGGTGGGTAGTGAGCTTATCAACAGCTTTATGTCTCCAATATTGACATTGAGCTCGTCTCAAACAATCTTGATGATGTATAGACCCATCCCGTACGATGACATGATTGAATTGTTTCACCATAAAATATTGCTCGGGTTCGTCAAATAAACGAAAACAATGGCAAGTGTTGGGTCCTTCAGTGCATTCATCCGCACTATAGACACAATCGGAAAGGTGGAATCCATGTTGGCTAAAGACCACCTGGACGGGAATAGGAAATTGTTTCACGAGTTCATGAAATTTCACAATACCCGCTAAACGTTGCAAGCGTCGTCTATAAGACGACCATCGTGAGACGTTTTCTCGCAAACCTGGGAGAATGTTTTTTTCCAATTCACCAATGAAAGATTCTAACGAGGTCATAATGACGTGTAAGAAATATCACTGCAAACAAAATGAAAACTCGAATGGAAAGCTCTGCCTTTTTAAACACTCTCCAATCTCTCTAAAAAAATTTCTTTTTTTTTTGCAAGTTTCTGTTACAATTTTATTTTACAGTTGGTATCGGAAATTTTTTCCATGCTCAAATGCTCATTCAGAAGGCTGTCAAGATTTTCAAACATGTCGCGAGTCTTTGGCTCGGGGTCAATAGTATTTTCCAGTGCATAAAATTGGCTCCAACCTTATAATTGGTTCGCTCACCGTGCAACATTTGTTCTTCAAACAAATGATTGTAAGCTTATAAATGTTTGGGAGTTTTATGTAGACTTGATACCCAACATTCACATTTAGCTTTGATCAAACACTCTTTGGGATGCAAAGTCCCATCTCGTACGACGACTTTATCCAATTGTTTCACAATAAAATATTTCTCGGGTTCATCAAATACATAAAAACAATGACAACAACCTGGGCCTTTAGTATTTTGGTCTCTACTATAGATGCAATCCGAGATGTGAAGCCCCTGTTTGTTCTGTACCAACTTGACGGGAAGAGGAAATCTGTTCAAGAGTTCTTGAAATTTCACAATACCCGCTAAACGTAGCAATTTTCGTCTATAAGGAAACAACTCGGAGGCAGGTTCTTGCTGCACACCTGGGATAATAGTTTGTTCCAATTCAGAAATTAATGTTTTTAAAAAAGAAATTACTCTGAAGAATGAATGCTTACAATCAGGGAATTGACAACTGACTAAAGAGCCCAAAATATTTAACACTATCAAGCTCAATCTCTTTTCTGTTTTGGAAACCTATCTCTTTTTTAAAAAAAAATTTTTTTTTTTATAGTGAGACAATGTTTCAGTTGGATTTTCAGAGCGACTCACAAGTCGTCGAGCATCAAACTTTATTTGCTTCTGAAAGATGGGAGGAGGCATCATAGAGGCCGTGTAAACGCACTCTGGATCAAGGCATACATCCTTTGCCAACGTTTACTATTTGGGTCCGTCATATGCATGGCCCGGGGCAAGAATTCTTTTCCATTCTCCAAAATGTGTTTCAATCTTGCTTCGGTGGGTTCACCGTGCAACATTCGTTCTTGAAACACCATCGATTGCAATAAAACGTGAATCACACAATCATGAGGTGGCTCTTTTCCCCGAGAACACGGTAAGCAATCTTGTTCACAAAAGCATGCATCCGAAACAACAGACATGGTCGGACACGATAGATTGAAAAGAAACAAAATTTCAAAGCACCCTACACTAGACGAGTAAATGAAATGAGGGTGGTAAAAAGCTTTTAAACTTTTAAAGAGCACGGAGTTGTAATACACGCAGCACTCAAAGAGAACAACTCTAGCTAGACAAGAAATAAAGTTATCTTCAAAAAAAATAAATTTTTTTTATTTTTTTATTTAGAGAAGTTTACATGATTTAATTTCAAAGGTTTGTTAGTGATCTCGAAAGTTGAGAGATGGCTGAACGAGGTCAAACCAACCTTTTTACTCTATTGTTTTTCCTACGCCATGTATTGGAAAGGATTCTGTCCACTCTTTTTCTTTGCAACAAATTTTTCAATATTTTATTTTCAACTGACATGTTTTGTACTTTAGCGTTCAACTCATATTCTTTTGTTTTCAACTCGTCATTTTCCTTTTTCAACACGTCATTTTCCTACTTCAACACGTCTTTTTCCTTTTGAATCAAATCTCTTTCCCTTTCCATGAGGTCGTTTCTCGCTTTCATCTCGTTGAGCTTTTGGTCGTTTTTCGCTTGAATTTCATCCATCTTTGACCTTAATATCAGCTTGTGGTCCATGGCACATGCTTGTTTTGTTTTCTTGACTTCAATCATCATATTTTGTTGTTTACGAGACAACACATACACATCGTCTCTCATGCGTTGAAAGGAACACTCGGCTCCCTGATTTCCCTCCTTGACATACAATTTTTTATTATCGTATAGATTCAAATGCAGGGGTGTGCATTCCTCCGTTTCCTCGTAGCGCGGATACAAGGGAATCACGCAATTTAAAAATTTCCAGCCCGTCACATGGATCGGTACCCCCCATCTTACATTGTACCAGGAGTCCCGTACACGCTTGGCAGCCTTTTCCCAACTGGATACATTTTTATTTCCAAGTTGCTCCCACAATAATTTTTCTATTCCCCCTGGAAAGAGGGTACAGAGAAACGCAATACTATGCGGGTGCAAGGGTCGATTGATGTGAAAATGCGATCCATGTTGCAGATCGCTTAAATTGTCAGGAATCTCACCCTTGTCACACGACGAGTTGGGTTGACTCACGTAGACGATGGTGCGCACCAGATGAAAGGCATTTTTAATCTCGACGCATTTTTTGGCATGACCGCTCTTGGGAAATTCATACCGAACCTTTCCTTTCCAGACGTCTTCAAACGCACTCTCTTGTTCACACACTACAATCATGTGTCGGTGTTGTGTTTTAAATGTCAACCCATCACATAAACACCAAAAGGGTAAAATGACAAATTGATCCCGAATATTTTCCATTTCCCTACAAAATGTATCAAAAATATCATATTTTACCATCAAGTGAAACCAATTCAAGTCTTTCCTCAAATAACGTTGAATAATACCATAAACATCTTTTCCCAAACCACTGGCTTCCTCAAATTCTATCTCCTCTTCCCACAGGTCAGGTTTCTCAAAAACAGACTCATATAATCGTACAGAATGCAATTGGGGACGACCATACATGTCACGAGGATTGGTTTGAAAGTGTTGACATTCGCATGTTTCCACCACCTCTACTTTCTGTGTCTTGTCTGCTATCATTTTATCATTTAAAAGGGCCCAGATAGTTTTGGCATTCGTGACGAATAGCTTCAAACAGGACACCACATGATTCACATTAACGGGAAGATTCTTTTCCCCATGATTCCATTGTCGACGTCCAAAACAAAACACACATTGTTTACGAAAATTCAAACTATGCTCTTTGGAAGCATGTGTAGAATAAAAATGAAGTACTGTCATTTCCTCGTCACATTGTGGGCAACATATGGGATCATTTGAATGGTTATGTAAATGCCTGAAAAAAGTCGAAAAAGATTTATACATGTTTGTTGTGAGTTGTAAATGATCAACGTTTGAATGCTTACAATCAGGGAATAAAAACAAAACTGTCAAACTCTTGGCAGATTGAAGAGCTCAAAAAGTTTAAAACATCCTACCTCTCTAAAAAAAAAGAAAAAAAATTATTTTTTTATAGACTGATCAAAATTTTCAGAGCAAAGAATAGTTTGAGTTTGACACCCAAGTTGTCGAGTGTTTATACCCTACATTCAAGTGACGTCACGTACATGCGCAGTAGAATGTTATAGGACTTGTCATTTTTTTTCAGTGTCTCATTTCTCATTTCATCGTGCTCGAACCTTCCATCTCGGTCTATTCCAATGGGATCGAGTTATTTTCGATTCAAACCGTGTTGGTTTCAAGGCTCTCGAGACCCTCCTATGGGGGGGGGGTATTCCCAATGGTTGTACAGGGTTCGACATGACTCGTAGCCCACGTCCTACCCTGCTCCACACAAGTTCATAGGTGCCATAGAAGCCCCCATCATTTACCTTTGAATGTTATGATGGTTCACTCTTTACAGACCCTCCTATGGGGTGTAGGGTCAAATCAATGGGAGGGTTGCCCTCTACTAGCGCGTCTATTTCATTTGACATACTGCAAACGCTTCTCGGTTCCATAGAAGCCGAGATAGGTTCGTACCTGCCGAGATAGGTTCAGGACAAAGGGTCACCTGTTTTTGAACCCTAGAGACCCTCCTAGAAGGGTAAGATCTTGTAAGGGGTATCCTTCGAAAGAGCCTTTTATTCCAAACAGATGGATAGAGGACACGATTACCTGAGGGGTCCTGGGGCTGAGCAAGGTCCCGTTCAAGTTTCGCGTCACGCGAAACGTGACCCGCACTCAAACCACTATAGCACAAAAACCATTCAAGGTGCGACATTGAAACCAAGTTTAAACGATGACCCATCGTATGGGCCATTCGAAAATATAAAAATATATACAAAAATATCATAATGAAAACATTAAAACATTACGTGAATAAAGAGGTCATGTGAGACTCACCGGCCCTTAAGGGGGTTTACACACAAATTTTGTGGCAAGTGACCCCGAAAAGGGATAGAAGAGATGGAGCTCTATCGGATGACATCACAATTGGCAGGGGTCGACCACTGGTGTGGGCACTGTTTGCTGAAAACTGTTCTCAGAGGCAGTGATGGGGCCCCAAGTAGGATTAGGATTAGAGCTTTCGGAAAACGCTTATTTGTAGGTCGTAATCGAAAATTATTTCGCTGAAACTAATTTAAAAAAAAATAAATAAAAAATAAAAAATTAAAAATTTTTTAATAAAAGCATCCTCCTAGCAGCTGGTCGACTGAGCTCCGCGAGCGAGTCGTCCATTTTATACCCAACATTCAAGAGTGACATCACATCGTGCATGCGCAGTAGAGTTTTAAAGGCGGATGCGCAGTAGCATTTTGTTGGACTTGTAATTTTTCGCAGCATTATACTCGTAGTATGGAAGTTTTTCCCATTAGAATGCTATGGTCCAAACCTTCTATCTCGGTAAATTACGGTCGGATCGGGTCCAGACTTTTTCCCTGGGGGGTCATGGGATCCCCCTGGTGAACCGGAAGTGGCGATATCTCAGCTCCTATGGGGCCCTCGTAGACCCGTCAAAAGATTCAGAATCGTTTGTAGTTTACAAAACATCCATCGGTTTGGACCTAGACCCCTGGTTGAGGCACTAGGCTAAAAAAAGGCCCTGTGACCTACTTTGGATTGCTCCTCACCTATCCGTCCGATTTTCAAACGGTTGACGTTGTTGGATAGCCCTTCACAGGGACTATCGTTGGATGCATGGATCTAGACCCTGGGTCCCGGGTTTCAAACCTAGGCTCTAAACCATTTCGATATTTGAAAGGGCCCTTGCTCAGCCCCACACCCCTCACGGAGTCGTGTCACCTATCCATGTGTTTGGAAGGGCGAGCTCTTTCGAAGGATACCCGTTACAAGATTCTACCCCTCATAGGAGGGTCTGTAGGGTTCGAAAACAGGTGTCAACTTGTCTTGAACCCATCTCGGCTTCTATGGATCCCATAAGCTTTTGCAGTATGTCAAATGAAAGAGACGAGCTAGTAGATGGCAACAGTGTAACTGCTGTTACCCTACCCCCCCCCATAGTAGGGTCTGTAAAGAGTGGGGAAAAAAACAAAATTCAAAGGTAAATCACGGGGCTCCTAGAGTGCCTATGAACGTGTGTCGCGCAGGGTAGGACGTGGGCTTCGAGTCCAGTCGAACCCTGTACAACCATTGAGTAGACCCCCATAGGAGGGTCTCGAGAGCCTGGAAACCAACACGGTTTCAATCGAAAATAACTCGATCCCATTGGAATAGACCGAGATGGAAGGTTCGAGCACGATGCCATGAGAAATGAGACACTGAAAAAAAATGACAAGTCCTATAACATTCTACTGCGCATGTACGTGACGTCACTTGAATGTAGGGTATAAACACTCGACAACTTGGGAGTCAAACTCAAACTATTCTTTGCTCTGAAAATTTTGATCAGTCTATAAAAAAAATAATAAATATAATTTTTTTTTTTTTTAGAGAGGTAGGATGTTTTAAACTTTTTGAGCTCTTCAATCTGCCAAGAGTTTGACAGTTTTGTTTTTTTTCCCTGATTGTAAGCATTCAAACGTTGCTCATTTACAACTCACAACAAACATGTATAAATCTTTTTCGACTTTTTTCAGGCATTTACATAACCATTCAAATGATCCCATATGTTGCCCACAATGTGACGAGGAAATGACAGTACTTCATTTTTATTCTACACATGCTTCCAAAAAGCATAGTTTGAATTTTCGTAAACAATGTGTGTTTTGTTTTGGACGTCGACAATGGAATCATGGGGAAAAGAATCTTCCCGTTAATGTGAATCATGTGGTGTCCTGTTTGAAGCTATTCGTCACGAATGCCAAAACTATCTGGGCCCTTTTAAATGATAAAATGATAGCAGACAAGACACAGAAAGTAGAGGTGGTGGAAACATGCGAATGTCAACACTTTCAAACCAATCCTCGTGACATGTATGGTCGTCCCCAATTGCATTCTGTACGATTATATGAGTCTGTTTTTGAGAAACCTGACCTGTGGGAAGAGGGGATAGAATTTGAGGAAGCCAGTGGTTTGGGAAAAGATGTTTATGGTATTATTCAACGTTATTTGAGGAAAGACTTGAATTGGTTTCACTTGATGGTAAAATATGATATTTTTGATACATTTTGTAGGGAAATGGAAAATATTCGGGATCAATTTGTCATTTTACCCTTTTGGTGTTTATGTGATGGGTTGACATTTAAAACACAACACCGACACATGATTGTAGCGTGTGAACAAGAGAGTGCGTTTGAAGACGTCTGGAAAGGAAAGGTTCGGTATGAATTTCCCAAGAGCGGTCATGCCAAAAAATGCGTCGAGATTAAAAATGCCTTTCATCTGGTGCGCACCATCGTCTACGTGAGTCAACCCAAATCGTCGTGTGACAAGGGTGAGATTCCTGACAATTTAAGCGATCTGCAACATGGTTCGCATTTTCACATCAATCGACCCTTGCACCCGCATAGTATTGCGTTTCTCTGTACCCTCTTTCCAGGGGGAATAGAAAAATTATTGTGGGAGCAACTTGGAAATAAAAATGTATCCAGTTGGGAAAAGGCTGCCAAGCGTGTATGGGACTCATGGTATAATGTAAGATGGGAGGTACCGATCCATGTGACGGGCTGGAAATTTTTAAATTGCGTGATTCCCTTGTATCCGCGCTACGAGGAAACGGAGGAATGCACACCCCTGCATTTGAATCTATACGATAATAAAAAATTGTATGTCAAGGAGGGAAATCAGGGAGCCGAGTGTTCCTTTCAACGCATGAGAGACGATGTGTATGTGTTGTCTCGTAAACAACAAAATATGATGAATGAAGTCAAGAAAACAAAACAAGCATGTGCCATGGACCACAAGCTGATATTAAGGTCAAAGATGGATGAAATGCAAGCGAAAAACGACCAAAAGCTCAACGAGATGAAAGCGAGAAACGACCTCATGGAAAAGGAAAGAGATTTGATTCAAAAGGAAAAAGACGTGTTGAAGAAGGAAAATGACGTGTTGAAAAAGGAAAATGACGAGTTGAAAAAGGAAAATGACGAGTTGAAAAAGGAAAATGACGAGTTGAAAACAAAAGAATATGAGTTGAACGCTAAAGTACAAAACATGTTAGTTGAAAATAAAATATTGAAAAATTTGTTGCAAAGAAAAAGAGTGACAGAATCTTTTCCAATACATGGCGTTGGAAAAACAATAGAGTAAAAAGGTTGGTTTGACCTCGTTCAGCCATCTTTCAACTTTCGAGATCACTAACAAACCTTTGAAACTAAATCATATAAATTTCTCTAAATAAAAAAATTTAAAAAAATTTTTTTGAAGATAACTTTATTTCTTGTCTAGCTAGAGTTGTTCTCTTTGAGTGCTGCGTGTATTACAACTCCGTGCTCTTTAAAAGTTTAAAAGCTTTCTACCACCCTCATTTCATTTACTCGTCTAGTGTAGGGTGCTTTGAAATTTTGTTCCTTTTTAATCTATCGTGTCCGACCATGTCTGTTGTTTCGGATGCATGCTTTTGTGAACAAGATTGCTTACCGTGTTCTCGGGGAAAAGAGCCACCTCATGATTGTGTGATTCACGTTTTATTGGAATCGATGGTGTTTCAAGAACGAATGTTGCACGGTGAACCCACCGAAGCAAGATTGAAACACATTTTGGAGAATGGAAAAGAATACTTGCCCCGGCCATGCATATGACGGAAGCAAATAGTAATCGCTAGCAAAGGATGTATGCCTTGATCCAGAGTGCGTTTACACGGCCTCTATGATGCTCCTCCCATCTTTCAGAAGCAAATAAAGTTTGATGCTCGACGACTTGTGAGTCGCTCTGAAAATCCAACTGAAACATTGTCTCACTATAAAAAAATAAAAAATAAATTTTTTTTTTTATAAAGAGATAGGTTTCCAAAACAGAATAGAGATTGAGCTTGATAGTGTTAAATATTTTGGGCTCTTTAGTCAGTTGTCTTTTCCCTAATTGTAAGCATTCATTCTTCAGAGTAATGTCTTTTTTTAAAAAATTAATTTCTGAATTGGAACAAACTATTATCCAGGTGTGCAGCAAGAACCTGCCTCCGAGTTGTTTCTTATAGACGAAAATTGCTACGTTTAGCGGGTATTGTGAAATTTCAAGAACTCTTGAACAGATTTCCTCTTCCCGTCAAGTTGGTACAGAACAAACATGGGCTTCACATCTCGGATTGCATCTATAGTAGAGACCAAAATACTAAAGGCCCAGGTTGTTGTCATTGTTTTTATGTATATGATGAACCCGAGAAATATTTTATTTTGAAACAATTGGATAAAGTCGTCGTACGAGATGGGACTTTGCATCCCAAAGAGTGTTTGACCAAAGCTAAATGTGAATGTTGGGTATCAAGTCTACATAAACTCCCAAACATTTATAAGCTTACAATCATTTGTTTCAAGAACAAATGTTGCACGGTGAGCGAACCAATTATAAGGTTGGAGCCAATTTTATGCACTGGAAATACTATATACCCGAGCCAAAGACTCGCGACATGTTTGAAATTCTTGACAGCCTTCAGAATGAGCAATTGAGCATGGAAAAAATTTCCGATACCAACTGTAAAATAAAATTGTAACAGAAACTTGCAAAAAAAAAAAAAAATTTTTTTTTAGAGATATTGGAGAGTGTTTAAAAAGGCAGAGATTTCCATTCGAGTTTTCATTTTGTTTGCAGTGACATTTCTTACACGTCATTATGACCTCGTTAGAATCTTTCATTGGTGAATTGGAAAAAAACATTCCCCCAGGTTTGAGAGACAACGTCTCACGATGGTCGTCTTATAGACGACGCTTGCAACGTTCAGCGGGAATTGTGAAATTTCATGAACTCGTGAAACAATTTCCTATTCCCGTCCAGGTGTCTTTAGCCAACATGGATTCCACCTTTCCGATTGTGTCTATAGTGCGTATGAATGCACTGGAGGACCGACACTTGCCATTGTTTTCATTTATTTGACGAACCCGAGCAATAATTTATGGTGAAACAATTCAATCATGTCATCGTACGGGATGGGTCTATACATCATCAAGATTGTTTGAGACGAGCTCAATGTCAATGTTGGAGACATAAAGCTGTTGATAAGCTCACTACCCACCTTGAAATGACCCCTGCCATGGGTTAGCTTACGGCGGGGAAACCCCATGATTCACGTTTTATGGATGGTGTGGTGCGCCTACCGAAGCAAGATTGAAACCAAAGAATGGAAAAGAATACTTTCCCGTGTTGGCAAAATAGGGACATTCTTCTAGCCAATCAAAATCCACTTCCTACTTTTCTCTTTTAAAAAGCACGGCTTGGAAGCCCTCTGCATCATACGAGACAATGGGTCTGACAAAGCGTTTCAAGTCTACCTGGCCAAATACCACGAGGCCCAATTTGGCCGAGTACATTACCTTTATGATGCAGTTTCGAGCCCAGTTACAGACTCTCACTCCGTCCGACGTCATTGCTCTTTCCCCCGTGGACCTGGGAGACCTGTTACGCAAAGTGTTTCCCCATCCCGAGCCCACGACAATCTGCCCACTTTCGAATGCCTCACCTTTTCTGAACCTTCCGAACTTTACAGTGATTACCTCGAACAGCAGACGGCCTAAGGCAAGGGGCCTTTCTGCAAGCGCTGTGGAAGGTCTTGGCCCTTCCCAAGTTATACTGATTGTGTACAAGGCCTGGAGGCGACATGGACCTCAACCGTTGGCCCCTTTGATTCTCTTGGCTCAAGCCGTCTTGGATGGCTGTTATGCACTCAAATGGCCAGAAAGCGTCTTCCAAATACCCGAGACGTGATCCATCTGTCTGAGTCCGATTGCATTGGCCAGGAAAGACACATTGTGGCCATGTATTTCACATGCGTTGCTTACTGTAACACCTGGAGGTGAGGAATACCTGTCCTCTCTGCAGGGCGCCCAACCCCATACGAGCAGCCTCGTAGAGGAGGGGACAGGGATTCCCCAGAAAAATGGGAGATGGATGACTGGAAAGGAGCATAGCTCGGGACCAGGATTCATCTCCCATTTTTTGGCTACTCTCAGAGTCAAGGTTGGAAACGACCGAAAAAAAATCTGACACAATTTTTAGAACATTGGTGTAAGATGTAAGACCAATAAAGTGTGAAAGATGAAAAGCAAATCATAGTGACATTCCATATATATACTAATTTATTGTTTGGAACAGCCATGGAGAATGTTTGCTGGAAAGGAGCATAGCTCGGGACCAGAATCATTCTTCCATTTGGGGGGGGGGGTTGGAAACGACAAGAAAAAAAACTCTGACACATTGATTCAGACTGTGGCTGGAACATTGTGTGTAAGATTCACAATGGAAGGTTTGACACATTTTTTGAGACTGCGCCTGGAACATTGTTGTGAGATTCACAATGGAAGGCTAATAAAATAAAATATCGCAGAAGCCAAAAAAAGAATGTGAGGCAAGTTTGAAATATCTTTCAGAAGCAAATAATATTGATAACCAATCTCTCTTAAAAAAAAATATTTTTTTGTTAGAGAGAGAGAATGTTTAAGAGCAAACACTTTGCAGATTATATTTCAGAGCAAATAATTTACAGCTTCTCTTTTTTCAACATGACCGACACGGACGATGTGTTGAGCCTGTATCCACCCCTGGTTCCCCTTTGCCCTCCATGGCTTCTCCTTCACACCCTGAGTCTTCTCATGAGCCCCAAACTAAACTCTCCCAAGACCCTCGATGACGACGTCGTTTCTCCTCGTCTCGACGACGCCTTCCTTATGCTTATCGATTTCCCAGCACCACGCTCAAGTCTTTTTCCATACGCCACGGTCTGGCCGTGTTGTGTCTCCGAGACCATGGTTTCACGCTCACCAACGGGGTCGTCTCGTATGCTACGGATCGCGTCGGGGCGCATGAATGTGTCAAACTGTTTGCATTATCTCAATGTCGGCACCTCTGTGTGACCGACTCTCGTTTCCAAGCAAGACTTTAGAGACTTCAAGCAAATGGAGCGCTTTCAGTCCTTCAAACGCATCCCCGTCATGCTCTTGAAATCCCATCCACGATACGAATGTCCTTTGCCACCAGACGCAATGTCATCGTTGGATTGGCGTGCAAGGCATGTGTGTCATTCTCCACCAACCTCTCAACCCCATTTTTTACTCGCATCCGCCTGACACGTCTATAAAGGAGGACGCGGATCGATGCTTCTCGTCAGTCGCAGCATGGATGCCTTCCCCGAGCACCTCTCCTCCACCGTGGTTGCCCATGACGCTGCCGAGAAACCCGATGCGTTGGAATATGCCGCTTAACAGGGCCAGGTGCGAGCGGGCATCCTCTACCAGGAGCCTCACGCCAAACGCGTGTTTACCTCATTTCGTCAAGATCCGTGGTACCACCAAAAGACGTTGATGGACAATTTCAAGCGGGCCGTGCTGGAAGCCAAGCACGTCAACGAATTTCGACCCAACGCGATCCTGTTGGAAAAAGTGTCCAAAAGCCTCTTGAAAAATCCAGATCGTTTGCTCAAAAATACCGACAAGAGGATGGTCTACATCTATGGCAACATGTTTTTTGTGAAAAAAGACTTTACCTTTGGTTTGAAAACGGTGCACCCGGAGAGGTGCATTTCATTCAAACGACGCAGGTGCCCCTGCTGCTCTACGAACCTGCCCCCTTCCAGTCTCCAGTGTCGAGCCCGAACCAACGTGAACGAGAAGAGTTTCGAGCCCTACGACCAAATGCTCTACCATCGGACCATCTTGGAGCCACACACGGCCTATCCGATCCCGGCGGGAACCCACTATTTGCTGTTGACGGTTCAAAAAACCGTTTTTTGGTCTGGACCTGATCCCCGAATCCCTGCTCCCTCATCTCCTTCAGAAGGATTTCACTGGGAGATTTTCTAAGAAAAAAAAACGTTGGATCAAACCGCCTACAAGCTACCGCCTCCGACCCCAGTGCTTGGACTGAACCGAGCTGGGGAGGAGACGCGCCCCTCCAAGAAAACGAGGACGCATCCAGAGACCTGGGCCTGTGCAGATTCCACAACCTGAGCTACTCTATCCCCAGCCTGTGCAGATTCCACAACCTGAGCTACTCTATCCCCAGCCTGTGCAGATTCCACAACATGAGCTACTCTATCCTCAACCTGTGCAGATTCCAGAACCTCAGCTCCTCTCTCCGCCACCTGTGCAGATTCCAGAACCTGAGCTCCTCTCTCCACCACCTGTGCAGATTCCAGAACCTGAGCCGATTCCAGAACCCTGAGCTCATCTTTCCAGACCCCGTGCCAGAGCCCGAAGCTGCTTGGCTCGACCAACTCCTAACGTCCTTCTCTGGACCCGAACCCTCGGTGCTCACCTGGTGCCCTCGCTCTTTGATGAAAAACAATGAACTCATCACCTTCCTGGAGACTTTTGAACACGATATGGCGATGGAGCCCCTGGACTTGTAATGCCCAAACTCTCCCCTTGTATCCGACCCTCTGTTGGATTTAAAGCCATGCAACCTCTGAATCTGTCTTGTAGAGTAGATAATGATCAATAAAAAAATGATTATTTTTTAAAACACAAGTCTCCTTCTTTGTGTCCGAATGATACAACATTTATTGGACCCGTTGCAAACAAAAAGTATTATTTTTTAAAAAACAAGTCTCCTTCTTTGTGTCTGAATGATACAACATTTATTGGACCCGTTGCAAACAAAAGTATTATTTTTTAAAAAAGCGTCTTTTTCTCTTTGTGTCAGAATGATCCAACATTTATTGGACCAGTGTCGACATCGCACGACGATCGTGTTTGGCAATTTGGGTCGCTGGCCCGATCGAGTCACGTATTACGAGCACGACTATCCTTACACCATCCTCTTTGAACCCAATTTCGGGTGCACGTGCCTCGGTCGTTTGGAAAGACCGTGGTCGTGTTTACCAGTCATTTGGATTTGACGTGGGATCCAGGCGTCGAGTTGAGATTCTTTCAACTGGGTCGTCCCCCGTCTCGCCGAGTTTGGGAAGCCCATCAACCTCACAATAAGGAGGCCTATACGTTGAATCTCACAAACTGCACGCGCCTAGCGGATGTGTACGTGAGACTATTAACGTGGTTGGATGATTGGGAAATGCATCGAGACGACCACCTTCCTTGGCGCCTGGTCATGCCCCCAGCTTGGAAACGGGCGTTGGAACCCCACGTGGAACGCTCGCATCGCAAGGCCTTGGAATATGGGATGCCTGTAGACGTCACGCTCCTCGAGCCTATATAAGGCCCGCCAGCCGAATCATTCTCTCTCAGCGAGAACAGCCATCGGTCCCCTTTTTTTGGGTAAAGGAAGGTGCCAACGTTGGAGGACCTCTTTTTAAAAACTTGTACTGAAAAGAGGCACAAAGATGTGCTAAAGATTAGTTTCGAGGTCCCAGATGTCATCCAATACATGGAAAGATGAGTGTCAAGGTTGAAAAGTGTTCACCAAGATGTCCTCAAATACGATTAGTTTCAAGGGCCAATAGGAATCGATTCACGTGACCCCCCCCGAGTATATAATAGGAGAGACCTGAGCCGCCAGAGACATTCTCCTCCCATGCACCATGTCTTCATCGCCTTTTTTGCTCATGCCAACGTGTTTCATCATGGGCAAGCCTGTGCCCGTCGAAGTATCCATTGCCAGCATTCGGAGGATCCACAAGTCATGTGCATTACGGTGGATCATTCCAATTTCACCACCTCGAAAGATGCCGGGCCAATTATATCAACGAGCTCCGAGTCTCAAAAGCCACCTGCCTGGATCCGTGCCCTTCGAATACCTCAGCTTTTGCGTCAGGGGTAAATTTGGTCAGCTGGCGCAAGGCAATCGAGGCCTCATCGTGGT
This sequence comes from Trichonephila clavata, assembly GCA_019973975.1. NCBI lineage: Eukaryota > Metazoa > Arthropoda > Arachnida > Araneae > Nephilidae > Trichonephila > Trichonephila clavata. Next base: position 25,643 of record BMAO01028338.1, read on the forward strand.
CAAGGGAACCGACCAGCGCAAACTCTTTGAGCAGCTGGGGTTGTTTACCATCAGCTTGGAGACGCTGCCAAAGTTCCAGGATCTCCATGACCGTACGCTACCCGATCACCTGCACGATGAGGTGCACGAAAATTATGACATTTCCGAGTGCACCATGGTCAAATCTTACCGGTTTGCGCGTTATCTACAGCATTTCAACAAGCTGCAGGCCGAATGTCAGAAACAAATGGCTGATTTAGTGGAGTAAATGTGGAACATTGAACTGTTAAACTGTCCATATTGAACATTGAAATATTAAACTCTACCTATTGAACTGAACCGAAAAAAGGGGACCGAGTCGACACAAGAGTCGACTCGGTCCCCTTTTTTTGGGTGAAGGAAGGTGCCAACGTTGGAGGGCCTCTCTTTGAAAACTTGTACTCAAACGAAAGATACATTAGACACTAAACCATTGAAACTCACCTACCCCGCTCCGTGACACGCCAAGATGGCAACGTCGTGAGATGGCTCGCCTCCAATGTTCTAACAACACCCTATTGGAATGATTCTCTGTCTTTTCTCGACATACCAACGTTGTAATGCCTACACTTCATAGGTCGCTGCTTTCCCCAGCTTGACTTGTCTCCCTTTCATTTACCCTCCCTGACTACCTCCATTACATGGGTCGTTGCTTTCACCCAGCGTGACAAGTCTCCATTCATTTGTGGCTCACCCCTCCATTTTCATCCTTCGTCTAGGATGAAACTTTTTTTTCTCGCGCCCATCCAACATATTTTTTTTCAGAGGAATTTG
>BMAO01028339.1:0-17081 GCA_019973975.1 Trichonephila clavata
CGACGCTGATCACGAATACATGTAGCTCTTTTCAAAATTTCAATTAGATCAAAAGTTATTGCAATAAAAAGTTTTCACATTTTATGGATATTTGGCAGGGGAGACGTCATGAACAGGGAAAAAATTTCTAACTCCTATTCCATCCAGACTCAATTTTCTCATGTAAAGTCCGACGCTGATCACGAATACATGTAGCTCTTTTCAAAATTTCAATTAGATCAAAAGTTATTGCAATAAAAAGTTTTCACATTTTATGGATATTTGGCAGGGGAGACGTCATGAACAGGGAAAAAATTTCTAACTCCTATTCCAACCATACTCAATTTTCTCATGTAAAGTCCGACGCTGATCACGAATACATGTAGCGCTTTTCAAAATTTCAATTAGATCAAAAGTTATTGCAATAAAAATTTTCACATTTTTTGGATATTTGGCAGGGGAGACGTCATGAACAGGGAAAAATTTCTAACTCCTATTCCAACCAAACTCAATTTTCTCATGTAAAGTCCGACGCTGATCACGAATACATGTAGCTCTTTTCAAAATTTCAATTAGATCAAAAGTTATTGCAATAAAAAGTTTTCACATTTTATGGATATTTGGCAGGGGAGACGTCATGAACAGGGAAAAAATTTCTAACTCCTATTCCAACCAAACTCAATTTTCTGATGTAAAATCCGACGCTGATCACGAATACATGTAGCTCTTTTCAAAATTTCAATTAGATCAAAAGTTATTGCAATAAAAAGTTTTCACATTTTATGGATATTTGGCAGGGGAGACGTCATGAACAGGGAAAAATTTCTAACTCCTATTCCATCCAGACTCAATTTTCTCATGTAAAGTCCGACGCTGATCACGAATACATGTAGCTCTTTTCAAAATTTCAATTAGATCAAAAGTTATTGCAATAAAAAGTTTTCACATTTTATGGATATTTGGCAGGGGAGACGTCATGAACAGGGAAAAAATTTCTAACTCCTATTCCAACCAAACTCAATTTTCTCATGTAAAGTCCGACGCTGATCACGAATACATGTAGCTCTTTTCAAAATTTCAATTAGATCAAAAGTTATTGCAATAAAAAGTTTTCACATTTTATGGATATTTGGCAGGGGAGACGTCATGAACAGGGAAAAAATTTCTAACTCCTATTCCAACCAAACTCAATTTTCTCATGTAAAGTCCGACGCTGATCACGAATACATGTAGCTCTTTTCAAAATTTCAATTAGATCAAAAGTTATTGCAATAAAAAGTTTTCACATTTTATGGATATTTGGCAGGGGAGACGTCATGAACAGGGAAAAAATTTCTAACTCCTATTCCAACCAAACTCAATTTTCTGATGTAAAATCCGACGCTGATCACGAATACATGTAGCTCTTTTCAAAATTTCAATTAGATCAAAAGTTATTGCAATAAAAAGTTTTCACATTTTATGGATATTTGGCAGGGGAGACGTCATGAACAGGGAAAAAATTTCTAACTCCTATTCCAACCAAACTCAATTTTCTCATGTAAAGTCCGACGCTGATCACGAATACATGTAGCTCTTTTCAAAATTTCAATTAGATCAAAAGTTATTGCAATAAAAAGTTTTCACATTTTATGGATATTTGGCAGGGGAGACGTCATGAACAGGGAAAAAATTTCTAACTCCTATTCCAACCAAACTCAATTTTCTGATGTAAAGTCCGACGCTGATCACGAATACATGTAGCGCTTTTCAAAATTTCAATTAGATCAAAAGTTATTGCAATAAAAAGTTTTCACATTTTATGGATATTTGGCAGGGGAGACGTCATGAACAGGGAAAAAATTTCTAACTCCTATTCCAACCAAACTCAATTTTCTGATGTAAAGTCCGACGCTGATCACGAATACATGTAGCTCTTTTCAAAATTTCAATTAGATCAAAAGTTATTGCAATAAAAAGTTTTCACATTTTATGGATATTTGGCAGGGGAGACGTCATGAACAGGGAAAAATTTCTAACTCCTATTCCAACCAAACTCAATTTTCTCATGTAAAGTCCGACGCTGATCACGAATACATGTAGCTCTTTTCAAAATTTCAATTAGATCAAAAGTTATTGCAATAAAAAGTTTTCACATTTTATGGATATTTGGCAGGGGAGACGTCATGAACAGGGAAAAAATTTCTAACTCCTATTCCAACCAAACTCAATTTTCTCATGTAAAGTCCGACGCTGATCACGAATACATGTAGCTCTTTTCAAAATTTCAATTAGATCAAAAGTTATTGCAATAAAAAGTTTTCACATTTTATGGATATTTGGCAGGGGAGACGTCATGAACAGGGAAAAATTTCTAACTCCTATTCCAACCAAACTCAATTTTCTCATGTAAAGTCCGACGCTGATCACGAATACATGTAGCGCTTTTCAAAATTTCAATTAGATCAAAAGTTATTGCAATAAAAAGTTTTCACATTTTATGGATATTTGGCAGGGGAGACGTCATGAACAGGGAAAAAATTTCTAACTCCTATTCCAACCAAACTCAATTTTCTCATGTAAAGTCCGACGCTGATCACGAATACATGTAGCTCTTTTCAAAATTTCAATTAGATCAAAAGTTATTGCAATAAAAAGTTTTCACATTTTATGGATATTTGGCAGGGGAGACGTCATGAACAGGGAAAAAATTTCTAACTCCTATTCCAACCAAACTCAATTTTCTCATGTAAAGTCCGACGCTGATCACGAATACATGTAGCTCTTTTCAAAATTTCAATTAGATCAAAAGTTATTGCAATAAAAAGTTTTCACATTTTATGGATATTTGGCAGGGGAGACGTCATGAACAGGGAAAAAATTTCTAACTCCTATTCCAACCAAACTCAATTTTCTGATGTAAAGTCCGACGCTGATCACGAATACATGTAGCTCTTTTCAAAATTTCAATTAGATCAAAAGTTATTGCAATAAAAAGTTTTCACATTTTATGGATATTTGGCAGGGGAGACGTCATGAACAGGGAAAAATTTCTAACTCCTATTCCATCCAGACTCAATTTTCTCATGTAAAGTCCGACGCTGATCACGAATACATGTAGCTCTTTTCAAAATTTCAATTAGATCAAAAGTTATTGCAATAAAAAGTTTTCACATTTTATGGATATTTGGCAGGGGAGACGTCATGAACAGGGAAAAAATTTCTAACTCCTATTCCAACCAAACTCAATTTTCTCATGTAAAGTCCGACGCTGATCACGAATACATGTAGCTCTTTTCAAAATTTCAATTAGATCAAAAGTTATTGCAATAAAAAGTTTTCACATTTTATGGATATTTGGCAGGGGAGACGTCATGAACAGGGAAAAAATTTCTAACTCCTATTCCAACCAAACTCAATTTTCTCATGTAAAGTCCGACGCTGATCACGAATACATGTAGCTCTTTTCAAAATTTCAATTAGATCAAAAGTTATTGCAATAAAAAGTTTTCACATTTTATGGATATTTGGCAGGGGAGACGTCATGAACAGGGAAAAAATTTCTAACTCCTATTCCAACCAAACTCAATTTTCTCATGTAAATCCGACGCTGATCACGAATACATGTAGCGCTTTTCAAAATTTCAATTAGATCAAAAGTTATTGCAATAAAAAGTTTTCACATTTTATGGATATTTGGCAGGGGAGACGTCATGAACAGGGAAAAAATTTCTAACTCCTATTCCAACCAAACTCAATTTTCTGATGTAAAGTCCGACGCTGATCACGAATACATGTAGCGCTTTTCAAAATTTCAATTAGATCAAAAGTTATTGCAATAAAAATTTTCACATTTTATGGATATTTGGCAGGGGAGACGTCATGAACAGGGAAAAAATTTCTAACTCCTATTCCATCCAGACTCAATTTTCTCATGTAAAGTCCGACGCTGATCACGAATACATGTAGCTCTTTTCAAAATTTCAATTAGATCAAAAGTTATTGCAATAAAAAGTTTTCACATTTTATGGATATTTGGCAGGGGAGACGTCATGAACAGGGAAAAAATTTCTAACTCCTATTCCAACCAAACTCAATTTTCTCATGTAAAGTCCGACGCTGATCACGAATACATGTAGCGCTTTTCAAAATTTCAATTAGATCAAAAGTTATTGCAATAAAAAGTTTTCACATTTTATGGATATTTGGCAGGGGAGACGTCATGAACAGGGAAAAAATTTCTAACTCCTATTCCAACCAAACTCAATTTTCTGATGTAAAGTCCGACGCTGATCACGAATACATGTAGCTCTTTTCAAAATTTCAATTAGATCAAAAGTTATTGCAATAAAAAGTTTTCACATTTTATGGATATTTGGCAGGGGAGACGTCATGAACAGGGAAAAAATTTCTAACTCCTATTCCAACCAAACTCAATTTTCTCATGTAAAGTCCGACGCTGATCACGAATACATGTAGCTCTTTTCAAAATTTCAATTAGATCAAAAGTTATTGCAATAAAAAGTTTTCACATTTTATGGATATTTGGCAGGGGAGACGTCATGAACAGGGAAAAAATTTCTAACTCCTATTCCAACCAAACTCAATTTTCTCATGTAAAGTCCGACGCTGATCACGAATACATGTAGCTCTTTTCAAAATTTCAATTAGATCAAAAGTTATTGCAATAAAAAGTTTTCACATTTTATGGATATTTGGCAGGGGAGACGTCATGAACAGGGAAAAAATTTCTAACTCCTATTCCAACCAAACTCAATTTTCTCATGTAAAGTCCGACGCTGATCACGAATACATGTAGCTCTTTTCAAAATTTCAATTAGATCAAAAGTTATTGCAATAAAAAGTTTTCACATTTTATGGATATTTGGCAGGGGAGACGTCATGAACAGGGAAAAAATTTCTAACTCCTATTCCAACCAAACTCAATTTTCTCATGTAAAGTCCGACGCTGATCACGAATACATGTAGCTCTTTTCAAAATTTCAATTAGATCAAAAGTTATTGCAATAAAAAGTTTTCACATTTTATGGATATTTGGCAGGGGAGACGTCATGAACAGGGAAAAAATTTCTAACTCCTATTCCAACCAAACTCAATTTTCTCATGTAAAGTCCGACGCTGATCACGAATACATGTAGCTCTTTTCAAAATTTCAATTAGATCAAAAGTTATTGCAATAAAAAGTTTTCACATTTTATGGATATTTGGCAGGGGAGACGTCATGAACAGGGAAAAAATTTCTAACTCCTATTCCAACCAAACTCAATTTTCTCATGTAAAGTCCGACGCTGATCACGAATACATGTAGCGCTTTTCAAAATTTCAATTAGATCAAAAGTTATTGCAATAAAAATTTTCACATTTTTGGATATTTGGCAGGGAGTCATGAACAGGGAAAAAATTTCTAACTCCTATTCCAACCAACTCAATTTTCTCATGTAAAGTCCGACGCTGATCACGAATACATGTAGCTCTTTTCAAAATTTCAATTAGATCAAAAGTTATTGCAATAAAAAGTTTTCACATTTTATGGATATTTGGCAGGGGAGACGTCATGAACAGGGAAAAAATTTCTAACTCCTATTCCAACCAAACTCAATTTTCTGATGTAAAGTCCGACGCTGATCACGAATACATGTAGCTCTTTTCAAAATTTCAATTAGATCAAAAGTTATTGCAATAAAAAGTTTTCACATTTTATGGATATTTGGCAGGGAGACGTCATGAACAGGGAAAAAATTTCTAACTCCTATTCCATCCAAACTCAATTTTCTCATGTAAAGTCCGACGCTGATCACGAATACATGTAGCTCTTTTCAAAATTTCAATTAGATCAAAAGTTATTGCAATAAAAATTTTCACATTTTATGGATATTTGGCAGGGGAGACGTCATGAACAGGGAAAAAATTTCTAACTCCTATTCCAACCAACTCAATTTTCTCATGTAAAGTCCGACGCTGATCACGAATACATGTAGCTCTTTTCAAAATTTCAATTAGATCAAAAGTTATTGCAATAAAAAGTTTTCACATTTTATGGATATTTGGCAGGGAGACGTCATGAACAGGGAAAAAATTTCTAACTCCTATTCCAACCAAACTCAATTTTCTGATGTAAAGTCCGACGCTGATCACGAATACATGTAGCGCTTTTCAAAATTTCAATTAGATCAAAAGTTATTGCAATAAAAAGTTTTCACATTTTATGGATATTTGGCAGGGAGACGTCATGAACAGGGAAAAAATTTCTAACTCCTATTCCAACCAAACTCAATTTTCTCATGTAAAGTCCGACGCTGATCACGAATACATGTAGCTCTTTTCAAAATTTCAATTAGATCAAAAGTTATTGCAATAAAAAGTTTTCACATTTTATGGATATTTGGCAGGGGAGACGTCATGAACAGGGAAAAAATTTCTAACTCCTATTCCAACCAAACTCAATTTTCTCATGTAAAGTCCGACGCTGATCACGAATACATGTAGCTCTTTTCAAAATTTCAATTAGATCAAAAGTTATTGCAATAAAAAGTTTTCACATTTTATGGATATTTGGCAGGGGAGACGTCATGAACAGGGAAAAAATTTCTAACTCCTATTCCAACCAAACTCAATTTTCTCATGTAAAGTCCGACGCTGATCACGAATACATGTAGCTCTTTTCAAAATTTCAATTAGATCAAAAGTTATTGCAATAAAAAGTTTTCACATTTTATGGATATTTGGCAGGGAGACGTCATGAACAGGGAAAAAATTTCTAACTCCTATTCCAACCAAACTCAATTTTCTCATGTAAAGTCCGACGCTGATCACGAATACATGTAGCTCTTTTCAAAATTTCAATTAGATCAAAAGTTATTGCAATAAAAAGTTTTCACATTTTATGGATATTTGGCAGGGGAGACGTCATGAACAGGGAAAAAATTTCTAACTCCTATTCCAACCAAACTCAATTTTCTCATGTAAAGTCCGACGCTGATCACGAATACATGTAGCTCTTTTCAAAATTTCAATTAGATCAAAAGTTATTGCAATAAAAAGTTTTCACATTTTATGGATATTTGGCAGGGAGACGTCATGAACAGGGAAAAAATTTCTAACTCCTATTCCAACCAAACTCAATTTTCTCATGTAAAGTCCGACGCTGATCACGAATACATGTAGCTCTTTTCAAAATTTCAATTAGATCAAAAGTTATTGCAATAAAAAGTTTTCACATTTTATGGATATTTGGCAGGGGAGACGTCATGAACAGGGAAAAAATTTCTAACTCCTATTCCAACCAAACTCAATTTTCTCATGTAAAGTCCGACGCTGATCACGAATACATGTAGCTCTTTTCAAAATTTCAATTAGATCAAAAGTTATTGCAATAAAAAGTTTTCACATTTTATGGATATTTGGCAGGGGAGACGTCATGAACAGGGAAAAAATTTCTAACTCCTATTCCAACCAAACTCAATTTTCTCATGTAAAGTCCGACGCTGATCACGAATACATGTAGCTCTTTTCAAAATTTCAATTAGATCAAAAGTTATTGCAATAAAAAGTTTTCACATTTTATGGATATTTGGCAGGGGAGACGTCATGAACAGGGAAAAAATTTCTAACTCCTATTCCAACCAAACTCAATTTTCTCATGTAAAGTCCGACGCTGATCACGAATACATGTAGCTCTTTTCAAAATTTCAATTAGATCAAAAGTTATTGCAATAAAAAGTTTTCACATTTTATGGATATTTGGCAGGGGAGACGTCATGAACAGGGAAAAAATTTCTAACTCCTATTCCAACCAAACTCAATTTTCTCATGTAAAGTCCGACGCTGATCACGAATACATGTAGCTCTTTTCAAAATTTCAATTAGATCAAAAGTTATTGCAATAAAAAGTTTTCACATTTTATGGATATTTGGCAGGGGAGACGTCATGAACAGGGAAAAAATTTCTAACTCCTATTCCAACCAAACTCAATTTTCTGATGTAAATCCGACGCTGATCACGAATACATGTAGCTCTTTTCAAAATTTCAATTAGATCAAAAGTTATTGCAATAAAAAGTTTTCACATTTTTGGATATTTGGCAGGGAGACGTCATGAACAGGGAAAAAATTTCTAACTCCTATTCCATCCAGACTCAATTTTCTCATGTAAAGTCCGACGCTGATCACGAATACATGTAGCTCTTTTCAAAATTTCAATTAGATCAAAAGTTATTGCAATAAAAAGTTTTCACATTTTATGGATATTTGGCAGGGGAGACGTCATGAACAGGGAAAAAATTTCTAACTCCTATTCCAACCAAACTCAATTTTCTCATGTAAAGTCCGACGCTGATCACGAATACATGTAGCTCTTTTCAAAATTTCAATTAGATCAAAAGTTATTGCAATAAAAAGTTTTCACATTTTATGGATATTTGGCAGGGAGACGTCATGAACAGGGAAAAAATTTCTAACTCCTATTCCAACCAAACTCAATTTTCTCATGTAAAGTCCGACGCTGATCACGAATACATGTAGCTCTTTTCAAAATTTCAATTAGATCAAAAGTTATTGCAATAAAAAGTTTTCACATTTTATGGATATTTGGCAGGGGAGACGTCATGAACAGGGAAAAAATTTCTAACTCCTATTCCAACCAAACTCAATTTTCTCATGTAAAGTCCGACGCTGATCACGAATACATGTAGCTCTTTTCAAAATTTCAATTAGATCAAAAGTTATTGCAATAAAAAGTTTTCACATTTTATGGATATTTGGCAGGGGAGACGTCATGAACAGGGAAAAAATTTCTAACTCCTATTCCAACCAAACTCAATTTTCTCATGTAAAGTCCGACGCTGATCACGAATACATGTAGCTCTTTTCAAAATTTCAATTAGATCAAAAGTTATTGCAATAAAAAGTTTTCACATTTTATGGATATTTGGCAGGGGAGACGTCATGAACAGGGAAAAAATTTCTAACTCCTATTCCAACCAAACTCAATTTTCTCATGTAAAGTCCGACGCTGATCACGAATACATGTAGCTCTTTTCAAAATTTCAATTAGATCAAAAGTTATTGCAATAAAAAGTTTTCACATTTTATGGATATTTGGCAGGGGAGACGTCATGAACAGGGAAAAAATTTCTAACTCCTATTCCAACCAAACTCAATTTTCTCATGTAAAGTCCGACGCTGATCACGAATACATGTAGCTCTTTTCAAAATTTCAATTAGATCAAAAGTTATTGCAATAAAAAGTTTTCACATTTTATGGATATTTGGCAGGGGAGACGTCATGAACAGGGAAAAATTTCTAACTCCTATTCCATCCAGACTCAATTTTCTCATGTAAAGTCCGACGCTGATCACGAATACATGTAGCTCTTTTCAAAATTTCAATTAGATCAAAAGTTATTGCAATAAAAAGTTTTCACATTTTATGGATATTTGGCAGGGGAGACGTCATGAACAGGGAAAAATTTCTAACTCCTATTCCAACCAAACTCAATTTTCTCATGTAAAGTCCGACGCTGATCACGAATACATGTAGCTCTTTTCAAAATTTCAATTAGATCAAAAGTTATTGCAATAAAAAGTTTTCACATTTTATGGATATTTGGCAGGGAGACGTCATGAACAGGGAAAAAATTTCTAACTCCTATTCCAACCAAACTCAATTTTCTCATGTAAAGTCCGACGCTGATCACGAATACATGTAGCTCTTTTCAAAATTTCAATTAGATCAAAAGTTATTGCAATAAAAAGTTTTCACATTTTATGGATATTTGGCAGGGAGACGTCATGAACAGGGAAAAAATTTCTAACTCCTATTCCAACCAAACTCAATTTTCTCATGTAAAGTCCGACGCTGATCACGAATACATGTAGCTCTTTTCAAAATTTCAATTAGATCAAAAGTTATTGCAATAAAAAGTTTTCACATTTTATGGATATTTGGCAGGGGAGACGTCATGAACAGGGAAAAAATTTCTAACTCCTATTCCAACCAAACTCAATTTTCTCATGTAAAGTCCGACGCTGATCACGAATACATGTAGCTCTTTTCAAAATTTCAATTAGATCAAAAGTTATTGCAATAAAAAGTTTTCACATTTTATGGATATTTGGCAGGGGAGACGTCATGAACAGGGAAAAAATTTCTAACTCCTATTCCAACCAAACTCAATTTTCTCATGTAAAGTCCGACGCTGATCACGAATACATGTAGCGCTTTTCAAAATTTCAATTAGATCAAAAGTTATTGCAATAAAAAGTTTTCACATTTTATGGATATTTGGCAGGGGAGACGTCATGAACAGGGAAAAAATTTCTAACTCCTATTCCAACCAAACTCAATTTTCTCATGTAAAGTCCGACGCTGATCACGAATACATGTAGCTCTTTTCAAAATTTCAATTAGATCAAAAGTTATTGCAATAAAAAGTTTTCACATTTTATGGATATTTGGCAGGGAGACGTCATGAACAGGGAAAAAATTTCTAACTCCTATTCCAACCAAACTCAATTTTCTCATGTAAAGTCCGACGCTGATCACGAATACATGTAGCTCTTTTCAAAATTTCAATTAGATCAAAAGTTATTGCAATAAAAAGTTTTCACATTTTATGGATATTTGGCAGGGGAGACGTCATGAACAGGGAAAAAATTTCTAACTCCTATTCCAACCAAACTCAATTTTCTCATGTAAAGTCCGACGCTGATCACGAATACATGTAGCTCTTTTCAAAATTTCAATTAGATCAAAAGTTATTGCAATAAAAAGTTTTCACATTTTATGGATATTTGGCAGGGGAGACGTCATGAACAGGGAAAAAATTTCTAACTCCTATTCCAACCAAACTCAATTTTCTCATGTAAAGTCCGACGCTGATCACGAATACATGTAGCTCTTTTCAAAATTTCAATTAGATCAAAAGTTATTGCAATAAAAAGTTTTCACATTTTATGGATATTTGGCAGGGGAGACGTCATGAACAGGGAAAAATTTCTAACTCCTATTCCAACCAAACTCAATTTTCTCATGTAAAGTCCGACGCTGATCACGAATACATGTAGCTCTTTTCAAAATTTCAATTAGATCAAAAGTTATTGCAATAAAAAGTTTTCACATTTTATGGATATTTGGCAGGGGAGACGTCATGAACAGGGAAAAAATTTCTAACTCCTATTCCAACCAAACTCAATTTTCTCATGTAAAGTCCGACGCTGATCACGAATACATGTAGCTCTTTTCAAAATTTCAATTAGATCAAAAGTTATTGCAATAAAAAGTTTTCACATTTTATGGATATTTGGCAGGGGAGACGTCATGAACAGGGAAAAAATTTCTAACTCCTATTCCAACCAAACTCAATTTTCTCATGTAAAGTCCGACGCTGATCACGAATACATGTAGCTCTTTTCAAAATTTCAATTAGATCAAAAGTTATTGCAATAAAAAGTTTTCACATTTTATGGATATTTGGCAGGGGAGACGTCATGAACAGGGAAAAAATTTCTAACTCCTATTCCAACCAAACTCAATTTTCTCATGTAAAGTCCGACGCTGATCACGAATACATGTAGCTCTTTTCAAAATTTCAATTAGATCAAAAGTTATTGCAATAAAAAGTTTTCACATTTTATGGATATTTGGCAGGGAGACGTCATGAACAGGGAAAAAATTTCTAACTCCTATTCCAACCAAACTCAATTTTCTCATGTAAAGTCCGACGCTGATCACGAATACATGTAGCTCTTTTCAAAATTTCAATTAGATCAAAAGTTATTGCAATAAAAAGTTTTCACATTTTATGGATATTTGGCAGGGGAGACGTCATGAACAGGGAAAAAATTTCTAACTCCTATTCCAACCAAACTCAATTTTCTCATGTAAAGTCCGACGCTGATCACGAATACATGTAGCTCTTTTCAAAATTTCAATTAGATCAAAAGTTATTGCAATAAAAAGTTTTCACATTTTATGGATATTTGGCAGGGGAGACGTCATGAACAGGGAAAAATTTCTAACTCCTATTCCAACCAAACTCAATTTTCTCATGTAAAGTCCGACGCTGATCACGAATACATGTAGCTCTTTTCAAAATTTCAATTAGATCAAAAGTTATTGCAATAAAAAGTTTTCACATTTTATGGATATTTGGCAGGGGAGACGTCATGAACAGGGAAAAAATTTCTAACTCCTATTCCAACCAAACTCAATTTTCTGATGTAAAGTCCGACGCTGATCACGAATACATGTAGCGCTTTTCAAAATTTCAATTAGATCAAAAGTTATTGCAATAAAAAGTTTTCACATTTTATGGATATTTGGCAGGGGAGACGTCATGAACAGGGAAAAAATTTCTAACTCCTATTCCAACCAAACTCAATTTTCTCATGTAAAGTCCGACGCTGATCACGAATACATGTAGCTCTTTTCAAAATTTCAATTAGATCAAAAGTTATTGCAATAAAAAGTTTTCACATTTTATGGATATTTGGCAGGGGAGACGTCATGAACAGGGAAAAAATTTCTAACTCCTATTCCAACCAAACTCAATTTTCTCATGTAAAGTCCGACGCTGATCACGAATACATGTAGCTCTTTTCAAAATTTCAATTAGATCAAAAGTTATTGCAATAAAAAGTTTTCACATTTTATGGATATTTGGCAGGGGAGACGTCATGAACAGGGAAAAAATTTCTAACTCCTATTCCAACCAAACTCAATTTTCTCATGTAAAGTCCGACGCTGATCACGAATACATGTAGCGCTTTTCAAAATTTCAATTAGATCAAAAGTTATTGCAATAAAAAGTTTTCACATTTTATGGATATTTGGCAGGGGAGACGTCATGAACAGGGAAAAAATTTCTAACTCCTATTCCAACCAGACTCAATTTTCTCATGTAAAGTCCGACGCTGATCACGAATACATGTAGCTCTTTTCAAAATTTCAATTAGATCAAAAGTTATTGCAATAAAAAGTTTTCACATTTTATGGATATTTGGCAGGGGAGACGTCATGAACAGGGAAAAAATTTCTAACTCCTATTCCAACCAAACTCAATTTTCTCATGTAAAGTCCGACGCTGATCACGAATACATGTAGCTCTTTTCAAAATTTCAATTAGATCAAAAGTTATTGCAATAAAAAGTTTTCACATTTTATGGATATTTGGCAGGGGAGACGTCATGAACAGGGAAAAAATTTCTAACTCCTATTCCAACCAAACTCAATTTTCTCATGTAAAGTCCGACGCTGATCACGAATACATGTAGCTCTTTTCAAAATTTCAATTAGATCAAAAGTTATTGCAATAAAAAGTTTTCACATTTTATGGATATTTGGCAGGGGAGACGTCATGAACAGGGAAAAAATTTCTAACTCCTATTCCAACCAAACTCAATTTTCTCATGTAAAGTCCGACGCTGATCACGAATACATGTAGCTCTTTTCAAAATTTCAATTAGATCAAAAGTTATTGCAATAAAAAGTTTTCACATTTTATGGATATTTGGCAGGGAGACGTCATGAACAGGGAAAAAATTTCTAACTCCTATTCCAACCAAACTCAATTTTCTCATGTAAAGTCCGACGCTGATCACGAATACATGTAGCTCTTTTCAAAATTTCAATTAGATCAAAAGTTATTGCAATAAAAAGTTTTCACATTTTATGGATATTTGGCAGGGGAGACGTCATGAACAGGGAAAAAATTTCTAACTCCTATTCCAACCAAACTCAATTTTCTCATGTAAAGTCCGACGCTGATCACGAATACATGTAGCTCTTTTCAAAATTTCAATTAGATCAAAAGTTATTGCAATAAAAAGTTTTCACATTTTATGGATATTTGGCAGGGGAGACGTCATGAACAGGGAAAAAATTTCTAACTCCTATTCCAACCAAACTCAATTTTCTCATGTAAAGTCCGACGCTGATCACGAATACATGTAGCTCTTTTCAAAATTTCAATTAGATCAAAAGTTATTGCAATAAAAAGTTTTCACATTTTATGGATATTTGGCAGGGAGACGTCATGAACAGGGAAAAAATTTCTAACTCCTATTCCAACCAAACTCAATTTTCTGATGTAAAATCCGACGCTGATCACGAATACATGTAGCGCTTTTCAAAATTTCAATTAGATCAAAAGTTATTGCAATAAAAAGTTTTCACATTTTTGGATATTTGGCAGGGAGACGTCATGAACAGGGAAAAAATTTCTAACTCCTATTCCAACCAAACTCAATTTTCTCATGTAAAGTCCGACGCTGATCACGAATACATGTAGCTCTTTTCAAAATTTCAATTAGATCAAAAGTTATTGCAATAAAAAGTTTTCACATTTTATGGATATTTGGCAGGGGAGACGTCATGAACAGGGAAAAAATTTCTAACTCCTATTCCAACCAAACTCAATTTTCTCATGTAAAGTCCGACGCTGATCACGAATACATGTAGCTCTTTTCAAAATTTCAATTAGATCAAAAGTTATTGCAATAAAAAGTTTTCACATTTTATGGATATTTGGCAGGGGAGACGTCATGAACAGGGAAAAAATTTCTAACTCCTATTCCAACCAAACTCAATTTTCTCATGTAAAGTCCGACGCTGATCACGAATACATGTAGCTCTTTTCAAAATTTCAATTAGATCAAAAGTTATTGCAATAAAAAGTTTTCACATTTTATGGATATTTGGCAGGGGAGACGTCATGAACAGGGAAAAAATTTCTAACTCCTATTCCAACCAAACTCAATTTTCTCATGTAAAGTCCGACGCTGATCACGAATACATGTAGCGCTTTTCAAAATTTCAATTAGATCAAAAGTTATTGCAATAAAAAGTTTTCACATTTTATGGATATTTGGCAGGGGAGACGTCATGAACAGGGAAAAAATTTCTAACTCCTATTCCAACCAAACTCAATTTTCTCATGTAAAATCCGACGCTGATCACGAATACATGTAGCTCTTTTCAAAATTTCAATTAGATCAAAAGTTATTGCAATAAAAAGTTTTCACATTTTATGGATATTTGGCAGGGGAGACGTCATGAACAGGGAAAAAATTTCTAACTCCTATTCCATCCAGACTCAATTTTCTCATGTAAAGTCCGACGCTGATCACGAATACATGTAGCTCTTTTCAAAATTTCAATTAGATCAAAAGTTATTGCAATAAAAAGTTTTCACATTTTATGGATATTTGGCAGGGGAGACGTCATGAACAGGGAAAAAATTTCTAACTCCTATTCCAACCAAACTCAATTTTCTGATGTAAAGTCCGACGCTGATCACGAATACATGTAGCGCTTTTCAAAATTTCAATTAGATCAAAAGTTATTGCAATAAAAAGTTTTCACATTTTATGGATATTTGGCAGGGGAGACGTCATGAACAGGGAAAAAATTTCTAACTCCTATTCCAACCAAACTCAATTTTCTCATGTAAAGTCCGACGCTGATCACGAATACATGTAGCTCTTTTCAAAATTTCAATTAGATCAAAAGTTATTGCAATAAAAAGTTTTCACATTTTATGGATATTTGGCAGGGGAGACGTCATGAACAGGGAAAAATTTCTAACTCCTATTCCAACCAAACTCAATTTTCTCATGTAAAGTCCGACGCTGATCACGAATACATGTAGCTCTTTTCAAAATTTCAATTAGATCAAAAGTTATTGCAATAAAAAGTTTTCACATTTTATGGATATTTGGCAGGGGAGACGTCATGAACAGGGAAAAAATTTCTAACTCCTATTCCAACCAAACTCAATTTTCTCATGTAAAGTCCGACGCTGATCACGAATACATGTAGCTCTTTTCAAAATTTCAATTAGATCAAAAGTTATTGCAATAAAAAGTTTTCACATTTTATGGATATTTGGCAGGGGAGACGTCATGAACAGGGAAAAAATTTCTAACTCCTATTCCAACCAAACTCAATTTTCTGATGTAAAGTCCGACGCTGATCACGAATACATGTAGCGCTTTTCAAAATTTCAATTAGATCAAAAGTTATTGCAATAAAAAGTTTTCACATTTTATGGATATTTGGCAGGGGAGACGTCATGAACAGGGAAAAAATTTCTAACTCCTATTCCAACCAAACTCAATTTTCTCATGTAAAGTCCGACGCTGATCACGAATACATGTAGCTCTTTTCAAAATTTCAATTAGATCAAAAGTTATTGCAATAAAAAGTTTTCACATTTTATGGATATTTGGCAGGGGAGACGTCATGAACAGGGAAAAAATTTCTAACTCCTATTCCAACCAAACTCAATTTTCTCATGTAAAATCCGACGCTGATCACGAATACATGTAGCTCTTTTCAAAATTTCAATTAGATCAAAAGTTATTGCAATAAAAAGTTTTCACATTTTATGGATATTTGGCAGGGGAGACGTCATGAACAGGGAAAAAATTTCTAACTCCTATTCCATCCAGACTCAATTTTCTCATGTAAAGTCCGACGCTGATCACGAATACATGTAGCTCTTTTCAAAATTTCAATTAGATCAAAAGTTATTGCAATAAAAAGTTTTCACATTTTATGGATATTTGGCAGGGGAGACGTCATGAACAGGGAAAAAATTTCTAACTCCTATTCCAACCAAACTCAATTTTCTGATGTAAAATCCGACGCTGATCACGAATACATGTAGCTCTTTTCAAAATTTCAATTAGATCAAAAGTTATTGCAATAAAAAGTTTTCACATTTTATGGATATTTGGCAGGGAGACGTCATGAACAGGGAAAAAATTTCTAACTCCTATTCCAACCAAACTCAATTTTCTCATGTAAAGTCCGACGCTGATCACGAATACATGTAGCTCTTTTCAAAATTTCAATTAGATCAAAAGTTATTGCAATAAAAAGTTTTCACATTTTATGGATATTTGGCAGGGGAGACGTCATGAACAGGGAAAAAATTTCTAACTCCTATTCCAACCAAACTCAATTTTCTCATGTAAAGTCCGACGCTGATCACGAATACATGTAGCGCTTTTCAAAATTTCAATTAGATCAAAAGTTATTGCAATAAAAATTTTCACATTTTTGGATATTTGGCAGGGGAGACGTCATGAACAGGGAAAAA
>BMAO01028340.1:0-272500 GCA_019973975.1 Trichonephila clavata
GGTGCCGTAGTACTTAATTTTCCAATTTCAAGTTCTTGTTTATTTACAACCCCTGAGAGACATTATTCTTGTTATTAAACATCGGAGGTCTGTTATTCGATTTTAATGTAGTGCTTCTTTTCAAACTTTTTGAAATTTATTTAATGAATAAAAGCTTAAAGCTTACTGTGTTACCATTTTCTTCAAAAAAACATACAAAATTTTACACAGTTAATAATTAGATGCTTGTAGTTATTATTCCTGTGAGTATTAGCTAGTAAAAATATTAATTAAGAATACGTAAGGATAAGTGTATGCTTTTGGAAACATTAAAAGAGAGTAAATTTGTTTTTCTACATCTCACTGAAAAAACAAATTGCTGCCTTTTATAGGCTTAAAAAGATAATTTATTTTTAATAAATGAATTTAAGCGAACAAATAAATTTTTTTTTATTTCCTTTACTTTTGATGTTTTATGTTTATTAAAAATACCAAGTGTATTTTCAGCTAATTATTTAACTGAAATTGGATTTTTTTAACAGCTGTCAAAATGTTCTATAAAGCCAAACGATAGCAATTCCTACCATAAATATAGAAGTATTTTTAAAACTTTGAATTAACGTTAATGTAAGCAAAGAAAAAAAGAATGTAATAATAACATTTCCCTTTCTTGTAAAAGATTTAAATAAACTTCACAGATTAATTCACTATAAGGCTGTATTTCAGATGTAAATCTAATGAGCTTTTAAAAAAAAAAGTCTCATGTAAAAAATAGGAGATTCAAAAATTAATCATGACTTTTTTAAGTACCATAAAATCCGGTTTATATGTAAAGAGCTCCTATGCTTTCAAGTTGATTTTTCAAAAATTTTTAGGTATATTCACAGTATAATGCGTATCTCTTTTTTACGAAGAAACTTGAAGTGTACGTATGCAATGCAATTTGGTTTTGAAGTCCTTTATCCGAGGTATTATCCCAGGTTTTTGAAAAGATATCATACATCTATAGAAATATAACCCTTTAAGTCCATAAGGTACACCATTTCTTTCAAGTAAACAGCATTTCGATGTATAAAGACGCCTAATTTTTTTTATTGGTTTCTCTTTTTTTATTTTTAAAGTTAGTACTTTTATACTTGTCGTAAATGCGCCTCCATTAATTTCTATCTTATTATGACGTTAAAAGTGCACATTGTATGACGGATTATACGGTAAATGGGTATTTGTGAGTTTGTACCAAAATTATTATGTAACTTATTTAATATTTATTATAAAGGCAATATAACACATTTTTATATGCAGTCATTTTTTAACGACAGTAAAATGTAGGACAAAGAATTTTGTGCATACCTCGTTAAATAATAACAGAAAAACAATACAAGAAGATTTAGCAAAAGAAGTTCATTAGTGACTATTGAAATTTCATAAGGTAGATATAAGGTAGTAAAAAAAAGATAAGATACTTGGATAGGTTACGATTGATAACACAGATCTGTTTTTATTACAGTTATTTTAAAAAAATATATCACTGTTAGAAAAAGAACATTATATCACAAATATCACTTGCAAGATAACTAATAATGAGATTTCCATAACAGAGAATCTTAAGAAAGTGTGATATTTTTAAAGAACCTTAAAAAGAAAGATGAAAGTGAAAGTACTTTTGTTTTCATTTTAAAACATTTAATATTACAAAAAAATTGAATTTTGAAAGTTATACGTGAAAACTATTACGCATCTTTGAAAAAAATTCAAATAAAGGAAAAAATAAAATTAATTTACGCAGCACAATTGATACATTACACTTTTTACTTAATGAAAATGATACTTGTCCTATATATATATATAATGAAACCAAAACATATTTTTGAAAAATAAATTGTGAAAATGGATATGTATGCATTTTTTAAAAATACGAAATACAAAGAGAATCAAATTATGCCAGTCTTATTAATATGCAGATGAATCTTTAAGAAACTAACGAAGCACCTGGTTGCTAATTCAATGCATACGACACATAAGAAATCGGAGTTGCCAACTTGGCGAGTTATTAACAGAGTTGGCGATTGTGGCGATAATACGTAAGTACCGACTTTAAGATACTATTCAAGTTCTATTTTGAATTTACTTTTAGATACTTAAAAATCAAATAAAAATCTTCTAACATTTAAGGCATCAAATCTAAAACAAGCAGAAAATGTATAAAGATTTAAATTTAAATTAAATTTTCGGAATAATAGAAAATTGCCAATAATTAACAAAAATTCCTTATATACAAAGTCTTTAAGGTTATAATTCGCCTGTGTCTGGGTATATAATACACAGATAACAAGTACACAAGTATTTCATTATTTAAAATACATAAGGCAGAGCTTTTAGAATTTAGAAAAGTAGCTTGAAATTATAACGCAGAATAATAGCAAAACTATCATATCAAGAAAAATGTTTCCACGTTTTTATTGCTTGTTCTTATAACCTGTAATAAAAATGTTCTTATAACCTGTAAAAGATAAATATTATGTATACTATAACGATCAATTCATACATATGGAAATAAAACCCAGAAAATCTTACGCAGCACAAATATATATTTAAACTCCTATATATATATTTCATAGTATCAGAAATATAATATATCTGATGGCAAGATAAATAATTTTATCTTCCAAGATATTGTATCTTCTAAAATGCCTCGGGATATAGGAAAAAATCCTCTACATTTAAACTCCAATCGATTTTGAAAAAAGTCAAGTATGTGTGTGTGTGTGTTTTTTTTTTTTTTTTTTTGGACAGTAAAAGGATTTGAAATTATAAAATTTAAACCAGAATACAAACCAATAAAAGTTATCAGTAAAAAAGATATCTTTAATTCATACTTATGTTGTTTTTAAAAATAAAAGAGTTATTTTCAAAAACTTATCATTACGTATTAAGTAACTTAAAAATAATGTGATCATATGCAACTAATTTTTTCAAAATTGTGATTAAATCAAATATAAAAAAGTTAAATTTTATTAGTATATAGACCATATTATATAAATACTTATCATTGTATGTTAATTATTTCAGTATAATTGTTTATTTGAAAGATCTGTCAAAAACAGACGTTGAATAAGACAGTTATGAATGAATGAAAATTTTTCCTAATTAATCTATCATTGGAACTAATCACGAAAGTATTCAAGATGTTTTAATTGGATGTCCTTCGAGCCGAATGCATAACAAGCCCTTGTTAAGCTTATGTACTTATTTATCAAAGATACACAACCTTACTAATTACT
Source organism: Trichonephila clavata (assembly GCA_019973975.1). Lineage (NCBI taxonomy): Eukaryota > Metazoa > Arthropoda > Arachnida > Araneae > Nephilidae > Trichonephila > Trichonephila clavata. Next base: position 3,261 of record BMAO01028340.1, read on the forward strand.
TAATTAATTTACTAATTGATTCGTTTCATTAGTTAGAATAATAAAGTAACACACTATTGCCTTAGCTCAGTTTTTGTTTCCTTATATAGAGACTCGCCGGCTCAGTGATTTAGCGGTAGCGTACCCGCTTTGTAAGCCTAAGGTTGCGGGTTCGATCCTGGTAGGAGTTGGTAGATTTTCTGGATGGGTAAATCGTAGGCACGCATGTCATATGATTATGTGGCATGTAAAGGATCCCTTGAGTATCTATTTGGCTCGGATACTCTCAGCAAAACTAAATCAAAACGATAGTTAACAACCACCGAGAGCTTGAATTAAAACTTAATTCAAGTGTCCAAAGTTGGTAACAAAGACGCCACTAGATGGTGCCACCGTAAAATGGCTCTTACGTATTGGGACTTGCCGTGTCTGCAAATGCCTAGTTGCCAATATGCAACCCATTAAAAAAATATCGATACTCGATTGATTGATTTTAATTTACGTCACTCTGTGTAAAGCAACACGAGGGATAATGACGACGGACCTTGTTTTTCGGAACCATGATCAAGTAACGAGGCTGACACTTGAACTGACACCTCTTTCCACAATTTTACACAAGTCAGTCGGGTGGGCTTTGAGCCTCGATAGATTTAACGTACATCAGTTTCTCTACACAGCGGTTCCTCAGTGTCATTAGGGTTCGAACCCGTGACTCGAAAACACCGGATACGAGTTCGTGACTATATGACCCCACGCCTGCCACAACACATGGGCAAAAAGTAAACAATGGACAGGAATCTAATAACGCTTTAGAATATTTTTAGATTTAGTATTTTTTTTATTTCAGTAGCTTATGGGATATCAGCTATATGTAATCTATTCACTATCAACCCCTTAACTGGTTTATCTGTATACCGCACGGGCTACCGAAATCTGGCCACAACCAGTTTGCCCATACGGTGTACGTGCACTCATATTTTTCCTCTTTGTTTTTGATTTGCACATATGTTTAATTCTTGCAGAGAGGTTTTTGTGCTAGTGTTTTTAAGAGAAGTAGTCTGTCCATGTTTCTGAATTACTTTTCATCCGGGATTTTCTTTGATGAGAGCGGGAATTTTTCATTAAAGACAAGAATTAAGATTTTTGAAAATGTTCGATAAAGAACAGGAATCGGCAAGGCAATTTGCAATGTGTTGCTTGAGAAGAAATGAAAATAGGATAATTGAAAAAAGCTGATATTATCTCTGTTCCCATTGTAATGTAAGATTTAGTATTTCATTATGCTTCAAATTGTGTGATATATTTGCTCACTCGCACAAAATCCTCACCCATTTGAAAAAGAGGTACAAACATGAAATTGTTTTTGAAAGTATGAGAGAAATTCTTTTAAGGTCTATATATGAAACATTCTTCATAGCATACAGAGTGGGCTTATGAATAGCAGACAGTTGGGGTTTTTTTGTGTTCCACAATTATAAAATGAAAAAAATGGTAAAAACTTTAAAATTGAAAATTAATGTAAAATTCTTCTATTTTCACATTTTATTTAGTATTATGCTTAGTTATATGAAATAAGAAAATGTGTCCTTTTTGAAACATTTTGGTCGAATTTGACCGCTTAAGCTATTGAGTCATTTCTATATCTATGAAAATTGAAATGACTGAAAAATATTTAGATGTTTAGATACTTTGATTTTTAATTTACAAACTACTTTATCGACAAGAGTTTCGGAAAGCTTACCTTTTTGTTTTCCAAAATGTCAAAAACTTCTCTTTTAGTTTACCGAAAAGACACAAATTTCAAAGTTATTACTTTTGCACATTTAAAATGAAACTTCAAGCATTTCTTCATCCAATAAACAAGAAATTAAACACAGCTAGCTCTATTGATAAGCGTAGGAAGATCCGAACCAAGCATCCAACCCCTCTTTCTGAAGCAGTTTTCTTATTGCTCTGCAAACAGAAAGGATTTCTCAACATCCCGATAGGATATTTTGAGCCCCAAAGGACCAACAGCTTCCTTCCTCAAAGCTCTTTTAAATATTTGCCCTTCTTCGCCTTTAGTGATCATCTCATCATTCACTCCTGTCATTTCAGAGATTTTATTAAATTCTTGTTTATCTTCTGCATTGACTCTGAATCAAAACCCTTTAAGGTAAGTTCTGGGGGTCTTCTGTGGCACTTGCAAAGTCTCCCTTTGGAAATGCCAAAGCTTAAAAAAAATTGGATTTCTGAATAGATTTTCATTTCCTGTATAATGACGGAAACTCTGAGCGGATCCCTGTATAAAAGATTTTTGGAAAGATTTCAAATGGAACATTATCGATTTAAAAATTTTTCAGTTGAATAATGTGGCTTTCGTAAGGATGTCTTCTCTTATTATTGAAGAATAGGGTATAAACTTGAAATATTTTCACTTCGGGCATTTCAGTTTTGATATTAAATTCCGGCTTGACTATTCTATAGTCAAACACATTTTTAAAATATCATTCCCTGCTGTTTGAAACAATCCATTTTATTATAATGCTAAATTTATATTTGATTTCTTAAAGTAAGAAACAAATTACATATATTCAAAATACTTCAAAATTTTAAGGATTCACTACAATAAAGGAATATACGTATTATAAGCCTGAGAAGCTATATTAAAACTGAATAATTTTTTTAAAATTTTAAAATACATTCCAAGTTTCAATCCTATTTCAAGGTATTAATTGAAAAAAAACATCAAGGAAAATATCTTAAGGGTAATTCCTTGTAAGAAAAAGGATTTCATCAGCTGAACAATTTTTTATTTTGCCAGAGAAAAAAGGAACAAAGAAACTGAAGAACTGAAAGTAATGTACTGTGTTTCTAGAAATTTAATAAATTAGGTACCAATAGAAGAAATGTAAATTTTGAATACATTTTCTAAAGTTCTTGTTCAAATGTATGCTTTGCACAATCTTTTTTAACAGAACAAATCCTATTGAATACATTATTTTCTATTTGAAAGATATAAAAAGCAAAATAAGAGAGTAATGGAATATTACATTAATACCACTTAATATATTATTAAGTGGTATTAATCGCAAATTTCTTTCAGTTAAACTTAAGTAATATAAAACTTCATATATTCTTACTAATTCCTAGTATTTATATCATTGGACTATCCTATCCTAAAAGGAAAATGCATCAAGATTGAGTTAAATGATTATTAAATTACATTGGAACATTTAATAAATAATAGATACTTCAGAATTTTCGTTGTATAAGTTTGATTTCGAAACAAAAGTGAGACTTCATTTTCTTTAAATCCTTTTGGAACTGTTCCTTTTTTTTCTTAAGTCCTTCGGTCTTTCCACAGCTTATATAATCTTCAGAAGAGACTTCTGATTCAAGATTTTTGAGTCAGAAGGAGCCAAGTTTGGAGAATATGCAGCATGCTGGACACCTTCTTTGTCTAAGAAAATGAATTCCTAGTTTCGTTTTGCTCTATGTGGACGAGCATTGTCATGTAACAATTTCACTTTCCATTTTTTTAGCCTGTAAATGGTTTTTTCCTTTTATAACCTCATTTAGATTAATTGGGTATGGTAACGTTCCTTTGTAACATTTTTAACTGGTTTCGGAACTTCTTATAGTAAAGGACTCCCACCAGACACGCACACACACACAGTAACACCTTCTTGGCTTGAATGTTTCTTTTTATAACTGATGTCGATGTCTGGCCTAGATCAACCCATGTTTTGTTTTTGTCGCACAATTCATCACCTGTAATGATTTTGTGCAAAAAACTCTTTCTTTTGTACAAGAAAACAAATTATTGTAGAAGTAATTTCAACTCTTCAGTTTTTCTTTTCTTCTTTCAGTTTTTGAAGAACTCAATTTCCCGTTCTTCTGTAACCTTCCTACAGCATGCAATCGAAGTGGTATTGCTTAGTGAATAAATTCCAACTGTTCTACTACCTCTTTTTGGAGTTGTGGTACTGCTAGAGCAACATCTTTGTGTTTTGTATATCCTTTGGATTTCGCTAGGTACCGTTTGGCAGCCAATATTGGCAAAGCTGGTGCTGAAAAAACATTCACTGGTCTTGGAAATTGCCTTGTGGAGATCTTTAAGTATGATGGGTTGGGTGGGTTATTTAGAGGATTCAATGTATCCGCCCATGGAATTACTATCTACAGAGCTGCTTACTTTGGATTTTTCGATACTGCCAAGAGTATATTGCCTGACCCCAAAAATACCCCAGTTATAATCTCATGGTCATTGCTCAAACAGTGAACACTGTTGCTGGCATGATTTCTTGTCCTTTTGATACTATCCAAAGACGAATGATGATGCAGAATGGACGTGCCAAGGATGATCTGATGTACAAGAACACTATTGATTGCTGGGCAAAGATTCTCAAGCAAGAAAGTGGTATTCCTTTCTTCAAGGGTCCCATTTCCAGTGTCCTCAGGGAAACAAGTGGAGTTTTGGTTCTTGTTTTGTATGATGAGATAAAGAACTTCATCATTTAATATTGTATTGATTTAGGATGAAACGTATTTAACTATATATTTTTGTAACTTAAGTTATACATATCAGCCTTCTATTGCTAGCATTCCTGCATATTGATCAATTTTTCATATGGAAATAAGTTCTTCGACTTCAAATAATTGTACTGCATCTGAATGTTAATCTGAAGACTAAAATCTCCAGTACGAAGTCTTGCAAATCACTTTTTTTTTTTTACTTTGAGTGACTCACAGAATGATAATCCTGTGTCAAATTAATCAATTCCAAAGTTTGAGGAGCCTGACTTTTTTCACATTTGAAGACAAATAGAGTGCTATGGTATAAATTATGGTTCTGTATTGATATCAATCTCTTAGTAAATTGATATATACAGAATGACAAATGAATGAAATTTCTGTCAGAAAAAAACGCAATGATTACGCTATATACATCCGAAATAATGGGAGAGTTGGATGTGTTAAAATATGGTTTTTACTACAACCAACTTCAGATCTGAGGTTTCTACTAACGCACTTATTAAGTCCTCAACAATCATGTGAATAATTTAAATTTATAATTTAAAACAAAAATAAATAAAAATTTAAAAAATTTTAATGGTTAATTAATGATGATGTCTTTCAATACAGATATTTATTTTCTTTTAAGTAATTATTTCGATTTACTATTTGGAAAACTACATTCAATAAAGTTAAATGGCCATTATTCAAACTTATATCATTTGGAATATTTAAATTCGCAGTTGATATCTACCATAAGCTGTCCATTTTTGTTTAAGCTATAAAATGAAAGCTAAAAGCTATTTTTGTATTGCGGAAGAAAGCATGAATTATTCAATTCGGTAAAGTAGAAAAAAAGAACAGTTAATGGCCAGAGATGCTATGATACGGTCGCTTTTAAATATATGACCACATCAAGATAACCCAAACGCATCAATTGCTTTATGTTTATCGCTATTGGGCGTTCCAATAAGCAGTCAGCGAATCCCCTGAAGTATACAACATAGCAGCGTATTTTTCTCATTCGGAAATCCCCCCCCCCATCTTTTACTATTGATCACATGAAGAAAAAGCAGAGGTTATAATTGCGTGGTCTCAGCACGTTTCTGTTGATTGAGGTTTCAACGTATCATCATAGAAAGTAATATGATGGTCTTTTCTTTTAGTAATAAGGTTAAGGCTGTAAAAAGATAACTTTAACTAAAAGATGAAAAACGCAAATCGAAAGATTAATATAAGTGGAAAAATATAAGGAAACAAGAAAAATCACAGAAGTATTATATGTGTACTGTTTCTACCTTCCCATTTAAATATATGGGAGAAAATGACCAAATTATCAGAAATGTTAAACGCAGCCAAAAATTTGTATTTTGAATGTGAGAGATTTTTCTTTTAATTTATGGAAAGTTTGTAGTTGAATAATTCATAATTCAGTGGGTTTAAAAACAATAACCAGTAAAAATGACTTTAAATATACAAAATTTATTGTTTTTAATTCATTTTATTTTTTTAAAAAAATTATCTTTTTTTTGAATGTGTTAACGGTACGAAAATAAATTTATCAAGCAAAAATAAAATAAATAGGTTGAACATTGAACTTTCTATCGCTTGGGTTTGAGTTGCTTTGGTTTGGCTTATTTTCCAATTTTAGCCCAGTACTGCGTTAAAGATAAGAATTATGAAAAATATTAAGAGTTCAACAAAAATTAAATTAGAATATGAGCTCTGAAAAAGATGTATTAATCAACAAATACATATTTATGACTGTCAGTGAATCGTTAGTATTCTAATATTCATAGCTAATGATGTAATGAAATTTATTTATTTATTGACTTGTCGAAAATGCAAACAACAAAAAGTATCCGGTTTCAGAGTGCTCGACAGATAAAAAAAAGAATCACAAAATTTCACCAAAAACATTTGAAGAGATATAAACTTATACATATATGTATGTAAGTATATATATATAAACACAAACTAAGGAGAAAACACAAAAAACACAACAAAAAATAGCATACTAAAAACATTAAAAAATTAAGAACAAAAATTAATGCATATGAAGAGCTCAAAAACCGTAAAACTGTACATTTAAAAGCATTAAAAAATGTTAAAAACGTTAAGCTCTTTAAAGAAAACCTGTTAAAAACTTATAACACTTAAATGCTTAATTTACAAATGTTTAATGTAGAATACTTCTTAAAATTAAGTATTCAGTTTTATGTTAAGGACCTTATATTAGGTAAATGTATTTAAAAGCATAATTATATTAGAAGAATTAGTGATTATAGGGACGGAAAAAAATTAATTTAAGCAAAATAATCTTTTATAAGTAAAAAAAAAAAAAGATATACAAAAAGATATGAATGCAGCTTTTAGGCAAGTAATTTTTTACTATTATTTTATTTCTTAAAAAATCTCTGCATCTCTCTTTTCATATATTATTAATAACTGTTGATGTTTCTGAAAGTTAAAAAAATACTTTGAACACTGTCGTAGTAAGTTCTGAGTGGGCTTTGTATCAAAAATCTCTTGGGGGCCCTTTCAGGGCCTCCTTAGTGTTTTACGATTTTTCTTACACATGTTGGGTCCCTGTAGCTTCGGGGCCTGTATCATTGATACGGCTGATACGATGGTAGCTACGCTGCTGACTTTGAAGTAAAAAGTAAAAAATCAACCACTTAAGAAATAGTGTAAATGAAACAATATACACTGCTGGCCACCGTAAATGTAACACCCTGATTGAAGCACGCAAATAACATGAAATTTACAACATGCATTAGTGGAGGTGAGATATGCACATGATTAGAATTTCAGCGCAGACACACATCACGCACGCCTGTGGCGCCACCTCAAAGCGATATTTAAGGCATGGAGATTTCGACCATTTCAAGTTCGGCAATTGTGTTTTTCTTGTAGCTTTTTCAAAAAACGATCAGTTATGTCTCGTAGAAAACCGCGATCAGCTTTTGATCAAGTATCCGAGTTCGACAGAGGAAGGATAGTGGCCTACCGAGGTTGTGGATTATCTTTCAGGGAAATCGGTAGTCGTGTTGGACGAAACCAAACAACTGTAATGCGGGTATATGATCGTTGGATGCAGAAGGGTATGACGGACTGACGTGGTCAATCGCATCCACCTAAGTGCACCACTTCATGTGAGGACAGGCAAATTGTGCGCATGGCAGCGACGGATCGCTCAGTCACATCACGAACTATAGCACAGTACATTGAGTCTGTAATTCAGTGTCTGCGCGTACCATTCGACGCCGTTTACAGCAGGCGACTCTCAAGCGACTTTATTTACATTGTTGTACTTATTTATTTTCGTCTTTTCGAAGGAAATTAAGATTTAAGTGAAAAAGAGCATCTTAATTTTTTTTATTTGTTTTTTTAACTGAGATATTAACACCTAAGACTTCAGTTTGCTCTTCTTAATAAAAATTTAACATTTGCTTTGACTTGTGGGAATAAATGAAAGTTAATTAATTTTTATCAAAAGATTTACTTCAGGAAACTCTCTATTAAGTTTTTGATAATTTTTTTTCCCAACTCAATTTTTTTTCACAGATTAACATTTAATTGGGAATTAATGATAATCGGTTTAATACTTTTTTCTTTTATTTCAGTTGAATTATCGCAGTTCTTTTAATTTCAACATATATTTGATTTTTTTTTTGTTTGCACAGCTAATAAAACTTGAATATTTGAGGTCATTTTTAAGTAGTTTCTCTTTTAATAACTTTTTTCCAAACTGCACGAAATATTTTTATTGGTTTTCTTAAGGGGGTCTGGCACTTTCTACAGGAGCCTATGTTAAAATTGCGTAAGTTTATGTACTTTTTTTTCAGAAACTACTTGCTTCTCATAGATGAAATTATTTTTACAGTAGGTAATATGTACTATCAATAAGACTTTAATGCAGGGTTTTGTCTTCTTATTAGAAATTAAAATAATTATGAATTTTTTAAAAAATGTCCAATTTTCCCCCTTAAAATTTAGTTTAAAAAGGCGTTATCTAAAAAAGTTTGCTAGATATTTCTTATCTCCTCCATTAAAACGTGTAAACATGTTGAAAATATACTTATTGAAAATTTGAGGACTCTACATTAATAAGTTTCTTAGAAAAAGGTACATAAAGGGAAAAATATTGCATTTTGAGAAAACAGGCTTTAAAGTAAAAATTTGCAATTTTTGACGATATACCTTTTTTAATACTTTCCAGAAAAATATGAAACATTTTCTTTGACGTCTGCTTCTACAAAAGGCTCTTCTAATTTTCTTTTTTTTTTTCCCATTATTTTTAGCAATCCAGCCTTTTTTTCTTTGTATCTCAAGATGATAGACGAATAGATTAGATACACGAATCCTACGTGAATCTAATTTTTTAAAGCATGACACACAATTAAAACCTGGTTCAAATCCACAATGTTTTAAAAGGATTAATTTGGCTATATGACACATATTGAATTGTGCAATTGCCATATTTACCCCTAATTTTAGAGTTTTTAACTCCACAAACGTAGATTTTGGAATGACTGACCATATGGTATTATTAACTGACTCTTTGGGGGTTTTGAGTCTTTCCATGTAGACATTTTTTAATAACCTAAGGTGAGCTAAACCTCTCAAAATTGGCTTAATTTCATTCATGAGGGAAGATGGCACATGGGTATGTTTCTTATGGTCATAATGCTTTTTGTTAAATTCAGCTTTGGCTTTCTGAAATTTGCACCATGAATTTGTACCCGAGGGACACAATCCATGTTGAGGGCTCTCATTTGTAGACAAAAGATGGAAATAAACAGCCTAAACAGCAGTTTTCATGTTGTGTAAATCATTGATATTGTTTCTAATGGTCATACCATAATGCCTCTGAATTTTTGAAATTAAAGTGTCGGTGAGTCGGTTGCGTCCACTTAGGCTTCTGCCATCACTTAATTTTTTCTCTCTATTTCTTCTTTTGAGATTCAAAAGACGGGTACCCATATGCTTTTGGATATGCCCAACGCTTTTCTACTTGAGTGTCATAAGGATTCAGGGCAAATATTGATGAAAAACCTCTTGAATCTCCATCGCCCAAATATTTTGTGTAACGAATGCCATAATGAGCTTCGGATCTTTCAAATATCACCGTTACACCTTTCACTTCCATGCCTCCACTTGTTCCACTATAGTTGGCAATACATGATGGTTCATGAACAGAATTAAATGCAGTTTTGCACCGACAATGTTTCGAAAACACTTCAAAGTCAATAACTTTACCAGTATCAACACTCGTAGCTGTAACAATACCATTGAGGGACTGGTATCCTCTTTTCTGCCATGAACCATCTAAGGCAACAGCAATGTCTCGTCTACCTTCTATTCGTGTTGCCTCCTCAACAGAATTTCTCATTGATTTTTCACAGGTAAATTTAGAAGAGTCGAACAACAATTCTGTATAAGAGAATGGAATTTTTCAGGTGGAGATGGCAAGTTCATAAGTCCACAGAATGTTTTTGCAGTTGAACAACCTCTTCCAATAGATCTGAAAGCAAATACCAATCTGATATTTGAGTGGAAAAGTTTATTTTTATTTTTCAATTTAGTTGACGTATGGAAACCATGTTCTTTTGCGCAAAAACTACAACAAAGTTGCATATAATACACAATTCCAACTCTTTTAGAAGCCTCCAATGAGATGGAAGGGCCACAGTTTTTACATACAGCAAAGTTCAATAAAGCTTTATTCAATAAATTTAGTTCTATTGAAACATTTTTTTCATTACTCCCTTCCATATCTTCATATAAACTGTTGTTTGAAATAAGTTTCCGTTTTGAAGCACTTTGAAGAACAGTTTCTGTGTTGTCTGATGTGATAGCTGGAACATTTAAACAATCATTTTTTAAACGCCGACATTTTTGAGTTTTTTAAATATTTTTTAGATCTCCCCATAATTTTATCGTTAATAAAATACTGATAAATAATTTAATGTAAAACGTGGATTAAACAGATAAACAAATCTGGATAAATAAATTAGAATTCACAATTAGCAAGTTCAAGCAAGAATAATCCCATTTTACAACAAACCAAACGAAAAAAAAAAAATGTGTTGAGTTGTCTTTTCCTATCTTCAAAGAAAAATCGTTTTATTTATGTGTAAAGAAAATTTTATACTAATTGTGGACAAAACAAATCGCGCTGTTATCGAAAAATTAAGCATGATGAAAGACAGGTGCTCCTCAAGGAGCACCTGTCACGCGTCAAAGAAAGTGGCTTTCTTTTAAAAAATAAATAAAAATACTTCTAATTATTGTATTTCCATATATCATATGTCATTTTAAGTAGAAATATTTGGGCTTTTCCAAAATATAAAAAAGTCAAAATCGATCATTTTTCAAAAATTCATGTGCCCTTAACGAATTTCAACACACCGCTTTTGTATTTTAACACATTTTATTAAATTGCAAGCATTAACTTTATGTAAAATACTTGATGAAAAAATTATATACTTTTCTTTTCTGTTTTACTATTTAATGTTAATACTTAGGTTGACAGTTTTAAGAGGCATTCAAGCCACTGAGCAATAATTTTTGTTCATATGCAAATACCAGTAGGTCATGTTTTACTCACAATAGAATAAATATTATATGTTTTTTCAAAATACATATAAATATCATACATAAGATTAAATAAACGGTATTCTGTACATGATGTCTATTAAACTAGGAAGATGTTGAAATTAAAGACTCCCTTTATAACAAAATTTATAGTTTACTAACTTAATATTTTTTCACAAGCGTTTTTTTCCCCATCAGATCTTGATTTAATTAATATATTGTTACATGAATTAAGGAAAACGCTTACGTTATGAAGAAACGGCAAAAAGAATTTATAATACTTGAGGATATAAACATCTATAAATCATAACATAGTAATTTTAATTTTTTAGTATGACTGACTACAGACACTTGAGTTGAATTTTATATTTTATATTTTATAAAAGAGAAACGATGTAGCTAAAATTAAATTAAAAATAGATTGCAACATTTATTAAATTAATTAAATGCCGTAATTTAAGTGGAAATAAAATAATCTTTTCTTTTACAAAATACTGACACAAAAACGAAAAAGAGAGAGAGAGAGAATAAACAATTTGCTGTCTCGGAACCTTTTGATCAAAATCGTTATAAATTCCTTCTGCCATTCTTTTATTCTATAATTTGCACTTATGAAAGAATTAAAGAGAAAATATATCCAATTGGAAAATATACAGGCTAAAATGTTATATGTTTATTAAATTACGTAAGAATGTCATTGTTAATAGATGTCCTTTTTCTCATTCATATGTTATTCACTTCATACGATTCCTTTAAAACATTTTCATCTATGGCACAAAAATAACTTATGTAAAGATAGTATTTCGAGATGAGAGATTGAAATGTGTGTGTGTGTGATACAACTAGAGATCGATCAGTTTAATTAGATTATTATATTAATTGAAAGTCAACATACAAGGAGGTTTACCTTGAACCTCTGTTTAAATGTATTTTGCAATATTAATTACAACCCGATCTCACAAATTATAATGTATTAATAAGGGACACTTTCCAAGTCAATATCGATTTTAGATGTCTATGAAATATATATTTGAGGCTACACATCAGTTTCTACATAACAGCAGATGATTAGAAAGTGCTATTGATTTATTCATTTCTTTTACTATTTTAATATGTGTGTGTTTTCCAAATTAAAACAATAAGAAGAAAAATAGCTAGAGGGTTAAGTTTAGTTTTAATGTGACAACTTCTCCCTTAAATTGCCATAAAGACCCAAAACAAAGAAGTCCATTGGTTAGCCTTTTAAGAAATAATTGTGAATATATAAATATATTCTTTAATGAAATAAACACACACGCATACATATTTGGGTTTTAAGTAATTATTTCAGTCAAGTAATTTATTTTACATCCAACGAATTCGTTTGGGATATTTATGAACATTGTCTTAAAATGAAGAATTGTATCTTAGATATGCAAATCATTAAGACAATTTTAATCTGAATAAAAGTAAGAAATTTAAAAAAATGTTCAATAAGATATTAATCTGTTTTTGTTAAAAATGATCTAATAGAAGGAATATTATACCATGAAAAGCTGTTGAAACATAGACACCATCATTTAAATAGATTGCTTTTGATAACCAAGAATCTTTTTTTTTTAGTTTCTCAAACATGTTAAAAATAATTAATCTTTGCATGTTAATTAAGTATTTTAAAAAATATAATTAGGCTAGTTGACTATACGAATGGATACATTTTTAATCATGAAAAATTTTGATTACATTTCCTACAATGAAAGCATGTTATTTTCAAGTAAAAATTATTTAATTATCAGGTCATTTGCATAAAAATTTAAATTAAGAGATTTAAAAATATTGTGATGTATTTAAAAAAGAAAACTATATTCAATTTCTCTTTTTTAAATTTTGCTATTAGTTTTGTAAAATAACTATTTAAAAGAAATTTTTAGTTATTTAAAATATTTAATGTTTTCATAATGTACATATTAAACATTTTATGTTAAAATATATTATTCGGCATAATTCGATAAATATATTATGTGTCTATATAGTATTAAAAATAATTATTAAAACAAGTTATTAAAATTATTTAAGGTATCCGACTAGATTGAAAAAGTGCTTTTTAGGTATTTGATGTTTGGTGTTGTTTAGGGGGAGGAGTCATTAGGGAAAAAAGAAATATAATGATTGAGAAGGAAGGACTAATACATAAAACTAGAGAGCTTTGTAAGTTGTTTTTGCAGCATTTACTTTATCTTACTTATAAAAATATTTTTTTTTTAATTCATTTTTTGAAGAAAATTTTTGCGATGATTTGCGCACGAAAAACGAAACGGGATGTTTCCAAAATAATCCATTTAAATTTATAACAAATATATTATGGGTCCTTCAGAGTGTTACAAACTCAGGTCTTAAGACACCTACATTTAATCGTATTTTGCTGCTATTTTTTAGCTAAGAATATGCAGTAATTTTGATGAAAAATCATTAACATCAAATTTAAATGTTAATGAAATATTTATTTCTTAAAATATTTTTCTCCTGCGGTTTGTGACATTTAGGAGAGATAAAGTTGTATATCAATGAAGTTAAAATTGTATAAGGAGCAATTTATTTAATTTATTTTTATTTATTTATCTTTACTTTCAAAATTTTGCTAAAATTTCATAAAAATAATTTTTTAAAAAAAACAATGTGCGATAGATGTTATTTATTTAATAATTATGAATTTTTAAGCCTATTCAGGCTCTTTAAAACAATAAATTTATTCTGAAAATCAATTTTTGAAAAATTGGTCGCTGAACCTGTTCGGATGCCTTAAAATGTTTATTGTCTCAATACGCATGCTATACAAATTCAAGACGTGGTATGTCAATTAGATTATAATTTTTTCTCATGAATCCACATCAAATAATAAATTTAAGAAGCTTGTACTTATGATACCATTAATTGATTTCATAATCCTTTGAAAAATTAAACTTACAAATAAATTTTTCTTATAAAAATTGCTTTTTGGAATTTAAAAATGTTTTTATTTTGTTTTACTATTAAAAAACTACTGAACCTCTTTATTCTATGCATTCTTTAGTCTATACATTTCTGACATTCGTTTCTTTGAATCTTGAAACTAAAAATAACTTTCTCTTGTCGGATTTCAAATCCCACTGCCGTGTTTTGCGTGCCCTCCGAGAGATTTCCGACCTCAAAAAGATCTCTCAAAGAAGATGATGACAAATCACCTTCGTAGAATTGAAAATAACTTTTCAGAGATGTGTTTCTTATTCACCTCTCGAGACCTCCTTAACTGCACTTTAGGAATCTTCTATCCTTCTCATGTTCCGAAAAAGACCATTTTCTTTCTTTCAGAGGGCAAATATTTGTTCACAAGTACCCTTTGGAGGATTTGTTGAAGATCAATTATTGTTGAAGACCCAATGTGATTTCATCATAAAAAAAAGGTTGTGAAAGTGTATATTTAATTTATCTAGAATGTATTTATTGGAAACAAGTAATATAAAAAAAGTTTTTTAAGTCAATTCCTACTTTGAATAGATGAATAAAAAGCATTTTATTAAAGATTGAAAATTTGAACAAGTTATATATATTTAGGGAGAAAGTGACCTAATAGTAGGAATTGAAAAAAAGAGCATGATTTGTCTGCATTGTTGTAACAATGCACACCCGGTTTGGTTAATTTGGCTGAAAAACCGGTTTTCGAAACCAACTTTTGTCATTGTTTTAACACAGTTACACTGTTACAACAATGGAGACTAATCTAAGTTGGCGTCAGAAACCAGTAATTAATTTAATTTTAATTAATTAATGAATTAATATTTGAAAAAATTGTGTTAGCATCAAGTGTGTGTGTGTGTGTCATCCAGTACAAGTTTTAAAAAAAGTTTATTTGAACGATTGAATGAATAGAAAGTATTTTACTAACGATTGAAAATTTGAACAAGATAAATATATATATAAATAAATATATATATAAAGAGAGTGAGAGGTAATAATAGGAATTGAAAAAATATTTTTGATTAAATTTTTAAAGAACATTTTGGTTACTTACCACATAGGCATATTATTCATTTTGTAAATGCTTTAAGCTCTCTAAATTAAGTTTTGGAGAGAAATATTCGTCATTATTTCCCTTTCAAGTTGTAGAAATAAAATCTCCTTCTTCGAAATAATAATTTTTGTATGGATACAAAAGTATCTTTGAACAAAGAAATATTTGCTGTTTTTATAAAGGTCAATTTTTAAAGAAAGATCTGTATTTATTCTTGTAATGTTTTTATAAAAAAATAAATAACAAATATATATATAATTTTTTTTTATTCCCAATCATAGTATCAATAAAATTTTCAAAAATACGTTTGACAGTTTCTAGTGTATTTGGGTAAATGATATAATTCTTAGCTTTTTGAACGAAATTTAAATTGATAATATTACTCCAAATAATAACTTGTTAATATTATCCTAACAAGGAAAATAAATACTTATTGAACTGTGTATGGAAATTATGAAGCACGAGGGTCATTTAGAAAATAAAGATCTTTTAGTTATACAAAATTAAAAACACAATATTTATTGGAAAAAATAACTCTCTTACATTTGTGAATCTTCCTTCGTTTTCCTGTAATCAATCATTTTTTCCCTTCTTTTAAACATTTGTCGTAACTGTTCACGAACTATGTTATATTTATATGTTATATGTTACATTTATATGTTATATGTTATTGTTCATAACATATATTGCTATATATGTTATGAACAATTCATTAAGTCTTGTGTTTAATGTATTCAAACTAAAGAGTGGGAGGTGAACGTTTTGGAAGTGAAGAAGAAATGAAGAGTGCAATTCTTCATCTCTAACGTAGTAATTATGTCATCCTTAGTGACAAAATTAAAATATGTACAATACAAATGCTTGATTAAAAAAAGATACCTTTTTTCTTATAAAAAATAGAATACACATACCTGGTAGCATATATATAATTCTTTAAAAGTTATTTTTCATTATACGTATACCTTTTCTTAAAAGAAATTTTGTCACAATAATATTGTTTCTATTTTAAGATTTTTTAATTATTATCTTTCTAGAAAGATTGCACAGGCTTTGATTAATTTATATTTAATGTCATTATTTTTACCTAATTTTCAAATGTGTTCTCAAATACATTTAATATTCAGATAAAATAACTCAAATTGTGTGGAATGAATTCATTTATTAAAAAACAATATATGAAAAACAATTTACCACCAACTATCATTCGTTTGTAAGATAAAAATCTTAATTATCATCATTTATAATTCATATGTGCTTCGTGTTATCCTATTTGAATAATTATCTTTCATACAAAGTTTATTTGTCTTGCGAATAAACTTTGTAAAAAGATAGATAAAGATAAATAGATAATTACTCATTCTTCATTCTATATGTCTAGTTCCTCTCTGCAGCAGCAATCTAAATTTCAAGTCTTAGTCAGAAACCACAATGCAGCCAAAATGACTTTTTTAACATAAAATAAAAAAGAATTTCTAAAAAAACATGACACTCTTAAATTAAACTAAATTGCCTGTTACGTCAGACTCATCAACATATCTAAATTCTTTTCAGAAATTCCAATTCGTGAAATTGAAGACAGAACAATTAATTCTAAATTCCTGATGCAGCCATTCATTTCTCAGTGATTAAGTATTTAGGGAAGAATTTTAATTGGGCCGTTTGAGGATAAAAATGAAGAAAAATAGGGAAATATAATTGAGTAGAAAACTAGATATTCCATCAAGATTGATGCTGGAATTTTATTCCTATTCTAATCATTGTTTCTTGAAGAATGATTTGGAGCTTTGTTTCTTGAAATTCGTCTGTCAAGTTTTAATCTTGAAAATAAATTTATTACATGCTAAAATTAGTTTTGGTGAGAATTCTAAATGTTTCTGAATATATTTTAAAGGAAAATGGCGAATTTCAATATTATAATTAAATAAATTCAAAGGTAAGAAGGAGAGAAGTTTTGGAACATAATTGTTATTTTTGGAATTTTACTTTGGAATCTAAAATAAATGTATAAAAAAACTATAAGATAAAAATTAAATTATGTAGATAAATAAGGATTAAACCGTAGATTACTACAACATAATTTTAAACTGAAAACGTAATTCTTTTTACGAATATTATAAGAGAATTAAGCAAAAATTATATTTACATTACTTCGCATATTAGACAAACAGAAACTTAATTCTTCTTTTAACGAAAAGGTTTTCTTTCAAACTGCTTAAGCATACATTTTCTAAATTTAGGATTTGTTTTAGTTAAAATGTTTGGTAAGTATTCATTTATAAATCGTTTAACAACTCAGAAAATTTTCTTTTATATGTTTTCTTATTCCTTAGGGATAATTTACATTCGCCTACATCGCCATTTTTTCTTTTCGAATTAATTTGCATTAATTAATGTTGAGAATAATTTATAAAGACGAGATGTTTAATAAAGAGATGCAATGCAAATATTTTTTTAACATTAGCAACGCAGTTTGAAGAGATTATTAAGTAGTTTTTTTTTTTTCCTACGAAAATGTAAATTTTTTTTTAAAGGAAAGAAGATTTTCTTATTTCCAGACTTTCCATACTACAAGATTATTTATTCAGAATTTGAGTATTTCTAGGTTACAGGAATTTACCTTTAGTTATAATTCTAAATAACCTATATGAGAAGTATTAAGTTTTAGGGCAAAAATGAATACAATATTTATCAAAATATGAGAATAGCATGCTTACATAATGTTATGAAATTTTTTCTATTAATTTAATCTTATTATTAAATGGAAGAAAACAACTTTTTCCTAAATTAATATGTGTTGTTGAAAATTCCTATTAATTTTATTTGATTTTCATATTTCTTTTTCAATTTTCAATACTTGCTAAATTTACAAAAAAAAAAAAAAATTATTGAATTCATGTGATGATAGATTGTTTCCCAAAAAGTCTCGTCTAAGATCTACAAAATGCAATTTATTTAATTTAGTTCAATACAATATAGGAATTTTAAAAAAGTAAAATTCAAAAGGTTTGCTATGAAACTTCTTTAAAAATTTGTAAAATTTACTATTTTAAATATGTATACAAATATATATTTTAACGCAAATTTCAACAATTTTTCAATTAATCAAAGTAGGGTTTTCTTTATAAGGCCTTCAGAATATATAAAATAATTCTGAAAACAAATTTTTGAAAAAGAAATTAAAAGACTAAGTAACATTATAACATTAAACGTTACGAAAAGATTTATTTTTTTAAAGTATTTCAAAAACTAATTTTTAAAAAAGCACATTTAGTTTTTTTTCTTCAAATTTTGAAACACAAGTATCATGATTGTTGTTTTTTCTTATGCCACACACCTGATCTCGACTACGTCAGATCCAGGTCCACGAAATTCATTTTGGCAAGGGGCTAGATGTACGACTTGCGTTGGCCGTAGCCTTGACCACCATACAAGTGACAATACAATCTAGATCGGTACCACCCCAATTTTGAGGAAGAACATCCTGGGGAGGCAAGAGGACTTATGGCTCGACAGCTATTTAAAGTACTCTCATGCCGCAAAGGCACTATACATTTACAAACATCCAAGTTAATTCGAACCCAGGCCCTACGTCACAGCAGTCAGCGTCGCTGACCACTATACCGGATGGGCAGTATAGTGGTCACTATGATGATAGGCACCTGAAAGTACTTTTAGTAACTGAGATTGCATTTGTAAAACTGTTGAAAGCTCTTTATTTTTAAGTTTAAATGCGGTAAATTGAAAGTGAAATAAATATTAAGATTTCAGAAAGTTCACGCTAATAAATAAAGCAAAACAGCTATTTCCAATGAGAAAAATAATAATGATTCAATTCAATGATTCAATTAATGTTAATGATTTATTGTAAAATTATTTATTTGAACAAAAAAAACGAATACAAAATTTTTTAAAAATTAAATCATAAAAACATATATTAAAGGAAATATTTTCTGAAGCAATTTTTAAAGAATTAAATCATTAATTAGCAGGTTAGCCTAATTGTACTAGCCTAAAAGTATTAATATATTATTAATTATTATTTGATATATGTTATGGGAGTAAGAGAAGTAAGTATGAGAAATTAAGTTCGTATACATTTTACTCAGTCAATGCATATTAACTCAAAAAATCAAAATTTCAGTTTAGTTTAAGGTGCCTGACTAGTTGCGGAGACATTTTTTTGAAATTTTGCTGAAAATTTACTTTTAAACTCATTTTTTGTTTGCTTATAAATGAAAACTAATAAAAATAGCTACAAAAAAATTCTTTCAGTGTATTTTTTTTAAATATGGCCAATTTTAGGTTTAAATTAGACGTTATTTGCACGTTACGTTAAACATAGTAAAATAAATTCTAATGCATAAAATTTTAAAAAAACCCATATAATTTTACTCAGAAAACAGTTACTAATGAACTGACCTAATATCTTTGAAAAATTTTAATTTATTACTGAACTAGAGGTCAAAAAGTGCACACAATGCAAATTTTTCAAAAATTTCACATTTATCACGCAGAAAAAAATTATAAAAAAGGTAAACATGCTGTTTTTTCTTAATCCCTACGTCTCAGCATACATACTATAATAACGAACCATGATACAAATTTCAAACAATTATCTACAGAACTTTTTGAGATATCATGCTTACCGTGTTGTAAAATATCAAAAAAGCTGTTTCAGAGAAAAATGCATTTAAAGATTTAAAATTCAAAATTTAAAAAACTATACTGCTAAAAAAACCTAAAACCTCTCTATATAAAAAAAAAATTTTTAAAGCAATTATGAATATTTATACTTTCTTCAAACTTTTATCTTTTAATATTTTTAACAATTTTATAGTGTCAAAAAGCTTTTTCTTAAAATCTAATTACATAGTTTACGAACTACAGATTAGACATATAAAAAGCACTTTAAAAAAACCTTATTGCATTAAAAAATAAAAATATTTTACATAGAAAAACAACTATATATTCTACCATATTATTTTAGAAGTTAAGAAATATTTAATACAAAATATATTTGTGTTGTTTTACTCGTAAACATTCACGAAAAAGCTCTTAAAAAACATTGTTTATCACAAAGGTTATCATAAATTAGAATAAAAATCATGCAAAGAAGTACTTTAAAACCCTCCATATGAATATACTAAGCCTTCTGTTTTTTCATTCTTAGTACTTTTTGTTTTCCTTGCTGCTTTTCTTTTTTTTCGTGACAATTTTGCAATCGGTAAAGAGTGTCTTAAAGATGTTGAAATCCGTTGTTTATCAAATTTAACTAACTCTTGAACAACACTTTCAGGAAGGGAACCATTTACATTTCGAATCACTGATAATATACCAGAATAACCAGAATTAAAAAGTATCAGAGCTAATAATGCACCCAAACGAAATGTTTGCAGTCCAATAAATATATTTTTGGGAACAATATTCCACAAAATGTTGTTATAACTTTCGTTACAATTTTGTGTCTTACCATGAAGACATTTTTTCAACAACGTTTCATTACACAGTTTTAGATATGTAGGTTTTATTTGATTTATAATTTTATTAGGAAGTCCTAGCTTATTTTCTTTGAGAGGACTCCCATCTGCTTTTGCCCTTTGGTAACGACACCAACTCTCAGATCCTTCAGGACACTGTCCATGCAAAGAATTGTTTTTTCCAGATACACAGTAGAAAAATGCAGCTATTACACAACTCATCATCTTTTGTAGATTACCTACATTGCTTCGAATAGCTATTCCATAATAGTTCTGGATTCTGTCAATTAATTTATCAGTTAATTTATTTTTCCCTCCTAAACCTTTCATCGTTTTTTTTAATTGACGCAACCGCCCCCCCCTACACGTTTCTGTACATGGCCTATACACTCGAGATTGGTTACTGTATTAATTCCATAAAAGTTTTTAACAGCTTCATATCCTTTTGAGTCCCCATCTCCATAGTATTCATTGTACTGCACATCCCTTACATTTGATCTCTCAAATATACGGTAGGCTCACAAAACCTCCATGTTCCCAGCGGAACCTTTATAGTTCGAACATACATGTTTCGATGATTGGTTATTGCCTTTCGTGCATATGTGGCAATATTGCATCATAACTTCAACGTCTAAAATTTTACCGGTGTCAACTGATATGGCACTTACACACCCATTCAAAGATGAGTAGCCTCTGCGTTGCCAAGTACCATCAATAGATATTCCACATTTAGTGAAACTATTTGAGCCTTTGATTTCACTTAATGCAGCGTTGATGTTTTCTTGAGCAACGCTTTCAGTTGCTTTCAACAGTTTCCTTTCTTGATTGCGGAAAGCAAATTTTGATAGGAAAGGTAAACCCAGGAAAGCGCATAACTTTTTGTTAGCTGAAAATCCTTTCCTGATTATCCTTAGCCCCAAAACAAGTGAAGAGTTTATCAGACAAGAACCTTTCATCTTCTCTGTCGTAGGGAAACCTTTAAAGAAGGAGCAGTTTTTGCACTTTAGGTTCATATGTGAGCATAATCCACTGACAGAGTCTTCTATAAGTTCAAGCCCTGAGAATAACAATCAGGGCAGCAAACAATGAAATCAAAGTTGTCAAGCTGACAATTCTATTGTCTTCATAAGTTTCAAACAACCTTTCTGAGAAAATTTCCAAACTTGTATGGCTTGATACCATTTTTTTTGGCACTAGCGGATTCAATAGAATTGAGCTCAGATGTTTTATTATTCTCATTAATAGTAGCACGAATGGTATAACGATTTCCAGTAAATCGGAGCTTCTTAGACCTTCCAGATCTTGATTTAGCCATAATTAATCAATATTTTGTCTTTAAAAAGACAGTTTTTTTATAAAATATATCAAAATAATAAGTTAAATGAGGAGCGAAGAATCGAATTGCTAGAACATAAACAAATCAAAATATAACAACAAACCTGTAAAGTTGTTGCCAAATTTTACTAAAAACTATTAAATGATTTTTAAAAAAATATCACCATATTCAGTTTTAAGATTACCAAAATTAATATTTTATTAATAAACTCAATAAAACTCCAAAAAAGAGTAAAAATCTTTCAAATTTAAAGCACTTCCGGTTTCGATTTCTAACTTCCGGTTCATTTTTGTTGTTCTCACTTGACATAAAAACTGCTATAACTTCGTAAATAATTGGAGTACAAGCAAAAGTAAAGTATTTTTAGAAAGAAAAAAATTCAAATATTAAAAATATCAAAAAAACTTTTTTTTGTCATTTTCATTAAAAAGGATGATTTTGCACTAGTCAGGCACCTTAGATTACAGTAGAAAGTTTACTTTGTAAAAGCTAACAAGAAGATAATTTATCTAATTACTGATTTAACAAAATTACGACACTGATGAATAGCACTACTTGAGTCCCCATTAAAAAATGTTTTCGATTTTTTTAAATTAGAGAAAAAAAAAGCGATTTTAAGTATTTATAAGTTGTGAAAATCGTCAAAGGTGTAACATTTTACAAATTTAAAATGGAATGCTATAAATGTGTTGTATTAACACTCATGTCCATAAATTAAGGATAATGAAGTTCAGGCAAAGAAAGAGACAGAAGCAAAACAAATTTGACTTATTTGTAAAGTCTATTTATTAAACAAAAGGTAAATAGCAAAAAAAAGATGCTATATGTTTGACATAATTAATAAAAATAGCGATTTTTACTCCATGGAGCAAATTTCAAAAAAAGAACCTATTTACAAAAAACAGTATAACATGGTTAGTATGATGGTTAATACGGAGTATGTCTCCCGGACGATGCAATACAGGCCTTACAACGCCTACGGATGCTGAGTATCAAATTATCAATCTGATCTTGGGGAATATTTCACCACTCATAAAGCAATGCCCTCCGAAGTTCCGGTAGAAAGGTGGGAGGGTGTTGACGGGCTGCAATTCGTCAACCAAGCATATCCCACACATGCTCTATTGGATTCAAGTCCGGTGAGTAGGCTGGCCAATCCATACGGGTGATATCCTCCGATTGAAGGCATTTGTCTACAATGTTTGCACAGTGAGGACGGGCGTTGTCATCCATAAACAGAAATTCAGCACCCATGGCACCCCAAAACAAACGTACATGGTGTTCCAGAATGACATCCCGATAGATGTGGCCTGACATCGTTACACTCTGAACATGCAGATCAGTTCTGGAACCAAGAATAATTCCTCACCAAACGAGCCATCCTGCACCACCGTAACGGTGTCGTTTAATGGTGTTCTATTGGTGGTAAAGGGTACCTGGCACTCTCCATATGAAACTCCGGCGAGAATCAGACTGCAAACTAAACCTGGACTCGTCGGAAAACTTCACACAAGACCACTGTTTCAGTGTCCACAATGCATGCTCTCTACTCCAGGTTAATCGCAGGCGACAGTGAGTTGCGGTAAGGGGAACACATCTGACAGGCCTACGAGCATATAGACCAATGTGCCCTAAGAGTCTGTACACGGTCTGCCTTGAAACTGTCGTACTGGTAGCTGAAGAGAACTGACGAGACATTTCTGATGCTGTGCTCCGTCTGTTTCTTTTGGCAGTAACTGCCGAATACCGGTCCTCATTCAGCGTTGTAACTCGGGGGGCGACCTGTGCTGTAACATCTACTTACATTACCATCATCTTGGAATCGTTGCCAAAGCCTGGAGATGACACTCTGGGCGATTCCAAGTTCCTCGGATCCTTCCAGCTGGGTACGTCCACATTCCAGTCGTTCTATAATTCTACCACGTAAAAATCATCCAAATGCTTCCTTTGTGCCATAACTATGCGGTTCTTGCACTGAAAGGCTTTTAAAGTGCTTGTGAACAATTTTGCTTCTTTACCACCATTCCTTATATACCCCTCTCTTACACTCTCGTCATTGTGATGTACTATCCGCGCCGTCTGGTGGTTTCCCGTAATTTCCATATTCTTCTTCAAGTTGTGTGTGATAATTCTACAGGTGAAATTTTTATTTTAGAGTTCAATTTCTGTGTGATTCTGAATTATCCTTAATTTATGACATCAGTGTATAAAATTATTTTTCATGAGTGCACTTGAAAATATCAATTTGAAAGTATTTAAATTTATAATTTACTTAAATAGAGATTAGTAAACAAAATCACAGTATTAAAAATGTTTATTAATATTCATATTGGGCAAAATTTTTGCATTTTTAAAAAATTACCTGAATAGATACGTAAATTTACAAATGCTTAATTGATTTTCTATTTATAAGTAAGATGTTTATTTCCAAGCAACTAGCTAAAGGGCGGATATCAATACACTTAAATTAAAATACGTAACAAATATAGTCATACGGGCTTCAATGGAATTTAATTTCAGGAATAACTAATTTTCTGTATTGTTAATAAAGATTTCATTATATATATACTTGATGTACTCTTCAATGACAGCATTCGCTGACAATTGTAAGATTATCCTTCTGAAGCACCTAAGGGATTAGGGTTTCCAATAACTCGCATCCATTAGTTCCTGACGGCCGTATTATATTGATTTTACTGCTCATGAAAGGAGACATACCAAAGCCGAGAGATGGATGTGGACTGTAGTGGATTTGAATTGGGAAAGCTATCGTGAATCAACAGATTGGAACCGTCTTTTAATATCGATGAATCGAATATCCTTCTATGAAATGCGCAGTATAACGTCGTATCTAATATTTAGTCAAAGGTTTCATTTTCATGAAATATTCCTCTGAATATATCAAAGTAATCACTGTGAAACATGCCAGTCAATTTTGGGCTATATTTTTCGTTCAGTATTGGTTGCTTATTCAGTCGGACCCAGATTTAACAAATTTATAGGGATCGAACATTTTATTCGTTAAATCGGAATAATTCGTAATATCGAGGTCCAAAAAAAATACAATTTTTTTTGTACCTATGTTTTGAAAAATTCTGTGATGAGCAATTGCACGAAAAGTTTCCATAGTTAGAAAGTTCATACTATAAGCTATAAGTACTATTAGTGAATTATTATGCACCAGTTAAAAGGAAATTCTTAAATACTGGCTAATAGATGTTTGACAAGCTTTTTGAGTCCCGACTCTTTTTTGACTATATGTAAAAAAGAAAATACTGCATCTTTTACATCCTGCTGCCTGAAGTATGTTTTCAGTTTCGAAACAATGCAAAGTATTATAAAATGTAACTGTTTTGATAAGAGTTACATTATCAACTTCTGCATACGCATTCGTTTCCAACAATCTGCTATGATTCACAAATTTTCAAAAGCAAAACGTGCTGTGCTGCAAAATCTTACATATGATAAACCTCTGAAGAAAGAGAGCTAAAGGTAAAATCTCTTAAAATATCTCCTACGTTGTAGAGTAGGATGAGATAAAGGATTTTTCTGTCCTGTTTAAAACTCCCGCGGTAGGTTACACGCATCTATATATGCAAAGACTACTGATATACTCCAATCTTCTCGGTCAAAATTTGTAAGTTACAAGAAAAGTCTTCTTCTATTCCGGGCTAAAAGGAAAAAAAAGATATAATTTTTTTCTAATCACATCTTTTAAAACCTTTTTTAGGTTTCTGAAATAATTTGTTAATTCGGGGCTTATTATTCGTTAAATAGGGGTGTTTGCTTTCATTTTAATCAGGGAAAAATTCGTTATACCGCGAAATTTGTTAAATAGGGGTTCATTGAATCGGGGTCCAACTGTATTTCGTATGAAGTCAGATTTAAATGTTATTAAGTAAAGAAAACAGACATTTTATACGCCTACCATAGCTCAGTCCCAGCTCTGACGAGATTTCACTCAGAGTTACCCGTCGATCATTTTAAATCATTTCTTCAATTCGTGCCGTGTTGATTTCTGTCTTTGAAGAACTTGGCCTGCCATATTGCAGTTTTTTCGACATCCTGTCTGCCTGATTGAAAAGAGTGACATCATATTTCGCTACATGTTGTCTGCTCATTCTGCTCTGCTCTCTCAGTGTGGACACATTTTTTGTTCATAAAAATCAAATCCCAGCTCGCACTTC
Source organism: Trichonephila clavata (assembly GCA_019973975.1). Lineage (NCBI taxonomy): Eukaryota > Metazoa > Arthropoda > Arachnida > Araneae > Nephilidae > Trichonephila > Trichonephila clavata. The sequence continues at coordinate 29,364 of BMAO01028340.1, forward strand.
CAAACAAGACCAATTTCCTATGCTCTTGCCATTTCAGTTGTCCTGAACCGTCTGGGAGCTTTCACTACCTACCCGCAAACCAGGTGTATGACAAGTAGCGCCATTTATCTCCACGCTGGGGAAATAAAATTTCTCCACAATAGATAGTTTTTAAATGCTGCAGCTTGTAACCTTTTTTTTCTTATGATCCCTCGTATGTGTAACATTGTGAAATTAGATTGGATTTATTTATTTATTTTCTGAAATTTGGATTCGAAATAGTAGAATATTTAACAATTAAATATTATTTCATTTCCTACATTTGGGTGAACATACATACCATCCAAATTTACATTTAATTCCTTTTAATAAGTAAGGAAAAAATGAATTTAACCTATGAGATATCGTATAGCCGTAACATATAAATAAAAGAACGAGTGGTAGAGAAAGATACAGAATTGATGGGAAAAAGTCTTGTATCGTTCAAAGTACCCGTCAACGTAGTTTAATTAGATTACCAATGTCATTAAGTTCTGAATAATTTATCTTAAACGCGTTTTTTTTTAATTCTCGGAGAGTAAAACGAAGCGAAAGAAGCAGGTAATGCGATAAGGCTCATTAGTTTGGATTAAAATTAGAAAATTGAGTTTCCACATATTTTAAATTGTTTCGAGATGAAGTCGAGATTGTACGACGCTTTCTTCAATTACGTGGGCAAAGTGACGATAGATTGGATTTCGGAGGGAAAAAAATTTAGTTCTTGACTCAGTAAAAAGTAAGACGAGAGCATTACTGAAAAGAGAAAATTAGAGAATTCTCCATTCGCCAATTTGTATAAAAAGGTTTAAGTTTCGTTTTTTTTAATGTTATGTGCTGTTTACGTACAAGTAAAAAGTCTAATACTCAGTAAAAGGAACGTAAAAAAATGCCGCTATCTAATTAAGGATTCCTTTGAAAGTACTAAATTTAAAGGCTAGTTAATAGTTGTATTAAATAAAGTAGTTTGTGTGTTTTGAATTAACATGTTTATAATTAGTTTTTAAAATTAAAGGATAGGATTTTATTTTTAATACTGCACTCATGTCCATAAATTAAGGATAATTCAGAATCACACAGAAATTGAACTCTAAAATAAAAATTTCACCTGTAGAATTATCACACATATCTTGAAGAAGAATATGCAAATTACAGGAAACAACCAGAATACGCCGATAGTACGTCACAATGACGAGAGTGTAAGAGAGGGGTATATAAGGAATGGTGGCAAAGCCGTAAAATAGTTCACAAGGGCTTTAAAAGCCTTTCAGTGCAATAACCGCATAGTTATGGCACAAAGGAAGTATTTGGATGATTTTTTACGTGGTAGAATTATCGGACGACTGGAATGTGGACGTACCCAGCTGGAAGGATCCGAGGAACTTGGAATCGCCCAGAGTGTCATCTCCAGGCTTTGGCAACGATTCCAAGATGATGGTAATGTAAGTAGATGTTACAGCACAGGTCGCCCCCCGAGTTACAACGCCGAATGAGGACCGGTATTCGGCAGTTACTGCCAAAAGAAACAGACGGAGCACAGCATCAGAAATGTCTCGTCAGTTCTCTTCAGCTACCAGTACGACAGTTTCAAGGCAGACCGTGTACAGACGCTTAGGGCACATTGGTCTATATGCTCGTAGGCCTGTGAGATGTGTTCCCCTTACCGCAACTCACTGTCGCCTGCGATTAACGTGGAGTAGAGAGCATGCATTGTGGACACAGCGACAGTGGTCTTGTGTGATGTTTTCCGATGAGTCCAGGTTTAGTTTGCAGTCTGCTTCTCCCCAAACTTTCATATGGAGAGCGCCAGGTACCCGTTACCAACAAGAGAACACCATTAAACGACACCGTTACGGTGGTGCAGGATGGCTCGTTTGGGGAGGAATTATTCTTGGTTCTAGAACTGACCTGCATGTTCAGAGTGTAACGATGACATCTATCGGGATGTCATTCTGGAACAACATGTACGTTTGTTTCGGGGCGCCATGGGTGCTGAATTTCTGTTTATGGATGACAACGCCCGTCCTCACCGTGCAAACATTGTAGACGAAAGCCTTCAATCGGAGGATATCACCCGTATGGATTGGCCAGCCTACTCACCGGACTTGAATCCAATAGAGCATGTGTGGGATATCCTTGGCCGACGAATTGCAGCCCGTCAACCCCCTCCCACCTGTCTACCGGAACTTCGGAGGGCATTGCTTGATGAATGGTGTAATATTCCCCAAGATCAGATTGATAATTTGATACTCAGCATGCGTATGCGTTGTAAGGCCTGTATTGCATCGTCCGGGAGACATACTCCGTATTAATCATCATACTAACCATGTTATACTGGTTTTTTGTAAATAGGTTCTTTTTTGAAATTTGCTCCAGGGAGTAAAAATCGCAATTTTTATTAATTATGTCAAACATATAGCATCTTTTTTGCTGTTTATCTTTTGTTTAATAAATAGACTTTACAAATCAGTCAAATTTGTTTTGCTTCTGCCTCTTTCTTTACCTGAACTTCATTATCGTTAATTTATGGACATGAGTGTATTTTATCCTTAAAGCACATCAATGATAAGAAAGAATACTCCAATATATATATTTACTTACTCAAAAACAATATATATGCAATAGCTATTAATTTTTGAAATAAATGCGGTATAAGAATTATCATTAATTGGGATAAAGTAACCTCTTTTATCCTTAATATCTGTAACTGACTTTCCAAAGCCCAGAAGCGCTCTCTAGCAGCCATCATCTTTAGTAAAGGTCAGGTAATGAAAGAATGTTGTCTCTATACAAATTCGTCCAAGGTCTTTTCCCATTATTTTTATTAACACCATGTGTAATCTCTGTGTAACTTACATTAAAAAATAATTGTTACACTGAAGAAGACTTCATTTGACCCAACTACTGTGACGAGTCCTCTCTATTCCCATTCTCTTTCTAATCCTCTTGGGGGTTGGGGGGAAATACTTCTGTAACTGTTGTTTGAGCTTAAGGCAGCTTTCCTTAGAGATGAAGGAGATCCGATCTCGGCACCTTCCATTCTGAAAGCACATGACTTACCACTGGACAAAAATGAACACTTCAGTCCGGAGGCAGTCACTGGCTTATATAGAAACCACCACCACACATTCTCCTATCAATAAGTCGATATGCGAACGAATGATACCGTTGTTATGGCGAGTGTGTTAGTTGTTGCTGGGGCGTCATTAGGTTCTGACGGCTTGTTGGTTGCGTCATTTGTGTCTGACGGTTTGGATGCATTTGCGGCGGATAGATGGCGCCACGACAGCTGCAAGAAGGTTGCGGTTTTCTTTGTTCGACGTCAAGGCCACCAGTGAAGGTGTCCTTGACAATTTCCATACCTTCCGTTCCGTAAGCACATAACTTACCGCTGGACTAAAATGATCACTTCAGTCCGGAAACCGTTACTGTAGCTTATACAAATACCACCACCACAGAGATAACGATTTTATGCTAATTGGAGGGCCACTTAAACTCTAGCGAAGTGGATGTTGGAGTTAGTAGTTAAGCTGCTATTAAAATTAAATTAGCGAAGTGAGTGTTGGAAGTCCTTATTGTTCTTGAAAAGAAGTTCGAAATATCCTGTTGATCAGGGTGAGAACTGACGAGTGCTGTTAGATTGGATCACATAGTTAAGTGACATGATTATTTGTCTTAGGAATTTAGGATAACAATTAAATTTGACTGTTCCCTCGTTTCTTAACAATTCTTGATGGCATGTTGGTAGATCAAATAAACTTAGTTATTTTCATAACAAGAGCTGTTCGTTCGGTGTCTAAAACTTCACCAGAAACCGCAGGGTCACACCATAAATTTACCACATTTAGTTTAATTTTCTTAACCTCTAACGCTCTACAATATGAAATACTTACAGGAAGTTAATATTTTACTGTTCATAAATAAAAACTTATAAAAGATGAAAACTTATTATTAAGAATTCTTTGTAAAATGTTTTTAGTCTTTTAAGATTCCTCATCGTCATATCTGGCAAGACAATCCCTCGTGAGCCAATGCCTTCCTTTGAAGATTCCTCCATAATTCCTCTTGTTTACTTTTGTTCTCCAGGTTTTCTCGTTTATAATTCCAAAGTCTGATTCCACTGAGTCTGCCCATCTAAGCCTTGATCTTCCACGCTTCCGAATCCCAGTGACTTTGAACTGCACTACCTTTTTGACAACGTTATCCTCTGGCACTCGAATTATAAAGGCCATCCAATTTATTTTATTTATTTTTATGTATAAATTATCCGGGAACTATCTACATTGGATTTCATACAGTTGGTTTCTTACAGGGTAGAGTTGTTAACCCTACTCCCATTTCCTAACCTGGAGGACCAGTCCCCTGATATAATCTCCAGGGGCAGGATATCCGGCTATATCCCCGGACATTGGGTACCTATTTTAGTCACCTCTCATGATATGCATGAGCTACATTGGGAAATTCTTTACATTCAGTCGCCACTAGGGTGTTTTTGAGATTAGTTGTCTTTAATTTTTGTATAATTATATTTCAATTATTTCTGTTAAAAATAGATTGCACTGGAAGCTATATAATTTTTATTTTCTTTTTCCCTTTTTTACGTTCATTCTTATTCTTTCTGATTCTTGCTTATATTAATGTTATAGAGGTCCCACATTTTATTCCGTTTAAACTGTTTCGGTACAGTTACAGTTATCTAAGTTTTCTAAAAATGGTTTTGGTATTAATTGAAAGCGGTTCATTCTAATTTATCACATATTTTTGTACAATTATTGTAGAAATGTTACTAAACTCTTACAACAGTAAAATTTTTAATAGGATTCACCCATGTAATGGGTTCAAAAAAATATTTAAAAAAATCTTTTTCATAAATTGGTTCCTTAACATGACTAGAATACGGCGGTAAAATGATTTTTAAAATTCGAAATCGTTATAAAGAAGTAGGTGTTAGAAGAGCTGCTGTTCGTAGTGCTAAGTTAAGATTTTCATTGTTTTAATCGGAGTTGAAACTTTCAACGCGTTTTTCTCAAAACTGTGTTTTTTAAACTTTCTTCCATCATATCTTAAGAACGGTTTGACCGAAAGACTTTAAATTTATAGGGTAGACTCAGAAAGCATATATGCACCAAATGGACTACGATCATCCTAAAATTCAAAATATTTCTATTTTTATAGCAAAAACATTGCAAAAAAACCGTGAAATTCAAAAGTTTTTCTTCAGAGGTTTACCAAAAATCCAATTGTTGATATTTTCAATTGAGTATAATCCATTCTGTGCATTTACACCTATAGATTAAAACGCCGTTAATGTTTGTAATTTAAGATAAGTCAATTAGAGAGAGCCGGAATCGTGGAGTCAGTGAGTGCCAATTTTTTCGGGGAGGGTGTGTTCAGAGTGCTATAACTTACGTTCTATTGGATATTTTTTGCTAAATATTTATATACATACTCTTTAAACACATATAAATAAATGATAAAAAAACTTAAAGGTCTATCTTTTCACAGGTCGTCAAAAAAAATTCACTAAGAACGTTTAAAAAAAGGCCGTCACATGGATGAACCCCCTTAAATATTTTAAATAAAAATTAAAGAGTGTGTGAATTCAATGACTAAATTGCAAACAATTATAAAATTAAATTTAAAAACACATTCACATTTTACTCGATTAATAACAAAGTCTCTTCTGAAAAAATGATATAGTAGGACATATCAAGAATGAGATTATTTTAGTTGAATTTTATACTTTGTAGATTTTCTTTTGGCATCGAGCCTATTAAAAGTAGGTCAAACCTTTTCTAACTTTTATACAGCATACACTTCATTTCTTTGTTTATAAAATAGTCAGTAGGAAGCTTGTTTTCCAATATCTTATTTTTCTTAGTCTAGTAATTTAAAATGAAAGGAATTACTGTGTATTATAACTTCCTTAAAATCTAAGTTTATTTTATTCTTTAAAATATTCTTCTTGATGTTTTCTTAAAGTTTGAATTTCTTTGTTTATATGAGTGTTAGATACTCACATATAAACATCATACTTTTTGCATGGTTTCAAGGCTGTTCTTTTTTTTATTTTTTAAACATAAACACAATATGTTTTGAAAAAAAAATGGAAGTTATACGTTAAAAAGGGATCTAGAAATTATGAAAAGTTAACTTTGAACGTAATATTAATAATTTCAATATTTTTAAGATATTGCAGATTTAAATTTGGAATTAAAGACACAAAAATTATTCAAAAAATATGAAAAACTAATTTTAAGATCTATGCAATTGTACATTGCTATCGAAAAGAAAGAACTGTATCAGTAAATTATACCGTAAAATCCGGTGTATAACGCACATTTTTAACACAAAAAATAAGATCGAAACTTACAGGTGCGCGGTTTACGCCGGGTATATAATGATATCACTAAAAATTAAAAAAAAGATAAGCATTCAGAAAAATTAAACTGCATACATCAAAATGCTATTTATTTAAAAGAAATGACATTCCTTATGAACTTAAAGGGTGTAGTGCTAGAAGTGTATACTATTTTTTTTTTCTATAGCTTATAAATACCTCGATTAAATGACTAATAAATGACTTCAAAACATAAGAATATTTCCCCGCTTCGTGAAAAAAGCGAATATACCTAAAAATTAAAAATCGCAGCTTAAAAGTATAGGTGACCGTTTTACAGACGTGCGCGTTATACGCCGGATTTTACGGAAATTTCATAATTAAAAGATTAAAAAAATCCATTTTCTGTATTTACTGCACCCTATTTTTGGAAAGATTTACTTTTTAAGTTGAAACACGTAAAAATGAATCCTTCATTTAAAATAATCATATAAGTTTCAAAGGGTACAATTATCACATAAGATGTATTTAAATTAATAAAAGTATCAGTAAAAAAATGAATACAGAATTATATGATTAAATACGCCTTTCATAATTAAATAGAAAATTCCAAAACTAACACTTTTTTTATCTACCTGAGCCAATAATCCATAAAAAAAAAATTTCATAGTTGTTTTAAGAAAATTTAGTGAACATTAATATTCCAAATTTTTATCTCTACCACTTACATATGAAGGTTATATCGGTTCTGATGAATAGATGTTTTTTCAAAAATTCTGGTCGTGTCTTCCAAAATTTTGTTTTTCTAAATTCTTTAAATAATGTTCTTTTTTCTTCCTACGGAAGCTTTTGACAAGGAGATTAATATGATTATTCTTTAACATCTGAATGTTATTATCGTAATGGATAATTCTTGCAGGCATGTTGCCAGAAATGTTAACTATGTCAACAAAAAATATCGTATCATGAACCAGCTGAAATAGGCTTATAAAGTTATCTAAGATTCGAAATGTTTCTAGGTTTTTATGTATTTTAAAACAAAAGTTTTTACGATTTTAGTTCTTTTAAAACTTTTGTTTAGTATTCGATTAATTGGATATTTTCGTTTATGCGGATGCACTCTGAATTCAGATCCCGTTTTACTTTTCCAATAACTTTTCCTATGGATTAAGTATTTACCGTACTTTTCCGTTTCGCCAGCGCAAATCCCGCCAAGCAAGCTCGCCAGAGTAATTTAAAAAATGTTTATAAATATGTTAGTTCTCATTGGTTTTTCATCGATTTTTCATACGTTATGAAAAAAAAGTCGTTACTGATAAGAAAACACCACAACTTGTTTTGAAAATGTGGTTGTAAAAGGTTATTAGTGGGTATGTTCCATTTGTAGTTAGTTGTATCATTTTTAGCGAGTTTATCGAGTGCGCCGGCGAAAAGTAAATATTTATCTTCATAAATAGGAATAAAGTTAAATTTTAATATAAATTCACCGTTTTCTCATAGATATTGCACATCAGTTTCATAGTAAAAAATAATAGCATATTATTATGCCAGAAAATATTATTTATAGATATTAGTAAAAGTAAAGAAAAGAACTTCGGAAAAGAATTAAAAAATAAAAACAAATCATATATGTTAATCAACGACAAAGAAAGAAAAGAACAGCATTTTAATAATTTGCTTAATTACAACTGTTATGGAAATAACAGTAGTTAAAAAGAATTTAACTACTGTCTCTACTACTAACTACTAACTAAAAAGCATTTAACTATGTATAAAAATGTTAAGTTATGAAAAACGCATCAAAATACAATAAGTCACCTAATGCTTCAGATGTGAAGTTATTTTTAGCTTTTAGGTACAAAAATCTAAACGTAATCCTAACATCCCTCTCAGTGCAAAATATTTGAAAAAGATTTCATATATGTGACGCAATTACAGGTGACTTTTCCAATACTTGGATACGAAAAATAATACAAATTGAGTGTGTGAATGCGACAAATATCATTCAGAATATTGGAAAAAGCAAATTTAGAAAATATAATTGTTGTTACGAAACTTAATTTTAAAATATAAATAAAAAAAATAAGGATAATTTTCAAAAATACATTTTTGTCTTTTTTCAAACATTTTCGTTGCAGATTTACTCTACTATATTGAATACTTAAGAACAGCATTTTTCAAACAGGCACTTTGTTTTAAATGTATAGTATAGTTTCATTTGAAGCAGTTTATATAAGTTGAATTGTATTATGCAAAAACTTACTTAAGTTCTTGCAGAAAAACAGTTTTATTGAAAAAATTTAATTTTTATATAATGAGTGTTTGAGATAATTTGGTGTTGTCTTGTCTTTCCCAAAGGGAAGGAAGGAAAATTGCCAGAGCCTTAGGCAGGTTGGATTTCTAAATGTACGCCTGTCGTTAGCCGTAGACTTGAACATCACAAAGGTGCAGTACGAATTAGCTCGGTTCCACCCCAATTTAGAAGGAGAGCACCCTAGGGGTCAGGGGCCTTCCACCTCTCTTCTCTTCCTCCAACCTCATGAGAGGACTTGCCGCTCAATGGCTATTTAGAGTACCCACCATGCTGCAAAGGCACTCTATACATTTATAAACATCCATGTCTTCCCCGGGATTCAAACCCATGCCTTACGGTACGGCAGTCAGCGTTAGTAATCATTATACCGGAAGGGCGAATCAGATAATATTAATATTCTAATATGTATCTGAACATCATGCGTTGAGTTTATAGCAATATCCTGGATATACTGAAATACTGAAATCGTGTTCAAGAAGATATATATCCACAAATATTTAATATATCCAATAATTTGACAAAATCTTAAATTAAATTTTTAAAAACTTTTTAAGTAAATCTTGCTGAATAAATCTTATGTCTAAAAGTTTGTAAATACTTAGAAGCAAGGTATAAATTTATTAATTTTTATGAAACATTCTAATAAAAACTGATTTATACTACATAATTTTACTGTGAGTGAATTGCAACTATTAAATTAAAAAAAGGAATAAAACATAGTATCAATAGAAAGAAAAGTAAATTCAATGCAATACAATTTTTATTTATTTAATTCAAGTGACAGAAATTCTCAATATATTTTTATATTTCTTCAAGGTCTATCTATGTGTGAGATACATTTTTAAATACTGCATTAATGTTTTATTAAGGAAACAATAATTATTACATAAGCAATTCATAGTATAAGATTAATTTCAACATAACTCATATTAAGTTATTGATTAAATGGGATGCGTGTTCATTCCTGAAAATGGTTTTAAAATAGTATTAAAATTTTATCGATAAAAACAATTAATTGTTATTTATCTAAGGACAATACCATCTGTTTAGTAGTCATTAATCTCAAAAATTCTTTTCAAATACACTATCAGTTTTACTAACAATAAACGGGCTTCAACAAATTTATCTGGTAAATGATTTTTTTTTCCCATTCATAAGTAATATCGATTAAAAAGTTTTAACTGGAAAGAAATTTTTTTTGAAAAAAAAACAGTATGAAAGTATACAAATATTCGAAACAATTAAACGAATTGATCTCTTCTATTATTTACTTTTCATAAAAAAAAAACAAAATGGACGAACTTTTTAACTTTATTAATCCTTCAAGCGAAATGTTTTGCAAAGAGATAAAATGTTTATAAAGAATCATAAAATTTTTAAAATGATAATATATTATCTATGACAATAAAAAATATTCGTAGTCATTGAAACTATTAAATAAAAAGTAATTTTTACCATAATAAAGACTTTATAATAAAACAAAGTCCCAATTTTTTCATGCCAGGCTGAATGTCTGTTAAATAGAACAAATTAGAAAGAGAAGAATTAAATTGCAGAATATTACCAGCTACTAAACAACATTTAAATTGCTAAAGTTTCAGTTAAACTGTAGATTACTACACTAAGCCTATTTAAGCTGTTATATGGGTTCAACTACCACAAACATCGGACAATTGAAAAAGAGTATTTAACAAGAAAAAATAATTTTTAAGTCAATTCCTACTTTGTTAGACAAACGTACTGACGCCAACTGTTGCAGCAAGTGGTAACTTTGACAGAAATATCGCAGAATAAATTTAAAATTAAAAAATAAAATAAATAAATTAATTAATATTTGAAAAACTGCAAAGATCAAGTGTAATCCCCACTACAAGTATAAAATAATGTATTTGAACTTGAATGGATGAATAGAAAGAATTAGCAATTGAAAATTATATATAGGGAGAGAGTGAACTAATAGTAATAATTAAAAAACATAAACTGTGATTTTATAAATACAGGATCATATTAAATTTCATTAAGTAAACCATACTTAAAACTCTCTTGTCTAGATTTTTGAATCATCTGTCAATTTGATTGCATTCAAACCGAATGTTTGAAAGAAATGTTGCGATCAATACGCGTGAAGTAAAGAGTTTAGGAGTTAAAAGATGGTAATTAGGATTGTACAGCATCTAATCTATTTAATTTTACTCAATCAGATTCATTGCTTTAAAACAAAGCTGAATTCATTTAAAAATGGTTCTAACTTCAGAACAAAGCCAAGTAAACTTCGCGATTTGTGAAGTTTAGGAGTATTTTCTAATTACCTGATTAATTTGAATAGAAAGTTTCCAAACACGATTTCGGAAAGTGTACAGTAGATGCATTCATCTTCTTGTTAGTCAATATTTGGTCTCATCGACAAAATATTTAATGAACGAGAAACTTATATTTTTTTACTAATGGATGTAAGACTTTATCATTACTTAATTAGCTCATTTGCGTTGATATGCTATAAAGATTCCATAAGCATTCAAGTATATTTTTCTGTCTGTAAATGAGATGTGTATGCATGCAAAATCTTTAATGAATTTAATTTTTATTTCTCCATCTTAAGAAAACATTAGCTCTTTGAAAAGTTATGAAAATATTAAGAAAAAAAGCGAAGGGGACATTATCGTCATAACAATTAATACATTTTTTAGATGTACATAATATGTATATTTTTTTAGCCTTTTCACGACTAAGACAAACATTTCTCCCCATTTTAAAATTGGTGATTGTCGAATTTGATTACAGCATTATGTACATTTTTTGTACAGAATGTAAAAGTAGAAAGTATGCCTAGCGCAATTATGTAAACGGGAAAGTTTAGAAATAAAAAAAATGAACTCTTAAATCAATTGACACAAGGGATTTCAAAATTGGACCAAAATTTCAATACCGGTATTCGGTATTTTTTAGATCTTAATACCAGGATACCGGTTTTAATACAGGTAGTAGAAATTTTAGGGAAAAAAAAAGAAAACACAGATGTTTCTTTGTTTTATTTGGCAGTTTTATTAGAGTGTGTAAATATCATAAAAAATAACTTGCAACTTATAAATTATAACAGTACAGTAGAACGTCGTTTATACGAACGTTCATTATCCGTCAAATATACGGACCAGTTTTTTCCAGGCCTTTGATATATATTCCCAAGATTTCAAGAATGCGATGAATAAGATGTAGAAGCCTGAATGGCATGCGATGCAGAAGACTGTGGATTTCAATTTGCTAAATGATTGTGACTTCCGTGCAAGAGAATCCAACCCTGTCGACGATGAAACGGATGAAGACGAGGACAACAACAACAACGAAAGTAGCACGGGTCCATCAAATGGTGACGCGTTTTCTATATTAGAGACAGCTATGGAGTGGTACGAACAACCCCTTAGAGTGCTGTCCTACTCAACTACTGCTGCTCAAGAGAATCAGGGATCTTGCAGCAAAAAAACGAAGGTGTACAATGGTACAGCGAAAAATAAGTGATTATTTTTTACAATGAAGGTGAAATTGCGACATTTTGCCCCTATTTTGCTTTTTCTTCAAGCACATTTCCCGCATGTGATGATTCTCAATATTTGTATAGTGTCCGGTTTCATATACTGCATGGATCGCATTCGGTTGTCGGTTATCCGAACAATCGCGTATCCGAACGGTGTCTGGTCCCAATTGATTCGGATAAACGACGTTTGACCGTATATAAATAATCACAAAAAAGTTAAGGAACCTTTTATTGATTTAAATAAAAAAAAGTGTAAATATCAATATTCAGAGTACTAAAGAATACTATTACAAAGTTTTGAAATGTGATCTTAAAAAAATTCATCAATTTTATTGTCACATTAAGCCTGGAACATAATTTTGTGCAAAAATTACCAGGTGTCGAATACGCTATTTTGGCATCTACGTTAGTTGGTGGAACTATTAACAATGCGCAATATACTTTTTGCAAGTATTTACCTCTAAATCCCTCATCTTTATAAATATATTTCTCGTTGGATGGTTTGGATATAGCTGATTTCTGTACTGTATTTTGGTTTGTTGAAATTTTTTTAACTGTCGTTAATTCTAATTTTTGTTCAAGAGACAATTTTTTTTTTCACTATCGACATTAGTGTCATCATCATCTACAATAACTGTACCAAATTCTTCTGAATGTAGATAGGTTTGTGGGTAAACATTTTTAAGAAAATTTACTATGCACTCGATAAAATTTGAATTGGTTAGTCTCTTTTCTTCTTTTTCATTTTCAAAATCATTATAATTATGTAAATACTGTAAAATATTTTCTATTTCGGAGACAGTTCAAAAATTTCTAGTAAATACCGAAGAAATGGTATTTAAACTTTTGAATACCGGTATTACAAAATTGTACAAATGGCTCAAAATACCGGGATTCGGTATCCCGGTATATCGGTATTTCAATCCCTAATTGACACCAATAATAAAATATTCGCTAGATGTGTTCTTATTCTTATTACTTATTTCAGTTTATTGGGTCGTGTACAAAAAAAAAATAACTGTGTTTTCTTCATAATTTATGTTGTTCGTTAAATATAATTCTGTGCAATAAAGAATATATTTGAACAATTTTTTTTTAAAAAAAAGAGCGTGATAAAATTGCACGTTGACCCAAATTAAATTGACACAATGATCCATAAAAGCTGCAATGTATTATTTATTTATTTTTCATATATATTGTCTTTAATTATTTTACTTCTAATCAAATTGAAATAAGCAGTTAAATAATAATATTTAATCCCAGAAACCTTATGACCCTGTAAAGGTTAAATAATTTTAAATTATTTGACACATTCTTTTTGATTAGATTTCATTCTGTGACGCATGTATACGGTTCCTTCTACTAACCCTTGGGAATTCCTTTTGGGTCATCATTTTTTCAACCAACTTTCTCCGAGGACAGGAAGCGTGATTAGTAAAATTAAGTTTAATATATTCGTATTTTGTATTCGCGAGTTTGATAGTTAGTAAAGTGAGAATTGAAGGTTAGCGAAGTGAGGATAGCTTGGATGTGAAGTGAATAGATGAGAAGCTTAGTAAATCGGCAGTAAAACGTCTACATAAACAGTGTACGAAGCGAGAAGTTGGAAACTTAAAGAAGAACTTAGTTGAACTGTTGGAGCAGTGTTAAAATAAATGCAAGATTAAGAAGATCACAAGGATTCAGGTACTGTGATCTTATTTCAAGTAGAAGTTAGAGAATTAAATTATTAGCACGGTCCTAAATTAAATAAGCTTTGTATAAGTTATTGTATGGGTAGATTGCATGATCGGATATATCATCCCCACTCCATATTGCCTCACCTTCGTGCTCTGAATGATCAAAATTATCTTATTTAGAGTATTGTTTGTGTCTGAGTTGAATATAAGGATAAATAAATTTTTGAAGTTCATCATGTCGTCTGATCCTTTAGTTCCTCCTACACCTCTAGCCGGGTCACAGGAAAGAATAGATGTAAGTCCCTTATAATTCTACAAGCAATTTTTTTAAAAAAAAATAACATTTATTTATTTCTGCAAACTCTTTCATTTTTTAAGTGAACATGAAAGAATTTTGTTTAAAATGGTATCAAAATATGGTAAAAATCAATATATTTTTCATTTTCTGTTATTTAAAGACCTAATGCAATTATACGCATTTATTTGAAGTATTGTGAAATAAACTTAAGTTATACAATATAAGAAAAAGAAGTAAAAGGGATTGAAATTTAAATAAGAAAACTAAGAACTGAGACATCATTGAAACTGTGAAAAATCTATTTTTAGAGATATTTTCTGTTACCAAAACGAAATTTATAGTCTCTGTTCCTTCCTTTTTATTATATTTAGTGTTGTTTACAATACACCTTGGATACATGTTAAAATTCTCAAACACTTATTGATTACTCGAGAATTCAATTAAAAAATATTTCACAGAAAAGTTTATCTGCAAAAAAAGTCTTTAAAAAGTTTTCATTTGAGCTCACTAATGAGGAGAAACTTAGCTAAAAATAGCATGAAATTTCTTTAAAGTGAGGAAAGGAATTCCAAAATAAACTAAAAGAGTTCTTACGACCATGGATATAATTTTTTCTTTTATTGTGTTCCTATTTAAATAAATTTCCAGAGAGATAATTATGTAACGGGCTATACAAAAAGAAGAAACACACACTTCCCCTTTTTTACGTTGTCTATGTATTCGAAAAATGCAATGCCCAAGACTTAAATGGTACTTTCTTTTTACTGAACACAGATTTTAAACGTAACATTGATTTTTTTCTCATTTCCAAAGAAGTGCAATAATTTTCAAGAATGCTTGCAATGCAACATCTTTTTTTTTTTAAGACTCAAATCGTGAATGGGAAGCTTGTCTTTTAAATCACTTCATTGCAAATAAATTCTACGTTTGGCTTTAAATAGAAACTGCGAATTTTCGCAATGTATGCAGAGAGATAACTATATGCAATAACATTTATTGCCATTTAAGAATAGTGCTATAATCATAATTTAAAATCGCTGAATATAATATGGGAATTGAAAAAATGAAAATAAGATATTCTCAACTTTTAAAAGTAGTTATAAATGCTTAAAAAGGCTTATTGAAAAAGTTGGAATGTTTTAAAATTAACAGCGCATCCCATATGAAAAACTAAATGTGTTTTCTTCATATTTTCCCCCTTCTCTTCAAAGACTTTTATACGTGCAAGAACACACAACATAAACAAACAAAAAGCCTTGATAAATATATTTTGTAATGCATTATTGTAGGCATACATAATTTTTTAGTGTTTTTTCGATGATTATCCATTTGTAACTGTCTAAATTTTATTAATCTTTAACAGCTTTTTCAGTTTTAAGTATTTTATACACCATACAATTTTACTTTAAACAAGACGAATATAAACACTTCAACTTCTTTAACATTAATCTTTGTGTTGTTGTTTATTAAAAGAAAAATTACTCATTACTTGACATTTTTGTTTATAACTGTATTTAGCACGAATATTTAATAAATATTGTTTTACATGAGTGAATATTATTCGATGTAATCCTCTCAGTGTTTCTCAAACTGTGGGGCGCACCCCCCTTCCTCTAAGAGGGCATAATAACTCTATGTCGAGGGCGCAAGCTTACCGAAAAGTCGAAAATAAGTTTTAAAAAAATTATCATTTTACTAAAAGGCAGCAAAGCAAAATACATTCTGACGTAACAAAAAATAGAATTTGCATTTACACTGTTATAATATACTTATAAATGCCTCACTATTACTCAATGCATTTGATAATTGGTTTATCAATAATGAGTTAAGAACAAGTTTATTAATTACAAGTGACTCTTCCATGGGTTTATCATATACAAAATTTAATACTTGTCTTGATAATTTGTAAGGTTTATAATTAAGTCATATTGTAAAATTATGATTGAAAATGAGTCGCAAATGTTGAAAGTTTAAGAAGCACTGCTCTAAGTGTATTTAGAGTTAACACATTAATTATTGTAAAATAAAAACGCTTGAATTTATTTATATATATATACATAAATATCTCATGTACAGTCCTTTAAATAGTCTTCAAGCAAAAATTTAATTCTTATTTTACAAATAAATAATTAAAATGGCATTTGAAACTCGACTGAAAAACAACAGATAATTGTTTCAAATGAATTTATATTCTAGGGAGTGTTTATTAGTCCTACATTGTAAACATTGTAAAGTAACATAAGTTCTATTGGTGACGGACAGCGTAATTTTGAGCCCTAGTCAACAGACGAGGAAAATACCTGAACTGTCTCCCCACTCTCTTAATGCACACCACGTTAACGTGAGGGATTTTGATTCACATAAGATTTAACGTGAATTAGCCCCTTAACACGTGGGGGGGGGGTCTTCTGTAACATTAGGGATCGAACTCATAACGGAGGTCGCGAATTTATGTTCACAACAAACCGTTTGCTTATAGATTTCGAATTATTACAGTGAACGTTCATAAGGTTTCTACAAAATCTTTCGAAAAGTACAAAAACTGAAATATATCTGTTTACATTTTTTATACATAAAATATTGAAATTGAATGCATTTTTAAAGCAAATGTGATCAAATATAAAACTTTTGGCTAACAGGTCAAATTTCCCTGTTTTCCATTTTACATCCCATGAAATACAGCTTGATAATCATGCAAACGACATCGCGGATATTTATGTTACAGTTCTTGTAATCCTTTATTTTGATGTGATAGAGTTTCGTAAAAGAAGAATAACAAAGCCATAGTTTAAAATGTAGCTATAAATTTGCTGTATTATTTCAAAATGTGTTGAATTTAAATGCTGTTTTATAAAAGTTTGTTCCTAGAGAATATTTATTTCTTAAATACATGTATCCGAAGTCCACAATTTTTTTAATATCTCGTAAAAGCAAAACAAGAAATTGGATGTATCTTTAACTTTAAACCGCCATAGGAAACTTAAAAAGAATAAGAGAATGAAATAAGATTTAGTGGCTATTTTAGTAAGCTGTGATTACCTAGAAGTCATAGTTGCAATGGGATAGTAGTCGTAATTAGATCATACATTGCTTAGTCATTTTCTCAAACTTTAGTTCTACCAAATATAGTTGTATGAAATAATTCGAGTGCACATTAATTTGAACTTATCTTTAAAAATCTCTAGAGGTACGTTTTGGAAATCCGAATAATAAAACGTTGTTCTTTGCCCACAGTTCAAAATGACGAATCCGGGTATTAAAAACTCTAGCATTGCTTTAAAATACTTTTTAATGAAATCAATATTTTTAGTAGATTAGAATGACAAACGAAGAAAAGTATCTCTGTCTTTTGTTACTTTCAAATAAAACATGATATGAGCGTGTTGTTTTCCCTCCCAAAATCGGATCAAAGTATAAATGTAATTCATGGTAAAGATAGAAAAATGCCCTAAACGCCAACAAACCCAAGATATGACCTCAAAAAAAATATGTTTCTACAGAAATTTAGGTTGATCAATCTTTCCTACAATTGTGTTCCCTCAAAAAACTGAATGTTTTCAGATCGTAAAATAGTACTTAAAGTGAACACGCAATAAACACATTCATTTTCCAAGTTTCTAACTGTTGCGTTTTGACCATTGTATATTCGAAGAAATGTAATTATCGTCTAGTGTAGTAATTATATGCGTATAGATCATTTGGAATATGGCTAGTAACAACTAGATGGATTGTGTTTTGTCAGTGGTGAATTAACAGCATTGTGAACGGATATTACACGAATCCAATAGTTATACTTTTTCAGAAATAAAAGAGGTTAATACAATGATTTTTTTATAAATATCGACGTAAAATATCCAGTTACAGAATTTTATTTAAGGTAACCGAATATTTGCGAAAATCCTTTTTTTAAAAATGTTGATATGGGAATTTTTTTTTGTGGTTTTTAGATTTGTTTAGTACATTTAAAGAAAAATATGCTAAATTTAAGAAGAGAAAAAGGAATTGTGTTATTACTAAAATGGGGAAATATTGGTAAAAATTTTCAAAAAATAACATAAACGGGGCTTATTCTGTACCAAAGGTTTATGGACAAATTTTCAATTATTCTATTCTGATGTGTTACCGTGTTATTCATTTCTGAAATGACCTTCAGGATAAGAGATATTTTAATTTTTACAAAAACTAGAGCACTTTATCTTTATTATTATATGAAATTGCTTAAAAAAACAGTGATTATATTAGCATAAGGGACTGTAAATTTTGTAATAAATCAGTGATTGATAAATATGAAAGCTAAAACACTTAAACTATTATACGGAATTTACACAAAAAATTTGAGGTAATTATTTTCAAAATTTTTTCAGCAATCACTGTCCCCGTTTGATAATTAAAAAAAACACATTTCGAGTAAAAGGCATTTTAAAGTATGGCATCTTGCTTAAAGTAATGGCATCTGCTTTTGCTAAAATACTTGTAGTTTGTGTTCTAGTGAACGGAAAACTTTAAACTTGGTACTTTTATCAAGCTAATAATATGGTCTATAAAACAAATCATAAAAAAATTTGTCAATTTTTGGAAAATTCACAATTTTAGGGTAGTCGGATAACTTAAACCTTTGTATATCCGTAAGAAATCTACTCCTACCCACTTCAATTATTTTTAAATGTCCAAACTGCTCTTGTCCATTCATGACGACATTTTTTACCATTATAAATTGGATTTTTACTGTTATAGAATTAATTCTATACTTTCTCTGATTCTATAAAAACTCTTAATTTGAAAAAAAAAATCAACACCGAAATAAGTTTGAAGCCAGTCAGATGTTTAAATGTACAGTCGGGAATTCATCGGGTACGAAAATTTTGTTCGTTAAAGCGGGGTTATTCCTAACATCGGGGTCCAAACAAAATGAAAATTTTTGGTATTTACCTTTTGGAAATTCTACAATAAACAACTACACAAAAATATTCATATTTGGAAATTACACGCTTATTATTCAACGGCTAAAAATACTATTAGTGACTTATTACTCACCAAGAAATTGGAAATTTTAACATCTGGAAATGGTGACTAATATATGTTTGAAAATCTTTTTTATTCCTGATTCGAAGGAATTCTTTTTCAACTTCATGCATAGACGAAAATAATGCGTCATTTACATCCAGATGCTTGAGTTATTTTTTTCACTGATTCCACAAACAATGTAAAGCATTAGAAAATATGTTGTTGTTGTTGCTTATGCCACCTGATCGACAGTAACATCAGATCAAGGTCTACGAAATTCATCGCGGCTAAGGGCTAGAATTTTACACCTGTCGTTAGCCTAAGCTTCGAGCCCCCATGAAGGTGGCAGTGAGATTTTGCTCGGTACAACATGATAGATGGCGACACCATTCGGACCCACTGATTTAACGAGCACGTTCTCCGTTAGTACTCGCCGGGCATTTGGTGGCATCGAGCATCGAACCCAGGCCTTCCGGTCTGGAGTCCAATGCACTAGGCTACCCACGGCTCCATTAGAAAATATAACAGTTATGATAAAAATTTCCTTATGAATTTCTGCATCAAAATTGCTATTCATTGACTCAAACAAATCAACAATTTCCTGAACTTCTGCTGCACCGTTAGGCAGTCTGTCATCAAATGTAAAAGAATCGTTAAAATTTGAAAATATCCCTTGCGTTGTGGAGTGGGAAGAGATAAGAAAAGAGGTTCCTGTCCTGTTCAAAACTCACACGATAGGTTGTACTCAAGACTCATCTGCTACTATAAAGTCTAATAATGGTCTGCTCCCTTTCTAGTCGAAATCTGCTACTTACAAAAAAAATTATTTTTCTGTTCCGGACAAAAAAGATATCATTTGAAAAAAAAATCCAATTTTTTCTAATACAAGTTAATAATTTTTTTTAACTGTTGAGATAATTAATTAAATCGGAGTTTATTATTGGTTAAATCGGGATCGGACTGTAAGTGAAAATATGTATATTTTTTCATTATATAGTAGAGCGTCGTTGATCCGAATCAATTGGGACCGGACACCATTCGAATACGCGATTGTTCGGATAACCGAAAACCGAATGGGATCCGTGCAGTATATAATATTGTACACAATACAAATATTGAAAATCATCACATGCCGGAAACGTGCTTGAATAAAAAGCAAAATAGGTGCAAAATGTCGCAATTTTACCTTGATTGTGGAAAATAATAATTTATTTTTCGCTGTTCCATTGTACCTTCGCTTTTTCACTGCAAGGTTTCTGATTGTTGTTCGTACCACTCCATAGCTGTCTCTAAGAATTTGGTGGATCTTTTCTACTTTAGTTGCTGTTGTCCTCGTCGACAGGGTCGGATTATTCTGGCATGGAAATCACTATCTCGTCATTATTTAGCATTTGAAATCCACAGTCTTCAGTATCGCATGCCATCCGGGTTCCTACATCAACAAAACTCAACAAAAGAGCACGTATACACCCCCTCACTTGGAAACAAACTGACCCTATATTCCGCGCAGATGTTTACCAAATCACACAACTGAAGTTCCCCAAGTATCCCTCACCTTGGGTTTTCCCGTCACTTTTGGCCTCACAGGAAACAAATGTCGAAAACGTATCTGGGCTTTGGTTCGAATATTTGACGCTTCGGATAGTAAACTTTCGGATAAACGACGTTCTAACTGAATAATAATGAATGAAAAAGAGAAATTGAAACAAATTTCAGTAGATATTATTTTTTCTGAGGATACATAGAGGCAGAAGTCAAGAGAGCCTCAACCATCTGTGCAAAGTGCCACGGTTTGTGGATTGTTTCAATCTAAATATAAATTAAATCCGAAACATTTATGTTTAGGGAGCTTTTCCATTTTGTTTTATGTGCTCCAAGAACTCTTAGTTCAAAGATACCAGTTTCAATATCACACGAAACTCTGGTAGACTGATAGGTTCCAAAAATAGTTACCTTCTGCTAGATTAGATACGTGACGCGAAAAACAGCTTCAGGAGAGAAATGTGCTCAGAATATTTTATTCTGTAACTTCAAAAGTCTATCTCTTCATCTTTGATCACAGAGTTTCTTGACTCTAGACTATCACTGTCAACAATAAGTATCGCAAGAAAATTTTTCATGACGCCTTAGGAAAGCTGAACCAAGGGAAAAAAAAGCCTAATGGTTGAAATTTCTTTTGGATCGATGGGGAATAAGAAACATGAGAGTTACAGGTGAGGTTTCAGCGTCATCTCGCTACCATAGCAACGAAGCGAGAAAGAAAGTTCGTATATTCTATCCCTCATTTTCCCTAGCTTGTTCGGATTTGGATGGTGGAATTGTTTTACACATCACAACACTTATAAGACCTCCTCAATCTGCATCAATCTAGTCTTCGTGGATGGATGACATGGTTCAGCTTTAGTATAGATAACGATATATATATATATGCATATAAAGTTACATATAGAGAAAGAGAGTGTAAAATATACCACTATTGAAAACTAACACATTTTATGTTTGTGAAGTGATTTTTTTTCTCATTCTTGTTAATATATTATGAAGTTTTACAAGTAAAAATAAATAAATATAAAAGAATAAGTGCTAAATAAGTGAAGTTTTTTAAAAATAGTAACCGGACCATGAAAGGGATCCCGCTCAAGAGCATAAATCAGTTAATTTGCAGATTAGCTAGGTAATCAGCACACTAACTAGGGTGATCCGTTACAGTGCGGAAAATTGTTTCATTTTTCAAATCACACAGGTAATTTGCAAATTACCTAGATAATATGCACGTTACCTACTAGATGGTACTTGTTAAAGTGAAAATAAGATCCTTGTTCGTACAACAGCAACGTTTCTGTACGCTTAAATTATATATGTTGTTTATTTATTTTTTAGTATCTAAAGAATCAAATTGATACAATCAACACATTAGTTGACGGAATAAATCATCTGTCAATTGAAAATCTATAATACAATGAATAAAACGGTTTAACATATTATTACAATTAAAGAAATAAATTTGCGAAATGGGATAAAATTATACTTATTTATTAATGCAATATTAATATTGCTGGCCCTTTGAATTTTGTATGTGTGTGTGTGCATAGCAATTGGTTTTGCGACAAGCCTACCTATTTATGGTACATTTAGATTTGCAGTCTGTATGTTAAAGGTATATTATTCTGGGATGAATCAAATACACACACAACGTTCAATCAAAATTTCTAACAGAAAGGAAATGAGAAAAGCAAACGTTTGAAATCCAACAGTACGGAAATCATTAATGTGGAGATTACCTAGTTAAAAGAGGAAAACTCTTAATCTGAGCAAATCAGTGAACCTGCAGATTAACTAGGTAATCTATACGTTAACGACTTTGAAGGTAATATTTATAGTATTTAATTCATTGAGTGCATGGTTAATTGATCTTATTCTCAATATTTATAAGGTGACTGGTTTTAATTTTGATAGTGGTATTTCAATGGTCATAGGCTATAAGGATTAAACAATTGAGCCAATTAAAATACTTATAACTTAAAACTGAAAATCTAACTTTTTAAATACATCTATTTAAAAGATTATTAAAAGGAGTAATGTTAGATGAAATTAATTTGACACTACCTTATTCTAAAATATAGTGGCAAACATTGTGTTTTTTGGAATATTTCACAGTTAAATTGTGTGAATTATGCAGCATATGTCTTTGTCATACTCATCCAATATTAAGATGATAGATAGTTTTTGTTATTATTGAACCGTTTTCAAGAGGTACACTGACGATAAAATTACTTAAGAAAAAAGCGTAAAATTTATTTCAGACATCCTCTTCAGCGTCCATAATATAATTTAGATGATTTTTCTTTTCAGTGGTAATAGATGCACCACTTGCTTTTGTTTATTCATATATATATATATATATCTTTCAATCTATATAATTTAATCTTATTTATTTATTCAATCTTAATTTTGGGGCTCTAAGTTTTTTCTTCATTATTATTTATACTAAATTTTTAAATAATAAATGGTATAAATACGATTTCTTAATTCCTATATATCTCTTCCATTTTCTGATTGAATTATTTACTACGAAGAAAGAACTTTCATTTAGATATTTTCATGAAAATGGTTGTGGTTTCCTTGCAAACATTAACAACTAAAAATAATAAAATAAATTTGTGTTTTTAAAAAATTAACTTTCAAGAATTACAGCTTTTGAACAGAAATATTTTTGTTTGAACTTTCAATACAATTATTTGATAACTTTAGTCATAAAAGTATTTTAATTCTTTTCGTAAGAAGCTCGAAATTAGCCTCATTTGAACTGATGTACTGCAAAATCTCTTTCTGTAAAAATCACAGAAAATATTTCAATCATGTTGAAGTCCAGTCGGTTAATAACTAGTATTCAATTAGGACGCTTATTTATATTATCTAAAAACACATTATATACTTATTTAAAGTAAAATGAAGTGATAACAAATATTTTTAAAATAAAATATTGTTACGTAGACGGGGTTCGTGGATTTTATTCTATCAGTCCCAAAGAAGAAAAAAATTTCTTAATAGCGATGGAATTTATTGTTGAAAAACAATATTTAAGAATACAGGATACAGCTGTAAAATTCGCACAATGTCGCAGAAGGTTTCACGTCTTCTACAGTGCTCAGACACTACTATCAGCGTATAAAAATACAAGTACGTAATGATAAAGATAATCCGCAAGAGCAACTGCTTGCAAGCTAACTCTTCTAAAGCTGAAGTAATACTGACTCAGTTCCAGCGAGTGACTGCTATTTATAGTCTGCGCGGCTTCCTTCCAGTCCTTTCTCGAAAAATCCACTTACGTTGTAGATCATGATGTTGGATTTCTCCAGTGATTTCCAGAAGCATCGATGTGGTCGCCAATTTTGGTCACCGAAAGTGATGCCATCTTGGCTGTATCACCAATATTTTGTCAAGTTTCCATTGAAATGTCATTATAATGTAAGGGATGGCATTGATTGCGAATATTACAATTTCGTCAGAGAATAAATGCAGCAGAAAGTAATATTAACGTTTTAAACATCCAGATATAAATTATTTACACTATTTTAAGAGGAAATTAAGCCTTAATTGTACAAAATTCGTAACAATATATTATAAACTTGAATGTCTAAGCTTTTTTTTTTATTTTGTGATTTAAGTGGTTCTCAGAAAATATTCTAATTTGAGGGATTAACTTATTATAATGTTCAGTAGGAGAGAATAGAACCGTATACATGCAAAATATGGATTTAAAAATTTCTTTTTGTTTGCCTGATAAAATTCAGAAAATTCGAAATAAAGAAAAATATTTTCAATAATTATTCAAGCAAACATACTCATCTATCTATTTGCTTGTCTGCCTGAAGCATTCTTGAACATGCATATGGGATTATAATTATTCAAAGCTGTTGACTAATAACTTTAGTTGAAAAGTATTACAGAAATAAAATGAAAGTTGTATGTATGCGTAAGGATTTCATATTTAATGAGTGAATATTACATTTTACTCACTGTAAATTACAAATCTAATTTATTAAAAATTTCAATTGAAATAATTTTTGGTGAAGGATGTCAAAAATAAATAAATAAACAGAATGAAATTATTAATTTTAATGTTTCACAAATATATTGGGGAGGGAGGGGGTATTTTAGTAAGAATAAATGTACGTTCCCTTAAAAAAATAAGTAAAATATAAACATTGCTTTTTTGGATAGCTTGTTCTTATAAAAAATTGATTTAACAAAAGTCATGTATTTCATGATGCACGTTATAAATAATACATATTTAGTTAACGTAGCTTAGAATTTTTAAGTATAAACTAAAAAAAAAAAATAAATAAAAATTTTCCAAAGCTTTTTATTTATTAGAATCAAAGTTTTATTTTTTCAAAGGGTATTTAAGTAAAAAAAAATTAAGATTAAGGTTATGTCCTCACATGTCTTACACCAGTTCTTAGGAAGTTTGTTTTTTCCATTATAGAAAGATAAACAAACATATTTATAAGAAATAAAGGCTTTTCGCTCTCTTCGTGTGTTGTCTGCCCCAAAATTGAAATTCTTGAAAGCTTCTGTCTAGAGGGATTTTCACAAAAAGTTAATACATATTTGTGAAATAGAAAAAGTAATTCTAGACAGTCAGATGGACTTCAGAGAGACGATTGCTTCTATGAATGACAGTTTTCTATTTTACAAAAATGTTATTTTAGATATGTCAAGTTATGAATGGACAACTTTTTTTCGCTAAATTTATGAAAGCTTTAGTTCAGATTATATCTGGATTTAAAGATATAACCAAATTATTAAATGTTTGGTTTGTATTTCTTAGACTCTGTAGGTTTAATCTTATAAATATCATTTTGAAAAGTTCATTTTTTCTTTAATTTTCAAAAATATAATTAATTTATAATGGTTGTAGTTATTACGGTGCAATGAAGCGAATTATAAAATGAGCGAAATTAATATATCAACGGGTCAAACTAAGTGAAAATTATATCTTGGCTAAATAAACGAAGAAATATACCTGACATTGCTTTTTTCATCCGTAGTGGAATGAATTTTGTATAATTAATGCTTAAAACAGTGTAAATAAGTTATATTTGTATGTTTAATACATTAATAATACTTTCTGTTGCATTTATTTTTTGATAAAAATTGTAATATTCGCAAACAACGCCGTCCCTTACATTATAATGGTGTTTCAATAGAAACTGGGCAAAATATTGGCGATACAGCCAAGTTGGCATGATTGTTGGCGGCAAATTTTGGCGAGTTGGTAACCATATGGATGCTTCTGGAAATTACTAAAGAAATCTATTAACATCAGGATCTCTAATGCAAGCGGATTTTTCGAGAAAGACTTGGAAGAGGCAGTCAAGCAGACTATAAATAGCAGAGGTTCGCTGCAACTGAGTCAATATTACTTTAGCTGTTGAAGAGTTCACTAGGGAGCGGTCGCTTGCGGATAATCTTAAGCATTACGTACTTGTATTTTTAAAATTTGGTACTAGTGTCTGAGCGCTGTAGAAGGGAAGGTGAGGCGGTATCCTGTACTTCAAGATGGATTTTCTACAATAAATTTTCATCTCTCCTAAAAAACTGTTTTGCTCTTTTAGACAGATAGCATAAAATCCACGAACCCCTATCTACGTAACAATATAATAAGAGACGTCGAAGACGTGACTGGAAAAAAATAGCAAATGTCTCAGAATGAATTTAAAATAAATCAGACACATAAGTTTAGGAAAAATTGTTAGCTTGTGAATGAATTTGGCTTTATGTTGTTTTTATTTCCCACATCTGTTAAAGGGATTATTATTATTTATTCTTTTTTGTTGTTGTTTATCTCTCGTAGAAGCATACTTTTGTCCTACCTCTCTAGATAAAAGTTTTGTAAATTTAGTAAATGAAAATAGCCATTTAGCTCATACTTTATCCCATGTGCATTGGTTAATTAATAAGTTAATCACTATAATTAATCTTGTTAGTTAATCAATTATCAAAGCCATACTTTTTAACACCCTTTTATAAACTTCACTTGTATGTAACGGAATCCTTGAATTAATTTTTTACCCACTTTTAATTCGAAATTTCGCTCACTTGTCCAGGACAGTTTACAATATAATAATTTAATAATTTTGTTCCATTGTCCCGATCAAGATCATTAGGATTAATGGTTTACCATTTTCAGAACCCATCCCGCATCTGGCGACTAATTTCAGGTCCCATTTCCAGGTTTGGAGACTAAAAGATTAAGTTATAACTCAGTTCAAATTAACTACAAAAGGGTGTTTTTCAATTTTTTTAAACTATAATTTTAATATTCTTAAGCTATAGATAAAATACTTTTCTATATGCCAAAGTAGGTGTTTTAATTTCTAACTATTCTCACAAATTCACTATTGTAATTTTAAGAAGAGCATTTTGAGCCATATTACCTCAATATACAAAAACTTCCTCAATAATCATATTCACTAAATTGTCCAATTTACGAAAAAAGTGAATTAATAATTCAGCTATAGATGCATCTTATAAAATAAGGAACACAAGATTGAAAAATCGATATAGAATAAAATCATCCCATTTCTTAACAGTTGTTTTGGAATCTTTTAACATTTTACGTGTACAATTTCAAGAATAAAGTAGCTCCATCCACTTTTTCTCCTTAAATAAATTTTCCTAAAAAAAAGAAAACTTTTAAGGCTATCAAGAAGATAAACATTCTTAAAATTTACCAAAAATAATAGAATGACAAAAAAAAAACACCCTAAACGACATTTTTTTGTCTTATAATTTAATTTAAAAAAAAATTTAGAAATTATCCTACTAATAAAAAAATCACTCTTCTTGTTTAGTTAACAAAAACAAAATGGTATTAAATTATGTTTTTACGGTCAGGCGCATTTACCGTACATCAAAAAAAATTATAAAACGGAAGATTATCTTTTTCTTTAAAAAAAAAGAGAGAGAGAGAATATATTTACCAGAAACTTTTCATCGCAGGTTAAAAGACGAAGAAGAAATTTTTCTTCCTCTTCCTCCTTTTCCTGCAGATAAAAAGAAGACACATTAAAAGCAAAAAATACGATAAAAATTCTTGAAAGGAAACGCGCCTTTTCGTTTCTATGGAAACCGATTATTTTTCGGTACAAAGCAGGAATGAAGTTCCCGTTCTGGAAAAAAAGAATAAAAGCAAGAAATTTTATATATGCCAATGGAAAAATGCTTTTGTACAGGGACAACCTAATCTTCCTGGAGTGTGTTTTGCAGTGCAGAATTTTTTTCCCAATTCCGAGGAGGAAATTGAAATCCTTTTTACATTTGTAATGGCTAGAATACTTATTCCCAATACGTAAATCAGATCCACACGGCCTGAAAGTAATACCTGAAGATGTAACCTGTAAATGAGATTGTCGAGATCAAAAGAACTGAAGCAGAAACAGGTTTTTTTTTTGGAGAAATGCTTGTAATTTAATTTTGTAATTTATTTCTATTGGGAAATGAAAATCCCCAGGGATGCAAATTCTATTTGCTGCTATTATTTTCCTAATATAATCTCTTTTTTCAAAGTTATTTAAATTTTTGTGATTTAAGTTCTCTTGTCTATCGAATATTATATTCTAAAAGACTCATCGGTGAAAATAATAGGCATGGGGAAAATATTAGATTTAATAAGAACTTGCAAATTTCTCCTTACGTCATAAAGATAATCTTCATAATAAAGTGTTTAAAAGATTTCAATTGTTATATTAAGGAAAAACTTTACTTATATTAGGTTAAATAGACATATACAATGGGATCCAAATTCAACGAATTCATCTGAACCGAAGATTTTATTTCTTATTTCGAGGTTATTCGTAGTATCGGAGTAAAAAAATACACATTTTTTTGCACTTACCTTTCGGAAACTCCATAATAATTAGTTACGCAAAATAATATCCATAGTAAGAAATTACACATTTTTTATTCAGCAGCTAAAAATACTATTAGTGAATTGTTACGCACCAGTTAAGTGAAAATTTTAAAATACTGACTAAAAGTTGTTGACAATATTTTGGATTCCTGACTCGAAAGAGTTATTTTCCGATTTTATGCAGAGAAGAAAATACTACGTCATTTACGTCCTGCTGCATTATGTATATTTTGACAATTTTTAAAAATTGTAAAGCATTAGACAATGTAACAATTTTGATAGAAAATTCAGAAAGGAATTCCCTATCATGTTTAAAACTCATCTGCACCTGTAAAATCTAATAATGAGCTGAATCCTTTCCCGTCTGAATTTTCTGTTTACAATACAAGTTATTCTGTTCCGAAAAAAATAGATGTAACATTTGAAGGAAAAAACCCAATTTTTTCGAATCAAAACAAGTAAAAAAATTTTTTAGCTGTTGAAATAATTCGTTCATTCGGGGTTTATTATTCGTTAAATAAAGGTTTTTGCCTTCATTTTTATCGGGAGGGGAGAGAATAGTTAAATTGTGAAATTCGTTAAATAGTGGTTTGGTAAATCGGGGTCTAACTGTCTTTAAAACTGCAGAGTGTACAACTTTTACCAATTAGATTTCATTATATCTCAGTAATAAATTATTGAGAGAGAAGTAAAACTATTAAGTAAAATATATAATTCAATTGAGTAAAATAAAGATATCTTTTTCTATGAATGTTAGAAATATAATTTTTATAGATATTACGTTTAGCAGAGTTTTATCAAACAATGAATTTATATCGGTATATGTTGATAATTCACAATGGAACATTTTTAACTGTTCTCTTTTATATTTGTCATCTTAAATGTTTTAAAATTATCTTAAAATAAAAAAAAATTGAAAAATATAATTATTGGAAATTTTTTACTGCTTAAACATTTAGCTCAAATGAAAGTATTTGTTATTAAAAGTTTAAAACACATATACCTGAAATATTGATCCAAACCATTTCCAATGCGTTTATTTACATAGGTGGATAAATGGAATTCTTATCTATTCAAAAGTATATCAGGGATTATTTCAATAAAAATAGAAGGAAAAAAACCTGTTAACACCTATATCGCTATCTTTGAAACAATTTCTTCTTGGATCAAAATAAAAAAAAAATCAGCTTAATTGAAAATTTTTTATATCTATTTAAAACAAACGTACGCAATTTTAAAAAAAGAACTTCTCAAATTACAATATTTAAATATTTTTTCAACCCGAAAATATATTGTCAAGTGAAAGCCAAAACTATTGACAAACATATACAAATGACTTATTTACGTAAACAATTCAGAATGAGTTATAATAACTTAATTCTAGTTGTAATTCCAAAACCTTTTTAGTTTATTTTATTTATTTATTTTTATCTCTAGACAAAGAACAGTGAACTATAAAAGTAACTCTTCAGATGTTAATTATTTTCTGCAATCTAATTCAAGCAAAATATTACAGTTTGATTAAGTACTATATATATATAACTGATTTCATTTAATTCAATAAATGATTCATTTGAATGCTGACATAAATGCATAAAACATGACATGAAAACATTCAGAACCATATGAATTCGAGAACATCTCCTGTTCCTTGCTATTCATAAATTCCCCATACTCTAGGGCGGCAAAATCAGGCCATTTACGACACGATGAATAATTCACTGATTTCCATTAGCGATCTAATCTAACTCTTCAGCTATTCATAGGAAATTTCGGCAACTTTTCTTTTAGTAAAAATATCGCTAATGACACTCCCAGACAGATTTTTACATACTTCCTTCGATACAGCCATTACATTAATATTTTTTCTTCTAAATTTTGCTATCTCGGGGTAAAAACTACTTGATTTATGTTAATAAAAGCATGTAATATGTAATTGGTATAGTATGTTATATGCATATATTGTTCAATCAATAATTTATTATCACAGTTTTATTGATCTGCGGATTTTTCATTGTTAATTTTAAAGCGTATAATTTTTATCTATTGAGTTTGCTCATTTATAATTATAACAACATTATAAGTATGATAATTTGATGGTGATAAAATTTTTGATAATCATAATTTTGGGAGATTCCCAAATGCTACAACTAGAATATCTTTTGTTAATATTGAATCAAATATCCTTCTTAGTAAATTATATTGTTTGAAATTGGATTTATTTTGATTTTGATCTATTTTCTACTTATTTTTTTGTTTACTTAGTAATGAATCTTAAAATGTGTGCTTAACCATATGTTTATAAACGTATAAATACCGAAAAAGGAAAATGGACTGTCTAGTATTATCAAAAATGATCCAATCGTTTTTATAATCAATAAAAACTTGTAAATAGGAAAAAAAGCTTGTAAACAAAATCAAAACAAAAAAAAATTTCAAAAGTCTTTATACACTTAAAATTCTACTTTCTTTCGTATCTGTATTTTTCTTGCTTTTTTCAATATATTTCTATTTCAAACGATTTTATTTGTGTACAAAATATTAAATTTATGATATTGTTTTAAAGAAAAGGCTGAAAATTCTCATAGGGTGAATATAACCGTGATGCAACACAATAGAAAATGTCAACATATTTAATATTTAATTATTTAAGTACATATTTTATTAATTATTTAAATACAATTTCATAGTTTTATTTAACTTGACATTTGTAATTACTACAGTCCATATTGGTGACTGCAAAAAATTAGATGGAATCCGACGAAAGGAAAAGCAATATGTTAAAGAACTGTGTTCCCACACACACAATTGATTCCATCTATTTATTAACAGCATAAAAAAGACGAAAAAGTCTTTCGAATATATGCATGCGTAGTATTTTCTCTGGAACCAAACATGGTGTGTAGACATTTTTATCTGGTTTCAGTTGAATAATTGATTAAACAATTTTATTTTAATTCTATATTCATTAATGCAGTGCTTCTCAAACTTTCGATATTAGCGACCCAATTTTCAATCATAATTTTCATCGCAGCCCATCCCCATACTATAACAATGTATTAAATGCAGTAAAGTTGTATAATATTTTGACGCTAAAGTTACAATATGACCTTAATTCTAAACTTTACAAATTATAAAGATAAATATTACATTTTGAGTACAATTTTGAATAAATAATAAGCCCATGGAAAAGTCGCTAGTAATTATGAAAGTTGTTCTTAATCTAGTATTGATACTTAGTATCAAATATATTGTGCTGTACTGATGCATTTATAAGTATAGTATATTAAAGTAAATCTGCATTTCATTTTTTACTATGCCAGAACATATTTTGTTTTGCTTCCTTTTAATAAATTGATAACTTTTAAACAATCTTTTATTTTCAACATGCTCGTGCCACCTTGTAGGGTTATCACGCCCACATAAGGGGGGTGCCTTACATTTTGAGAAACACTACATTAATGAACATACACATAGCAAAAATAAGGAACAAAAACACACACGAAGAGACAGCAAAGGACCCTTCTCATTCCAGAGATCCAAGCTATTATGCCTTTTCCCACCAAAAATCTCGAATCTTGATTAGTAATATGATTTCTGGGCTTAATACGCTGATTGGTCGTATTATATGGCTGAGGCAATATGGCATAATCTTACCATAGATATGTCAACGGGACACTTTTTGACGAGATAAAGTTGTGGTTAAAATATTTCCCGTAAGCGGGTAAACGAAATTGTCGCGTGATATTTGGGAAAGTTCAAGACTCATAAATTAAAGAAAATCTCTCGAAAAAAAATATATGTATGTAAAATCATGTGAGAGAGAGAGAGTGAGAAGATATTACTTATTTGTTTCATGTTGAGCCAATCCATTTCAAAATGTTGAATGGAATGGCAAATTTTTTATTCCAATTTATTATCCAAGGACGACATTCAAATGATTAACAATAAACACACACACACACAGCTAACGGCGATTAGCGATTACAATAAGCAGCAGCGACGTTTGTACATTGAAGAGAAGACTAAGAGAGAGAGTTCTCAGAGTTCTGTCTATTTATATGTAACGGCAACAGGAAGTGTTGTAACCCTCGTGACTTTTGTGGATGGAGACTATGATTGGTGGAAAGCTATCGTTCTATAGTTTCTGATGTAATCTTACTTTTTGAAAATGCAAGGTACTAACTTTCAAGATACGATTACGATTAAATCCCGTCAGGTGGACAAGTAATAATTATTTACGCGCGAGTCCTAATGACTAAGACCTTTAGAAATTAAAATATTATTCTGGATGAAATTAAAGAGAATTATTACATGTATATATACAAGTCTTAAATTCCTTCAAATAGAAATTCAGTTCTTCACTAAACATTTTCAAAGGATAACAACACTAAATTGCCATAATAAATGCGAATTTTAGCTTCTGTGAGTCTCTTAACAATTCATTGTTTTTAGCGATTGTTCTCTTAAAACTTTCAATGAATCGAATCCTCAATTAAAATACCCCAAAATACATAAAGGTTGGTGGAGTCAGCTAACTTCCATCTTGTGTCAAAACATTCACTTTTAGGTTGTACACAAGTAAAGGAAATTAAGAGAGAAACATTGGCCTTTTAATCTCTTTCAATAGCTTTTACGAAGTTGACAGCCACCCAACGCGAAGGCTGATAAGAACCTCCTGTATGGATGGGTGATGCATTAATCCGCAGTGCAGGAACTTTGTAATTAATATTCTGAGGATATTAAAGGCAAGCTGTAGAGAGAATTTAATCTCGTAATAGATCCAGTAATGCTTAGAAATTTCGTTGAGAAATGCGAGGTTATTAAAAGCGGCATAAAGATCCCCCATTAACTAGTAATCAGGAAAGTCTTACGATTACAATGCAGTGAGGATTGAACATCGATGAAGGTTAAGTAAGAATCAGAAAATCATTCTGGTGAGGAAAAGAATTTTTTTTTATTTTATTAATATTATTTTGCGTTATGTATAATCCTCTTTTTATTCATCTTTATTGATTGTTTAGAATTTTTTTTTGAAAAACAAAGTTACAACGCGCAACTAACTTATAACTTTGTAAACACATTTCTCAGAAATGTTTTATAAAGTTTTGTTTCTGACGGGCTGTATATTGGCAACTTAGACTTTTCAGACACAGCAAGCCCACAAATGTGAAAACCATTTCATGGCGGCACTATTTAGTGATGGCTCTTGCTATCAAATTTTGACACTTGAATTTATTCAATTCAAGCTCTTGTTGGATGCTAAATATTGCCTTAAAAATTTTGCCGAGAGTACCTGAGCCAAATTGATACTCATGGGATCTTGTACTTGCCACATTATCATATGACACGCGTGCCTACGATTTTCGCATCCAGAATACCTATCGACTCCAGCCGGGATAGAACTCTCTACCTTGGGCTTACGAAGCGGGCAAGCTACCTCTAAGTCACTGAACCGACTAGTTTAATAAAGTATTATGGATTTTAAATTCAATAAAAATAGAGGGTATTGATGGATAAATATAGTATAGCAATACCTCCTAAAGGAATGTCCACAGATTCAAACATGTGGTCTCTAAAATAGAAGTGACTTTTCTTCAGAGTACATACTAAATAACTTATTTTAATTAGAAATTCTTGCTGTATCAAACTTTAAATAAGTCATTCATAAATAAGTAACACAGTCACAGGTACTTATTTAAATTTAAAGGTAATGAAAGCTCTTAATTAAAAGCGTTTAGTTATACAAAAATGTATTAAACGAATACTACTATTTTAAACTTAAAGTAATTTATTGAAAATAATTCGTTATTCGGTTTTGCTTAAGAGTCCATGCATTGCAAGTATTTTATTCCATGAGGATATTAAAGTCACTGATGTGATCACAGGTCCTTCACTATCACTAACCGTCATCACCATTTCTATAAGTTGATGCTGCCTGCTTTTCAAGCAATTTTTGTTAAAGGTCGCATCATCAACTACTGTTGAAATCAAGAAAATTATATCGTAATTGGTGTCGTCATCAGCGAGCATTTTCGTCGATTTCTACATATTCTCATATATTAATCACTGCCACTGATTTTGAAAAGGTCAAACAATCATTTTTGTTAGTATTGTTTTTCCTTTAGGGTGCTCAAAAAATGGAACATCAAAGCCTGCCTTCTTAAAACAATAATGAAAACAACCTCGTGTTACGGATTTAACAGCTTTTGTAATCTACTAAATGGTATTCAATACATTAAAACATTTTGCAATTCATTAATACATTTTGCATTAATACACCATGCTGATTGCATGAATTGCATCAACTTTTGTGTTATTGTTAATATTTTCCTCTTTGAAACCATGTTAAATAGCATGTTTGTAAATAACACATAAGCACAAAATTGCAACTCTTTTGTTTCTCAGTCAGAACTAAAAAAAATGGCCACTATATCTTCTTTTTTTTAGATTAAATTCATTTAATACTTTGATTTTTTTTAAGAAGAAAAAATCCCACACACATTTGAAAATCGTTCATACTATAAGGGTTGCCTAAATGAAAAGTGGACATGTTGAATAAAAAGAATACCTTTATTGGAATTTAAAATAAATCGCGCCTTGGGCGTTGAAACACAGGTCCCATTGTTTCGACAGTAGATCTATGTCTTCGCTGTATCAAATTGTGGTTGATTCTCGAGGAAGGTCTGCAAAGCTTCCATCACAAAGCGGAAAAAAGTAGAAGGTTTCAGGGAGACAAATTCGGACTATACGGTAGGTGCTCCAACACCTTGCAACGAAATTTTTTAAGGTTGTCTGAGCTTCACGAGAATCATGTGGTCCTTTATTGTCATGGGAATATGGTATCATTTTCCACTCTTTACGAAACCTTTTGCACAAGTTGTTCGAACTAAGCAGTGCTCACCACTGACTGATCCCATTCGCTGATAACTGCCCGCATTCAACTCACCTTGCGCAATCAGAAACCGATATGTACGCATCCATGAAGAGCATGACTTTACTTTTGATCTTTTTCCTCTATCAAGAACAGATTTCATTACTACAGGTCGTATGCGGTGTCCATCTCCTACATCTCTTTATATCCATATTCGGTTGTGCTGCAGGACCTGCAATCATTTTGATACAATTGCACGTGTCCATTTTTTATTTGGGCCACTCTTGTATCTCTCACTGTACGAAACCGTGCTTTTAAAATCTCAAAAGGTTCCTAAATAGAGTATTTGTATTTTTATTTGTTTCTCTACCACAGTCTTATTTATTTTTCAGCGTTTCTTAATAAGAGGTAAATAATTTAAGGTTCTTATTCAAATGGACATGGAGCTAAACATTGTCTCTTAAACAGAGTCTTTCATTATTCAGAGGTATCCTTACAGTAGGTAGTACTGTATCGAAAAATAGTTTTTGTATTTTATTTATAGGGTATAAGATTTTATAAATTTTAATCATAGTAAAAAGTGGCAGTAGTAGTCTAGGGGTTATGGTCACGCAGATGCCACTGGTGGTGAGTGAGTGAATGAATGAGTGAGTGAGTGAGGAGAGAGGGAGTGAATGAATGAGTGAGTGAGTGAGTGAGGGAGGGAGTGAATGAATATTAAAGTGGCACTGCTCAGCTATTCAAGGGTTTTTGGCAACAGACCTCGTAATTTTGAACCATGGTCAAGTGACGAAGATGACACCTGAGCTGGCAACCTCTCTCCTAACTACCAAACCACACCAAGGTGGTCAGTCCTGGTGCCACTAAATATCAGCCGTGTACAGAGCTGATGCCTGATAAATCTATCAAAGTCCTCTTGGTAGCGGGGTGTGGTAGATTGGAGAGGAGGATGGCAGCTCAGGTGTTGTCCACATCTCTTGACCGAAGTTCAAAATTACGAGGTTCGTCCACGAGTTGTTTTAGAGTGTGGCGTAAATAAGCACTAACTCATTCTCGTAAGAAAGTGAGATTTTAGTATTCAATGAAGACTTTGAAACACTGAATAACATTGAGATAAAGTTATTTTAAATATGTTTCGGCAAGAAAAACACTTAAAATATTTTTAAAATATTGAAGTGTTTCGTGTAGTTTTGTGGAATTTAAATCCAACTAAAATTAGATTCACTATTTCATAATTACTTATACTGAACTGTTTTCCCATCTAACTATAAAGAACTTTATAAAATTAATGTTTTAGAGATCTAAATGCAAGGAAATAAAAATTAACTCAATATACCTGTAAAATGAAAATAATCAAAAGGAAATGCTAAAAAGTAAAAGCACTTATCTTGCTTACTTTAGTTCTTACAGGGAAGTTGATAAAATGAGCTTGATTAAAGTTTTAAAAGGATCGGAATAAATAAAATACAATCAAGTCACTAGAGAATTTGTATCATAGAATAAATTATTACAAATGTTTAAAGAGTATTAAATACATCTTATTTTTACTTTTATTCAAAAGAATAACACTAAATTGAAGCGAATTAATGAAGCTTGAGTAGACAAATATTTTAAAATTCGAAAAAAAGCTAAATGTATAGTCTTTCGGAATTTAAATTTGAATGAGCTAATAATTATACTTCCGATATGGAATCAAATAAAAAGACGAGTTGTGAATAAGGTATTTTAATGGAATGATGTTTGTTTGTGTCCTTTTATTTGATGTCAACATTGTGGATGAGAACACTAATAAAATAATTTTCATTTCAATATGTATATTTTTATTTTATGATCAATTAACATTTATATTATTCAAAGGTAATTACACATTCATATCTATGTAACAAATATTAAACATTTTAATCAAAGATAAGATGCTTAATTAATCTCGTATTTTTTTTATTTTGTATTTTTTCAAAAAGTACCTTAATTAAAAAAAACTACAAGCATGTGAAAATTTGATGTAAATTTTTAAAAAAATCAGTTTTTCGTCTCAAAATTAATAAATTACTATGCACCATAAAGTGTTATTTGTTTTTAAGTACGAGATTCATCATCTGAGCCTTTTTTTTCTTCATGAAAGTGCACAATATATATTTGAATTAATATATTTTTTTAGCTACTCTTTATATACATATTTTAAAGTGATAGCTATATATATATCACATAAGTGGAATGTATTTCTTTAAAAACATATTCCCATTTAAGGTATCCGACTACCCTAAAATTGTGAATTCTTCCAAAAATTGACGATTTTTTATGATTTTATTTTATGGACCAGCTTATTAGCTTTATAAAAATTCCAAGTTTATTATTTTCCGTTCACAAGAACAAAAATTCAAAGTGTTTTAGTAAAAGCAGATGCTATTACCTTAAGCAAGATGTGATACTTTAAAACGCGTTTTACACGAAATGTGTTTTTTTAAAGGCTCAAACGGGGACAGAGATTGCTCAAAAAGTTTTGAAAATAATTAAATGAAATTTTTTGTGTATGTTTATGTAATAGTAGAAGGGTTTTAACCTTCAGACTGTATCAATCACTGTTTTATTACAAAATTTACAGTCCCTCATGTTAATATAATCACTGTTATTTTAAACAATTTCGTATAATAACTCAGTTAAAAGTGCTCTAGTTTTTGTAAAAATTACAATATCTCTTATCCTGAAGGTCAATTAAAAATGAATAACATAGCAACACATCAGAATTGAAAAATTTTAAATTTTGTTCATAAACTTTTGGTACCGAAAGAGCAGCGTTATTTTTTTTTTAAGTTATTTTTTTAATTTACCCCCCTTCCCTTTTACTAATGATAATTTCTTTTTCTCTTTTTAACTTTAGCATATTTTTCTTAAAACGTACTAAACAAGTCTAAATGCATGAAAAAAATCCCCATATCTCCCCTTTTTTTTTAAAAAAAAAGTTATTGCAGGTAGTCGGATACCTGAAGAACATTAAATATAATTGATTGATTGATTTTTGAATCACGTCACACTCAGAAATCACAAGAGATCGCGTAATTTTGAGCCCTCATCAAGTGACAAGGAAGGCATCTGAGCTTAAATTTCTCTCTAAGAACTTCCACATCATTCCAATGTGAAGATTAGTCTCGAAAATTTAACGTGCCTCAGTCTCTCTGTACCAGAGCTTCCCAAACTTTTTGTCCCATAGACACTTTGCTATGTTTTAAGGCTTTTGTTAGACCCTGCTTACCTAATATTGAATTTTTGCAAATTTATCAATTTAAATGTATTTTTGACAGCTGGTATAGGGCTACTTACTTAAAAAGATTTCAGTTTTTAACTGTAGTGAGAGAGAGAGAGAGTAGAGAAGTTATTGCTTAAAACTTAAGACACAGATGTTAATTAAATTAAAACTTAAATAATACGTAAAATAACCGATCAAAGGTTTATAATAGGATGGAAGAACTGGTGTTTCAATTAAAAAATTTTAACCATTGGCATAAATCTTGTCAGGTTTAACCTTAATCTCCTGGATTAGTAGTTTTCAGTATTTTTCTTTCTTTCCTTTTTTTATTTATTTTTGGAGTTTGGCAACCACATTGAAACTCCTTCTCGCTAGGAAAAGCAATTAAAAACTTCCACACAATACTCCATAATTTGGGATGAATAACAGGTATGTCTTTTTAAAACCAAGATTGCTGACATCCGTTTCTAAACTTAACTTTAAAACCTAGTTGCAAAATCTGAATAAAGGCATTTAAGGGGTATCGGAATGCTCTATACTGATAATGTTAAAAAGGGCTTTTTCAATGTACCTTTTCTAAAAACCTGTTGGAAATGCAATCCTCAAATTTTTTTGCAAGTTAAGCATACATCTAATATTATACTGAAATGATCTTTTTTTGAAATTTCCATTAGTTTTTCTTTAAAATTTTTTTATTTGATGTATAGTGAGAAAACAGTGTTTTTCGACAGAAAAAAAAATTATAAGAAAAAATGTATACAAAATTTTGCTGAAAGCTCATTTAGTATATACTAGAATATATAAAGAATGTGTCATGTAAGTTTTGTTGACATCAGATATATAATTTCTGAGAAAAGGTACATCGAACCTTCAAAATGACATTTTGAGGAAAACACATTTTTTATAAAAAAAAAAGTTACCTTATCAAAGCATTCCAGCTCCATATTCCAAATTGTCAGCATTTTTTAAATTTTCATCTTCTTGTTTCATTCTTTTAAGTCTTTTTACTTTTTTAGTCTCCT
The DNA here is from genome assembly GCA_019973975.1 of Trichonephila clavata. Lineage (NCBI taxonomy): Eukaryota > Metazoa > Arthropoda > Arachnida > Araneae > Nephilidae > Trichonephila > Trichonephila clavata. The sequence goes on from BMAO01028340.1 coordinate 69,101, forward strand.
TAGTTTTCTGTAAATTGGCATATCTTACCCTTGTACTGCTCTCTTTGTCGAGATGTTCCATGCAGCATGTCGCATAATATCCTCGCTCTACGTTAAGTTTTTTTTAAAATATCCAGCTTTGTTGCATTCCCTTTATTAAAGGATGCAATAGCATCATATGTACCAAAGGAAAGTGTTTTTATGTGCACAAATCTCTTTTTGGGGACACGAGACCAAATAATATTATTAATCCTTTCATTCGGATTCTGCGTGTTTCCATGCAAGCACTTTTTCAATAATTCTGGATCCGAAAGGTCCCTAAAAATAGGCCTAATGGCTTCAACAACAGCAACTGGAAGTTTATGTTTGTGAAGATAAAGTTTATTTTCCAATTAAGCCTTCTTACACTGACACCATGTGTCAAGACCTGATGGACAAAATCCATGCTGTGGATTTTTATCCGTAAATATTTTGTGAAGAAATATTGCCCATATATATATATATATATAGCTTGTTTCATACACTTTACATTTGATAAATTTCTTCGAATAGAAAGACCATAATATGTTTGCAATTGATCAATAGTTGCTTCTGTTAATCTATTTTTGCCACATAATGCTTTGCCGTCTGATAATTTTTGCCCCCTCATTTGTGCTTTGAAACGTCGGAGGCGAGATCCCATCCGTTTCATAACATGCCCTAAAGAAATTTTAAAAATTAAAAGTAAAAAAACTTTTTTAAGAACAAGCTTTTATTTAAACGTTCTAAAAAGAATAAAATAAACTTTTCCTTTAAAACTTTTTTTACAATCAACTTATAACGTCATTACACAATTTATATGATATAAAAGCTTGCCGCAATATTTAAGTACTCGTATTTACTTAGTGTGAATTTTTAAAAATTAAAATTATTGAGGCAAAGTTATTTATTTTACTTGTTTATCTACACAGGTAAATCTCGCGACAAGCTTTTATATCATATAAATTGTGTAATGACGTTATAAGTTGATAGTAAAAAAAGTTTTAAAGGAAAAGTTTATTTTATTCTTTTTAGAACGTTTAAATAAAAGCTTGTTCTTAAAAAAGTTTTTTTTACTTTTAATTTATTTTTTACTTTTTAGTTATCGCTGGACAGGTTTCTCAGCCTGTTCAACTCATTCGACGCTGGTTCACCATCCCTGATTTAGCTGAATCAATTCTCGCAAAAAGGGTATTAGACGAAAAACACAATTTTTTTAAATCCGTAATTTTGTCAATCTTCGTGCAGATCTTGGGTAATATTGTTCTACACACGAAAAAAAGGTTTCGTGAAATTATCTTAATAAATGACGAAGTTATTAAATGTTTTATTAAAATTTTGACTATTTTTTGAAAAAACTTAAAGAATATATTATTTATTGGAAATATTTTGAAGGTAAGAGATATATTTCTCTAACATATTAGAAGAAAAATCTAGTTATTTATTAAAAAACTTCAAAAAGTATTTAAAAATTTGTATTAATCAATAAAATGCTTAAAATTTAAAACGCATGTTGTAATCAAAAGAGAACGTTTTATCAACTAATGATAATATTTTGCTGGACATTGGATATCTTCTACGTAAGAATCTATTTTTTTAATTGCTCAGGTCATCTTTAGAAACTTGATTTTGAAAAAATAATTAACCATCGCATTATTTTTATACAGTCAAACCTCCATGTAACGAACCTCTATTTTGGAAATTTCTCTATTTTAAGAACTTTTTCCTGGAACCAAGCACATATTACTCTTTTCTTCGTAAAATAACTCCAAATAGCGAAGTGCATTTCCTATTTAGCGAAATTTTTCTCTTCTCAGATTCGTTTTTTTTTCTCTCCTTATTTTAAAAATATTTCAGGTCATTTTGCAAATTATTCTCTTTTGGCACATTTTATGGATATCAATAATCTTGAGCTGGTTTTACAATGTACCTAACTCATCTAGAAAAACAAAATTGCCGTAATTTTAAAAAAAACTCAAATAAAATTAACGGATTCTATTTGTAATTAAATTTAAGGACACATGTAGTGTGTGTTTAGATTACTGGTGATAAAATGAGGTATATTTAAATTACTTGTAGGCTTATAAAATTAGAAAATTACTTTAAAAAATTCATTCATTTTAATATAAAATTATTTTTTTAATTGAAAATACATTGCATTTCTGGATAATATTTTTCTCTTATTGTTTTCCTAGCGGATTCCTTTTTGATGGGTAAGATATATAAAAAAAAAAATGATCCTTCCGATTCTGTAATTATTTTTTGTCTGGGTTTCATAGATTAAAGTTAGATAAATTTTTTTAAAAGAATTTCTACAATACTCCATCTCAGTTTAACTTGGCAGCGTTGAGAAAGGTATACAATGTATCAATCTACTTGAAAAATAGCTCTACTTTTTTGTTTTGAATTTAAATCCAAGAAAATAGATAGAAATTTGTAAAAAAATTGTATACGTTGTAGAAATTAGATTGTTTTTACGTTGTAGAAATGTAATTATTTTTTAGACAAAGTTAATAAATACAGTCAATAGCGCAACGTTATGAAATTTTAGTTTGGCTGAAAACCGGTTTTCGACGCCAACTTTTGTCATTGTTGTAAAAATAACATTATTACAACAATGCAGATATGTCAAAGTTGGCGCCCGAAACTATTTTAATGTTTTTAATTAATATCTTTTTAATTAATCACAATATCGGAATATAAATGGTCAAAACATGCATTGTCATCCAAACTAAACGTGTATACAAAATTTCAGCTCAATGGGAGAAAGATATCAGCTTCAAAATTGAGTTGCAAGATTCCACCCGAACAAATTACATACATACATACATACATACATACATACATACATACATACATACATACATACATACATACATACATACATACATACATACATACATACATACATACATACATACATACATACATACATACATACATACATACATACATACATACATACATACATACATACATACATACATACATACATACATACATACATACATACATACATACATACATACATACATACATACATACATACATGCATACATACATACATACATACATACATACATACATACATACATACATACATACATACATACATACATTGTAAGTTAAATAAAAGCTTGTAAAAATGACGTCAAACTTCAAGCTGACCCAAGAGGAAGTGCAATGTTTACCTTTTCTCTGTCCATTTAAATCGGTGACTCGCGTTTAGACGATTTTTTAAAAACAAAATTTTAGCACTTCTAATTAAGCTAGAGATAAAAATGAGGTATTTTTGGAAAGGTAATGAGCTGAAGAATTTAAAAATGCAATAACCTGAAATTCGCCTTTTAAAAAAAATTTACCTTTCCAACTCCCCTTAAATATTAAACGTAGGTTAAAGAGTTATTTCTGGCAGATTGTCCGTGAACAAATGGGAAACCAGGAAAATTCGCGGCGTCCAATATTATATTCCTTTAGATTACTTCTAGCAAGAAACGTTGAAATGATGGTCCTTGTTTTAATAAAATTTATGCTGTTATCTTGAAACTGCAAATTATCCTCATTAAATGTGGTAAATAAATGTTAAATAGGTAAAATCTGCTTTCCATTTAATTAAATTTTCTTTAAAAATTAGAGTCACTATCTGGTTTAATGAGAATCAATATCGCGTAGACCCCCATTTACACCTTATGAGCCCCCAGGTTTTTTCCCCGTGGACTTGGACCCTTGTAACCTAGACTCCTGGGGGTCGATATAGATCACATTGGGAATCACTGCTTTACACGCTGGGTCTTTGGTTATATCAGGACTCGAACTCGTGATTTGACGGAAACAGTGCAGGTCACTACGATGACCATTCAGCTACCGAGAACATGAACTTAAAATATAAGACCACTATATAATATCAATATATTAAGTACTATATACTATAAACAGAAATGTAAAACATTTAAAAAATCTTAAATTATCAATCATGATAAAATGGTATATTGCTTCTTTTTCATCTGCAATTGTTTTGATTTCTATATCAATAATTCAATATTTTTATAATGAAAATATTTTTATAAATTAAAAAGAGAATGAAATTTTTTAAGTTAAAAAAAAGTCAAATTTGAATACTTATTTGACATTTTATTTCGCTCTTTAACAAGAAGCTAAATTGAATGTTTGGAATTCCAGGACAACTTTTCCCTAATATATACGTGTGAGCTGTTTTTACTTAAAATTCTACTCAGTGGTGCCTTTTTTCCGAGAGAATTGTTACCTAAAATAGGACATGTGTTAAGAACAAATGAAATTTTGAGGGGAAAATAGAATGTCCTAGAAATAATTTTCAAAAAAAAATTTGTTGCTTTCATAGATTTGCCAACATAAATTAACTTACTTTAAAATACGTTATTTTTACCCTCGACAACTTTCAAATGGAAAATAGTGTATTTTTTCTTAAAGCACGTTTAAATATTTGATTAAAATATCAATGATGTATCATTCTAATCTAACAAGGTTGTTGATATAAGGTATCAAGTGTAGAATATTAGATTCATCAAACCTGTTTGGTGTTTTGGAAGAAACATTTCGTGCATAAGATATTTATTTATGAGCTCGTTTTTTTAATTTTATAAGCAAATGTAAGGATTCAAAAAAGTATTAAAACTGTAAATAAAAAGCTGACAAGTATTTTTTATTTTCCTTAATTTTTAATGTAAGCAATTTTAATAATATTTTAGTTTTAAATGATGCAAAAAGTTTCAAACTGAAAAAACAAGATTATCCTTTTAATTTCCTGAAAAAAATTCTTAGTAAAAAATTGAGTTTTTTAACAATTTAAATTTATTTCTTTTTTGCAAATATAAAAAATATATATTATTTTGAGAACATTTTTAAATTCCCTTGTGCACCACAAAGTTTTACACGGGAGCTTTCAGAAGTAAGAATGAAGCACACGTTACAAATAAAAGAAGAAATTTAGTCATGAAGGATTACAACACAAACATCCATGTCTTCTCCGGGTTTCGAACCTAGGCCCTACGGCTTGAAATAATATTGATATATAGTTTAAGTTTAATATATGGTATTATATACAAAGTGAGTAATGTTGTAATTTTAACTAATTTTTTTTTCTTTTACATTTCTTAATAATAGATTATTTGGCATATAAAACAGCTTCACATTGTTCGTGTTTTGTAAGAAGTTAATTGCATTCTGTTTATGAAGAATTCAAAATTTATTTCTATTCTTAAATTGGAATCACTTTAATAACTCTTTACTTTCTTAATATTTGCAACACTATTTTAAGTTTCCTACAGACATGCAATACCCTTATCAAGACATTAGAGAAAGTTAAATTTGTTGGGCGTAAATTTAACACGATCACAATTACATTTCAGATTGAAAAGAAAATATTTGCTGATTTTTATACACATATCAACTATATTTCATTGAAATTTTTAAGTTAACTAATTGAGTAAAATGCAAAAAAAAAAATATTTTAAATTTATTATAAGAAAGCAGAGTACTTGCGTATTATACCATTGGCCAATTTCCACCGAAAAGAAATCGCCAATTCCAAAAATGTCCCCGAATGTTGTCATCCATATTATTACTTTGTTCAAACGTGAGCTGGAATAGTTTCTACTATTTGCTGTATATCAGGACAGTTGTCGACGTCTTCTGATTTCACGAAATGGATCGACAGTATAATATATCAGTACCGAAAGTTGAGAAAAATTTTAAGAGCTGTATTATCCCTACATGTCTTACAGCAAATAAAATGAGAACGAAAAGAGGAATTAGAATACTTCAAAAATAATTTTTGGGTAAATGTTTTCATGATAGCCCGTCGCGTTAAACATTTTTGCTTGATTCCTGATTTTTCTAATTTTTAGATATTTTAGACTGTTGCATTCAACCTGAACAAAATTTCAATCAATATTAAGGAGCTTACATCATATTTTTTAAAGTGAAATGGAAATTTTGATAATTTCTGATCAGTAAAATTTTATGATCTTTACTCGAAAGATGCTGAGTTAAAATAGATTATAAGTACTTTATCGAGAGGAATTCATGCTATATTTTAAAAACATGGATCAAATTTAGTAAATTTAATTTTAGAAAATCTTTTAAGCCTGATATGTCTTTCTAAATTCAAAATTTTAATCATTTTTCTCAAAAATAATGTAAAATTAAGTAATGAAAAATGGTACTTTACAGGTATTTTAGAAAGTAGAAGATTTTAAAAGGATACATAGAAAAAATTCCAGAAATATGACGACATTGCTGTTAAGTTTCATAATTTTGAAGCCCTTTTTTTTCTTTGTAATGGATTTTCGACACACTAATTATTTCTTGAGCGTTAATTACTCGTTTATATTTTATTCTATCATATACTAATTGCATGTGAAACCTTATTTAACGTATTTTCTTGTCAGGTAATTAAATTATATTTTCTTTAGGTTTTATACTCAAAACTGCGTTTACTTTAAGGTTTACTTTATCTTGCTATGCTGTTCAGGACCTATCTGTACTTTATTTTCTATTTGTGTACATCATCTTTGTACATTATTAAAGTATCATCGTAGAAAAGTTCTTTCCTGGTATACAATAGAATTTTAATTCCTAAAATTCCAATAGGAAAAATAGTTTAAATGCAATAAAATACGTAAGGAAATTTTTTTAACTAAATGATAGAGAATCATGTTACAATCATTTATATTTACTTCAAATTTTCACTTTAAAAAACTTAATTGACTATCATATATATTTAAGTAATGTTTATACTATTAAAACTATAAATTTAACAAGTATAATAAAAAAATTTAAAGTCAATTCCTACTTAGGACAGCAAAGAAAATTTTTATTTTAGTTAAGTAAACTTAATTAATGAGTTAATATTTGAAAAAAAACTGTTTTTACATCAAGTGTCATCCACTACAAGTTAAAAAAATGTATTTGAACTTGAGTGGAAGAATTAAAAAAGTATTTGAAGCCAACAAAAATTCGTTAGAAAAATTTACCGTCGCCATCTGTTGCAGCTAGTTCTTACTTTGTCAAAATTAACGCAGATTAAATTTAAAAATAAAATTTAACTAATGAATTAATATGTGAAAAAACTGTATTAACATCAAGTGTCATCCACTACAAGCTTACAAAAAGTAATTGAACTTGAATGGATGAATAATATTTATTAACGATTAAAAATTTGAACAAGATATATATATAGGGAGAGTGTGAACTAATAGTTGTGGAATTGAAAAATTTTACAAAAGTTTTACTAAGCGCATACAAGCAAATTGTTGTAAAACTTGGTGCTGTTATGGAATATAGGCCTTCATGTAAAAATGTCGACAAAAATCAAACAAATTTAAGTAAATAATGTATGTAGCATTGTAAATAAGATTTTTATGAATTTTAAAATACAAATTTCGGCACTAATATTCATTATTTTTTTTCCAAAGCTTTCTGAAATGAAAACAAAACAGTTACCATTTAAAACAAATACATAATGAGAAGAGAGGCATCATTGAAAGTAAATAATCGGAAAATGGAGATTTTTTTACATAATTGATAGATTTAAAAAAATTTTATTGCGTAATAAAACTCTTAATAATTTTTTCTCTAAACTCTGATTACAATTACATAAAAGTTATAACACAGTTTATTTATTAAAGAAGTCTGAATTATGATAGATAAATTTTTATTAATTAACATAGTTTAATACACCATTTGGATGCTGTTTTTTGGAGTAACTGTTTTTTATATTGTATAATAGGCTTAACTCTATATTTCTCATAATTTTGGGGAAATGTTTCTGAGTTAGGGGTTTTTTAAAAGGGGTCTTGTTCTGTTATTTTATATACAAAATCAAGAAAATCTATGCATTATGATGAATTTTTTGAAAAACTAATGAACAGATTTTATATAATGAAATTTAGTATGAATATACATTTATAATAGAGAATGAACTGTATCATTTGAAAGTAATTTTATGTACGCAGGATTATCAACAAAGCTCATAGTGCAAGAAAGTATAAATTTTACGTTGTCATATCGAATTGAAAATGAGTCTAAAATGGGATATGGTCAATTCACACAACCAGACGAGTCATACAACATGACTGCATGATGGACAAGAGGTGGCTCAGGAGCCTGTGGTAATTTATCCTATTCCTTCAGCAAGGCGGATTCTAGCTCCAGGATAGCTTACGGAGTGAGATGCAATTTCCCTCCCAAGAGCAACTCAGATTTATTCTATAGAGTTAAGGTCAGGATATCTGGCTAGCCATTTCATGCGTTGAATGTCTTATTTATTTACTCAGGAGGATAGCGCTCTCCCAGAGGGCTATGAGCTATCAACCAGTCCTCCAAAAGTGATTAGAAACAACAATAAAAACTCAATGCAACAAAAAAAAGAAAAATACAGCTTTAAAAACCCTCTGCCAAAAGTAGTTATTTTTGTAGGAGACAAAATTACATTAGTTTACCTCAAATAGGTTGAGAAATGTAGAGACAGGAAATTATTATGAATCATACTGCTATTAAAAGTATATTATAACCAGAAAATAGTTACTTCTCCTATTTTTTAAATGAAGTTAGGCAGTACGGAGGTACTGAAAAACACAGAGATCGGTGTTCTCGAAAGAACTATATGAACAATTAGAAGTCAAAAGAAGCTTGAACCTATAAAAGAAAACCGGGAAAGGGTTGTTTACAAAGGGAGGGAGCTTTAATATCGGTGTTCATAATAGTTTGACCTTTTGCCTCGTTTGGCAATTATTCCAATAGAAAGCTCAAAAATCATGGATAAAATTTTTGAAATAATTAGAAAAGAGCTGGGAGCTGATGTCAACAGCAAATATCTGATCATCAAAAACATTCTTTTTCACAATAAAGTCGTCGAACACATTAAAGGGCTTATTATTGTGAGCTTTAATTTAATATAAATTGAAAAGTTATATTGATAAATCTCTTGTTTAATAGAGTTAAGAATGTCGTGAATATATATCATCACTTTCCAGGTAATTGTCAACTAGCTAAGCTCTATGGAAGAACTACTTCCGTGAAAATTCGAGCATAGAGCTCTATGACATTTTTTCTGTACCTCAAAGCAGTCAGAAAGTTTTTGTGTAACACAGGCAGATTGTGTGGTAGTCCAGCATATTGCTTGCCTAAACCAATAAACTTCAAAACCCGAATTAATCCAACGAGGGGATGGTATCGTGTTCCAGGATCTCTTCTGATACACATATATTGGAAATCAGTGTACTAGCTGAACCGTGATTCATATATAAAAATCGCCGGCTTTACTGAAGATTTGTCCAAGGCGAATGTCATCTACATCATGTTTATCGCGCGCTCTTGTGTGCTGCTTTGAGCGGGACTCAAACAGCATGGCATTTGGAAGCCATTTGTCATGGAGCCTTCATGCAAATGTAGACCATGGAACTCGATTTTAAAAGCAACAAATGAGAGAAGTTAATATGTATCAGTCCTGAGTCTCAGCGCTGAATGTAACAAATATAGATCCTTATTCGTCGTTGTAGATCTTGGTCAATTTTATACGTATCATCTCGATATGCTTGTAGTACCTTGAAACTGTTTCCAATAATCACATACTACACAAAACGTTACATTGAGGCTTGCAGCCACCTGTGTTGATGACTGATCTGCTTCCAATCTATCAATCATTCTCCCTTGTTCATACAATTGTGGATATTTAATGCGATACCTTATAAAATTTACATAACTCTTGTGAGAAACATGACAAATGTCTTGGAGGAGTACGAAAATTGCCTAAAGCCCTTCGAGCGCTTACATCCTTTCCACACACAGCTTCTCAGGCACGCACGTGTTTTCTTACGTATTCGATTCTGAATAAAATGCATAATTCTACGATGGTATAATTAGAATTTTTGGTTCATTTCTTTTAACAAAATAGACATAATTTTCAAATTCTTTCAACCTTGCCGTTTAGTGTGTATATGTAAGTAAGTGTCTCAAATGTTTTGATGAAAACTTTCTTAATTTTCAATTCTAAATTCATCAAAAAAATTTTTTTTTATTTAATGTAAAAAATTTGTTATTAAATACTGATTTAATAAAAATAATTCAAATGTACTTTAATTTTTACATATTTGAATTTCTCACTTAAAAAATGCTTGTGCTATTTTTTTAATCAAATTAATTTTGACAGAGCCAAATTTCGAAAATAAGGAAACTATAAGGTCCTTTTTATATAAAAATATGAAAGAAAAAAAATTATAAGAAATTTTTCTGATCCAATTTGAAAGAATGTAAAACTTAAAAAAATTTATAAAAACTTTAAAAAAAATCTTCATTTTCATAATGTGTACATTATAATTGAACACAAAGCATCAACATAAAAAGTAATTATATATCATTCACCAAAGTGCTTGCAAAAATGCAACTATCTAATGCATTTCTTCGTATTCTCTCAAACCCTAAAAATATTAGAATATTCTCTTTCTTTATCTAAATAAAATAGAAATAAAATTCTCTTTCTCTCTGACGCATCGAACACAATGCCATCGCTCATTAAAACTTTTGAATGATTTACACATAATTTCCGAGGGCTTATAAAGTGAAAAGAAGACTATCTTTGGAAAAAGAATCTCCAGGAATAGCAACAATGGTTTTGATGTTTAATGGTGCTATCAAGCTCCCATTACTTTACTTGCTATTAACCGCTTTTGTGATGCGTGGCTTTAATAGGAAGCTTAAGAGGACTATTACCTCCTGTAGGATTCAGACACTTCGGGTAGGGTTAGGGATTGTTGTTTGAGACAGGATGATTACTCATATAGAGTCTGAAATTAAGCACAGATATCTACTACTCCTCTTTATTCTTTTTATTCTTAGTGTATTTATGTCCCTATCATTCATAACTTTCTTTACAGTTCGATGATAAGCAAAATGGAGTACAAAAATAAAATTATGTGTATATGTGTACATATGTATGCATTTGTATGTATACATTTAATTGTGTGTATATGTATGTATATATATATGTATAGTGCATGTATGCTTTATGTATTTCTATTTTCAAAATCTTATTATGATCATGTTTCCTAATCTTGACCATTGTATAATTTTAATTATTGAATGGCCCCGTTTGTATGTGAGCAATCTTGTATTTTGTTCTGTATTTATTGTATTTGCATCCACTCTTGTTTCTTTTCCCTTTTGATCCCCATTTGTGCCTGTGTACCCTTCTACATTAAACTTCCTACCACTATTGGTTGAGTATTGAGTTACGTTTGTAAGCCTTGTTTTATACTTGTTGGCACACAAGAAGTCTACTTGGAGTCTAAAAAAAATTTAATCAAGTTTTCTTTTTTATTTTTAGAAGCATTGAAGTTCATTTGCCTTGAATGGGGGCTTAGAAATGCAAACTTTTAATATTGAATTATAATGTATTTATTCTAATAAAAGAATGGTAGAGTTTTTGTTACATTTTTCTATTTTCAACAAGTCTTTAATTTCTTCGATATAATTTCCAAGCTCTTGCCATATCTAAATGAAAACGTAGGGTAATTGAAATTCTTTAAAGGAAATATTACACACAAGCAGTTTATTAGACATTTTTTTACGATATTGAAGATAGCTTATAACAAGATATCAATCATTAGCATGGCCAAGTAATTTTAGCGCGTTTTTCATATGTTGTATTTTACAATAGGAAAATTCGGGAAAACTATGGGAATATTTAAATATGATTCGGCTCATCTAGGGCACAAATGCGACCAAATGCCGAAACCCGAGGTCAATTGTTTACTTATTGGCTGAGAAAAATGGTAAGACAAAATATGGAACGAAGACGAAATTTGCGTCCTAATAGCGCTTTTGTTCCACTACGTGAAAAACGCGCTAAAAAGGTATGATTGCGAGAGATTATTATCTGAGTTAAAGAAAAAAATACTACCTTAAGCAAGGTTACCGAAATCTATACAAATAAATAAAATTGAAGTGTCTGTTTGTAATTTCAAATTAGCAGCTTTTTACTTAATGCACTAAAAGCATATACGGTACTCATAACAAAAAACCAATTTTTAAAATTTTTGTCTGTCTGTCTGTCTGTTCTGTCTGTCTGTCTGTCTGTCTGTCTGTCTGTTTGTTCCGGCTAATCTCGGAAACGGCTGGTGCGATTTTAAAAATTCTTTCACTAATGGAAAGCTACATTAACGGGGAGTAACATAGGCTATATTTTATTCCCGTATTCTTACGGGAACGGAAACTATACGGGTGAACGTGAAACTGAATGCCAAGATGAACGCCAAATTGAACGCCAAGCTGAGCTAATGAAGTCGTTGTTTTGGTTACTGGCGACCGATGCTCTTCATGAGACATAACAGTGTTACGCGCACATCATAATTCGCTGATAATGATAGTTATCTCACTGTTCAGTTAAGTAGAGCATCGGCTGTTTCGGATGCACTTTTAAAAATAATAAATCAAGGCTTCATAAGCAAAAAGCAATGCAAGAAACAAAAAATTGATAAGTTTTAATCCTTTCTCTTTTTTTTATTTACATTTTTAGTCACATTTAAACAATAGTTATTATTTGCTTAATATTTATATTGTAATCGAAGAATAATAATTTTCAAGGTATCTTTCATTTTTCTACCTCTCTGTTTTTCTTAATTCAAATTGTTCTTAATTTCTTAATTGTGAGTTTTTTTCATTCGTTATATTTAAGCTGTTTTAAACTTTAACAGCTGAACTTTAAGTATAATAATTAGAAATCGATGTTAAACATTGTTAGGTTTTTATTCATGAAAATATTTCAGATTTTGATAAAAAAAACATAGCATTTATGATGATGTTCACAATCTCAATATAAAAGAAGATTCGTGGTTGTGTGAAAGATCCATTTTAGCACCTATAAACGACCAGGTTACTGCGCTTAATCAGCGCATGTTAAATAAGCTTCCTGGTGAATCACAAACATACCTTTCCATCAATACAGTTTGCAATCCGGATGAAACGGTTAGTTATCCAACAGAATTTTTAAACAGTATAATTGTGCCTGGTCTACCTCCTCACAAGCTAGAACTTAAGATTGGCGTTCCCATCATACTACTCCGTAATTTAAACCCACCAAAACTTTGCAATGGTACTAGGTTGCGAGTAGTGTCATTGCAAAGAAACGTTACAGAAGGTCGTATAATATCCGGATGCGGAAAAGGTAACATAGTACTTATACCACGAATTCCCATAATACCATCGAATTTCCCGTTTGAATTCAAAAGACTACAATTCCCTGTAAGTGTCAGCTTTGCTATGACAATTAACAAGTCACAAGGGCAAACGTTAAGCAAAGTTGACGTAGATTTAACTAAGAGTTGCTTTTCACATGGCCAACTATACGTGGCATGTTCACGTGCGAGGAATGCCACTGGCGTTTTTGTTTTAGCTCAAGAAAATCGTACACCAAATATTGTATATAAAGAGATTTTTCAATAAATTTAATACTGTATATAGAGAGGATGTTCAATAAATTTATACGAAAAAAACCACACAAAAATTAACAAAAAACAAAGAAAATAAAAAAAAATAAAACAATAAACACCAAAAAGCAGAAAGAACACAAAAATATAAAAACAAAACATTGATTCACAAAGTAAAACAATGACATTAAACTCTCTATCTCTCTATATATATAGCGTGTATGTATTTCTTAACGTGGAATACAGAATTATTAAGTTTTCGTAAGATCTGTGAATTGAACAAAACACTTTTTTGTAAATTTCTACGTGAACGAAGTCGCGGGTAACAGCTAGTAGTCAATAAAATGGGAATACAAGAAATATTTTACAAATCTGAAAGCAAATTTAAGCAAATCATTTATCACTTATTTTCTTAACTTTTAATAAAAATCGAAGCAAATTACTTGTTATATTTGATATGACGAATTGAAAATCTAAAACTAATAATGGGGAACTCTCCAAATATATTTTTTAAGAAATCGAGTGCAATTTTATAGGAATCATGATAAAAATTCGCTTAATCATTATTATTATTATTATTTCATTATTGTTATTACTCACTTATTATTATTTCATTTGTTACGGAGTTACAAGTCGAAAAAGAATTAATATAAAGTGAAGACGTTGTTCCCTTAAATGTTATTAATAAAATATCTTAGTAATTATATTGCAAACGCGATACATAATCGTATATTGTATAAAGTGTATACAAATCTATTATCTATATATATAAAGGAGAAAAGCGACTCACTCACTGACTGACTGACTAATCACGATATCTCTGGAACTATTCAACCTACAGACTTGAAATTTGGTAGACATGTTCCTTTCATAGAGTAGACATCAGCTAAGAACGGATTTTCCGAAATTCGAAACGCAAGCGGCGTTACGGGGGTTTAAGGGGCGTTATAAAAATTGTTTCCATGTTTAAACTACTCAATGTACAATTTTGAAATTGGGTTAGCAGATTCCTTTCATAAAGTAGAGATCCGCTACAAAATGAGTTTGGTGAAAATCGTCCCCAAGTGGCGTTGCAGGGCTTAGGGGCGTTATAGATAATTATTTTCATTTTTAAACTATTTGACGCACTGTCTTTAAATTTGATAAACGGATTCCTTTCGTAGAATAATGATCCGTTACAAACCGGGTTTTGTGAAAACAGACTTCTAAGTGGCGTTGCGGGGGATTAAGGGGCGTAATAGATAAATATATCCGTTTTTAAACTACTTCACCTACCTGCTTGAAAATTGGTAGGTAAGTTTCTTTCATGGAGTAAATATCCGCTACAAAATGGGTTTTTAAAAAATTGACCCCAAGGGGTGTTGCGGGGGGGGGGGTTAGGGGCGTTATAAATTCCGATTTTTTAACTATTAGACGTACAGTCTTGAAACTTAGTAAGCAGATTCCTCTCATAGGGTAGAGATACGCTACAAAATGGGTTTCGTGAAAATTGCCCCCAAGTGGCGTTGCGGGACTTAAGGGGCGTTATAGATAAATATATCCATTTTTAAACTATAAGACGCACAGTCTTTATATTTGATAAATAGATTTCTTTCATAGAGTAGAGATCAGATATAAGAAGGTTTTGTGAAAACAGACCTCTAAGGGGCGTTGCGGGGGATTAAGTGGCGTAATAGATAAATATTTTCGTTTTGAAACTACTTGACCTACCTGCTTGAAAATTGGTAGGAATGTTTCTTTCATGGACTACATATCCGTTACAAAAGGGGTTTGGGGGAATTGACCCCCAAGGGGTGTTGCGGGGGGTTAAGGGAAGATATAAATAACTATTTCTATTTTTAAACTATTAGACGCAGTCTTGAAATTTGGTGAGCAGATTCCTCTCATAGGATAGAGATACACTACAAAATGTGTTTTGTGAAAATAGACCCCTAGGTGGCGTTGCGGGGGTTCAAGGGGCGTTGTTGATAATTTTTTTTTGTATTTTTAATTTATTGGACGCACAAATTTTGCTAAGCAGATTCCTTTCATAGAGTGCAATTCCCCTACAAAATGGGTTTTGTGAAAACAGACCCCGAAGTGGCGTTGCGGGGACTCAAGTGGCGTTATAGATAATTATCCCCATTTTTAAACTATTAGACGTACAGTCTTGAAATTTGATAAGCAGATTCCTTTCGTAGAGAACCGCTACAAAATGGGTTTTGCGAATATCAGCTACCAAGTTTAATTTCGAGAGATTAAGAGGCGTAATCGATAAATATTTCCATTTTTAAACTATTTGATCATCCTGCTTGAAAATTGGTAGGCATGTTCCGTTCATGGAATAGAGTTCCTCTAACAAAGAGTAAAACGAAAATTGACCCCTAAGGATGGTTGCGAGGGGTCAAGAGGAGTTACAGAAAAAAATTCCTGTTTTTAATTGTTAGACCCATATACTTGAAATTTGTTAAGCATGTTTCTTTTGTTGAATAGGGATCCACTAAGAATGTATTTTAAGTAAATCAAGTTCTGCGGAGGGGTGCAGGGGGTTACTGGGGCGTATTGACACAAAAAATTCCTTTTTTCGAGCTACAAGGACTATAATAATGAAATTTGGTTTGCATTTTTCTTTTGTTGAATTGAAATCCACTAAGAGCGGTTATTTTGGAAAACGGCTCTCAATGGGATTACGGGGATATTAATAGTAAAACTTTTGTTTTTTTCTGTTAGATTTATACTTGAAATTTGGCTTGCATGTTCAATTTACGGAGTAGAGATCCACCGAAAATTGGTTTTGCGGGAATCCACTTGGTTTTTGGGTTACGAAAGAGCAAACATCATTCTATACTTCAATTTTAGAGATTTTTAGAAAATACAAATTAAATGAGTTCTTCCCTTTTTTTTTTTTTATCAACAGGCGACAGTTACAGGTCTAAGTATATTTTTCAATACAATCGAATTCTTAATGCTAGGACTTATATATCAATAATTTATACATATATATAAGCAGTAAAAATTTATAAAACATCATGAAATACCCAGCGAAGCGGGCGGGTAACGGCTAGTATAAAATAAAGTTTATTTAATGCGTGGAACAGAAGTGTAGCTACCGCCGTATCAGCCGTATCGATGATACGGGGCCCAAGCTACAGGGTCCCCAATATGTGTAAGTACAGTCCTACTAACAGGGCTCTTATATCTAAGAAAGGGCCCCGAAAGAATTTTGATACTGGGCCCTCTCAGAACTAGCTACGCTAGTGGCGTGGAATAAGAAAAGCAAACTTGTTTATTAAAAATAATACTTACCTAATGTTAGAGAAAAATTAGTACAAAAAGTATATATGTAACAGAGTGTTCAAAGGTATTTACTTAATTTTTAAAATAAAATTTTGAAATAAAGTAGTTTGCTTTAAATATCTTCAAATTATTTTGTTTATTTTAAACCAGATAAAGAGAAAAATTTTCTCAGAGGTTCAGTGCAATAATTTGATTCTAAAGAGTATGGATGAATTAAATGAAAGTAAATATGGATTCCTTTTTTCACTTTACTCGTACAGAAATAGGGGGGGGAAGACTAAATAATTTTGTGGAGATACAATAATACAGTTAAATAAATTTGGGGACAAATTTAAAAAAACAATAATTTTTTACATAGAAAAAATTGAATAATTTAAAATTTTTTTTTTGAAATAAAAGATTTAAAAGGCTTTCTAAAAAGTTAGTAAGAATCTTTACTAATGTGGATTTTCAACATATCTAAAATTCAAAAATATTTGATGCCTCCTTTTAAATAATAATTTAAACTTCTTTTTAAGCTATGCTGCAATTTTTCACTTTAAAAAAACTGCTTCAAAATTGCTGATTCGAGTAAAGTTTTTTATATTCGACTTTTTATTTTATGAAAGATATCCTAAGGGAGATTTCCCGCTAAGCCTCTTATTTTGAGTGTTGGAAGGAATAAGAAAAAAAGAAAAATTCGAAACGATGGTTACGTTGTGAAAAAGATGTTAAACGATATTCAAAGCAGAACTGAATCAAATTTATTTAATCAAACGTAAAATATAATTATCAACTGAATAAATAGCAGGTAAAGCAAGTGTATAATTTTTTAGCATCAAGAAGAAAATTATCCCGAGAAACTTTAGTTAAAAAAAAAGAGTTGTTTTTTTTTTAACTGTGCTCACATTTTTTAGGAAGTCGTTTTCTTTTAAAGAGGAAGAAAAGCAGGTCACAGTTCAAATTAAAGAACCCATAATAGTGAAAAGATATTGAGAACTGAAACCTTATTTACACTGAGCTAAAAGGAAGTATTTTTGTTTAAATCAGCTACAAACCACAGCAATTTGTTCGAACTTATACGGATTCAGTTGCGAAAGGATATGTATAAAAACCCGTATTTCACCATTTGATTTTTCACTGAATTATTCACCGCTGGTAAGAACAAGTCACTTTTAGGAAAAGATTCAGGTGAAGTTTTGATGGTTCTTCAAAACATCTTGTTTAATACTTCTGCATTGGTAAGTGGTAGCAGTCGTGAGTGACTATTGTTAAGAACTAATGGTCAGTGTTATTTTTGTCGCGTCATGGGTTTTCGTCGATAAGCTGTTGATTTTGGCAGGGTGTTTATTTGATTCTCTGACTTACCGGTCCGCAGCTACGCAGTGCATGTCTTAGACTACTAGGAAAAAAGGAATCCCTATTAGGGCCAGTCGTTAAGGGCTTTTATTCTTGTCCTTTGTTGTTTGAGACTTGCAGAAGGAGATGCCACTGTATACCCCTTCCCAGAGTAGAAAGTTGTTTTTTCTGTTTGATTTTCTAAATAATACTGAGGTTGTTTTTCCAGTCAATTACTGCAATTTTTATACATCTCCAATAGGTTTTAGGGTCGTTGGAACGTTTTTTCCCGTTGACGTTACAAGCAATCTCTTACTGAGATGGCGGATCTAGCTAACGCGTGCGTATTTGTCGTTTCTGAATCACCAGTCGTGATTTATTAAAAATGTCTTATTTACACTCTCTTGGAATTAATACATAATCAACCAGTATCGTTAGGCTCTGCTGCCATCTAGTGTTCAGTTCCTGGGGCATCAATTCGGCGACAAGCTGTTGAACTTGACAAGGGGTGTTTATTTGATCCACCGACCTACCGATCCTTATCTAAGCTATGCATGCCTTAGACCAACGGTTTTTAATCTTTCGATCACCATGATCCTCCCCTTCCCCTTTATGTATCAGGGTGACATCGCGGACTCCCAAGATTTTGAACATCTCCCCAACTTAATATTCTTGATCAAAATACTTGGTCAAGTTCTAATGGAGTTTCTTCATTGGATACTATTTAATAATCTAGTGTAGTATACCACATCTTTCAATTTTCCCACGAGACTTTTCAGAATCTGCAAAAGAAGGAAATCTCGGCTTTACATGAAATACTCCGCAGACCTCCTAGAGGGGCGCTGAGGACCCCCTACGGATAAGCAGACCACAGTTTAAGAGCCTCTTTAGACGCTTAAGACGAAAGGAATCCCGATTCGGGTCAGTCGTTAAGGGCTTTTATTCCTGCCTTTTGTTGTTTGCGACTTGCAGAAGGAGCTGTAGGTTTGCCACTGTAGGTTCAAATCCTGAAGTCTCAAAATAAATCATATAGAAAGACTAATGCCCGTTCTATCAAAGCTCAATGTACTCACATTGACGTAGTATGGAAGATCGGAGAGTGAGATAACTGCTCAACCTCGTCCTTGTCACTGGCCCAAAGCTCAAAATTGAGTCAGTAAAGTTTGTGTTGATTCGAAGTACGGAGTAAAAAAAAACGATCAATCGCTATTGATAATATTGTCCATTAAGCTTTCTCTAGTATGTTCTTCAGATTCATGTTCAATTATTTAACTTGGAAAAACAATTTAAATTCTGAATTCTCAAGAAATATATCTTAGGTCATGTGTAAGACAGTCTATATACTTTTTTGTGTGTAAAATCCTTACATTGTTCTGTTGTTATATTAATATATTTGCCCTTTTCTTTGCATTTTAATTGAAAGAGAAATGATATTGCCATTTGACACAGCTGTAATAAATAAGAAAATGATAAATTCAAATGATAAAACTGGAGAGAAGCATATTTTTCAAAAATAATGGTTCTTGTTGTATAAACCACTTTTGTTACTATTGGATTTTTTTCGATGTGTTTGAAATATTGAAAATACTTCAGCTAAGTAGTGTGGTTAAATTTATTACCGTACGAATCGGGATTATCATTATGATATATTTTTCTGAAACAATTTATCGTAATTGTTGATTTTTAGAATATAGCTCAACATATTTTTCACTGAATAGTTTGTATTAAGTATAAAACAAACAACTATTTATATTAATTGTTTAACTAACTCACAATTCAGAAATGTAAAAATTCTATATAATGTGTTATTTCTTTTAAAAATATAATTACATTTAGACATCGATCATTAATTAGAGAAGCTCTTATTTATCATTTATTATTAGTTTACGAAGATTTTTATTTTTAATAATTCATTATTAGTTATTATTTTACATTGAATATATTAATATTTATTGTTACATATATATCACCTATAAATATTTTTTACTAAACGGAATTTTAAATAATATTATTTTCCGTTTTTAATGCAATAACTTATACAATAATGAAATAATCCATATTTCATCTCAATACTATTTTTAAAGCTCGAAAAGACTTATTTTATCATCATTTATTTATCTTTACGTATTTTCTTATTTAATCACATGGCTATTTAAATAAAAGTAACTTGAAAAATAACACCGAAGTATTTAATATATAACATATCATTTTCTTTCTCTATAATTAAGGAAAAATACAAATATATTCCATAATATGTAATACATATGCCTTTAAACTAAAGTAATACATAATAATATCCCAGTGTTTATAAATTTTCCTTATTTTTGCATTTCTCCCCCGTTAAAACATATCCTAGAAAAGGTTTATTTTATGTTTTCGCAAAATAGTTATACAATAAGGGCTAGTAAAACATTCTAAACAATCATATCTTTCTTTCCTGCAGATTGTGAAGAATACTATGGACGAGTGGGCAGTAGCTCTCATCTTGATTGGCGTGAGCGTGCTGGTCGCAGCCGGACTGGTCGGAATGTGTCGCATGTTGGGAGGATGGACCTACTTGTTCGCATTTGTGACCGGTAATAAAGAAGAAAGGACGCAGCTGGCTTCTCACGAGGAACTTGGATCAAACGGCTACATAGTAAGTAGTCTCTTTATCCATCTCACATTAATATGTTTATTTATTTGCTGCATGTGCATTTTCAAGAGATTTGAGCTGTAGAGAACTTTCTCTAAATGTATCGTACATACAATATAGTTATAATAAAAATCAAATGAATGTACTTCGCTTTTCGAAACAGACATAAGGTCTAAGTTCAGTAAAATAAATTAATACAATTACTTATTTCAAACTCTTGATTCACTTAATGCATGACAATTTGTAATCATCAGCCGACCGAGATATATATGTATTCGAAAATAATTTAAGCGTTAAATTAAAAAATGATAATGGCAACCAAATAAAAAGTTTACTTCATTAAGTGTATTATTTTGGATAAGAAACTGAATTTATATGCGAATCTCTAATTGATGAATGGAAGTCAGAAGTGAATGGAATGGAATGTCAAATGAATGGAAGTCAGAAGTCTAGTGGCTCAATTATAGAACATTAAAAATTATCAACTTAATTTTTTTTAAAAAAATACGTTTTTGACTATTAACAATCTAAATATTTTCCCTCGTTATTTCTATTTTTTTTATATTAAATTTTATTATTAGTATTATGCAATTAATGTTAATATTATATTTACTTGTAACATTTCGAATTGTATCATACTAATGTTCATATTACGAAACACTATTTTGTAGTAAAATTGTGGAACACGTTAAAATAGTCATTAGAATGGATTGTGTTTCGAACATTGAGTTCAAAGTAAGTTGGTGTTTAAAAAAATGAGGTTTTTCAAAATTACTTTTCATTGATAAAAATATTCTATATTTAGCAGCACTTCTTTAAGTTATAAATAAAGAGGACACACAGAAGCTACAGGAATTTTTGTGATTCTCAGTTTCTATAAATTATATATAATCACAAGAAAGAAAATGTTAGTACAGAAATCTACATACTTAATAAAATCTTTCTCTATTTTTGTGATTCATTTTTTACTTGATAAAAAAACTAATATACAACATTATACCTTATTCATTAGATAAAAAAAAATCTGCTCATATACTTAAAAAAGGATATAACATCGGAATTTTTTATTTGTGACATCGCTTACATTTCCTCCATTTTCACCGTATTAAAATCTGTATCCAAGTTAACACAAGTGCAAAAATATTTAAAAATATTACAACAAACATAAATGAAACATTAAATGCTTGTAGCGCGAGCGATGTTGTGGTATAAAGCGTCTGAGTAAAAAATCCCCTTTTAGTTTTCCCCGTAGTAAAATAGCGGTATTTGAGGCTCAAATACAATATTTTATATAGTCCACATAACAATAGATGCTTAAAAATTGAAAAATACAATATACAAAATATTTCGAAAGTTTTTTCATAAAAAAGATAATTATAAAATGACATTTTTTAATCATTTATAAAACATTACAATTTAGAAATCGTTATTGATTTAACATTTATTATGCTAATTATTGATACGGGGAAGTATTTTTAATAAATCAATACAGTTGTTGGCTCTTGCTGATAACATTGATATCATTGCACGAACACCCACCTCACTAATGCAAGTCTTCTTATCTTCAGAGAAAGAGGCCCTCAGGATGGGACTGAAAATCAATGAGAATAAGACCAAATCCATGCCTTGCACTAAATCATGTTTCAACGATTCTCACTTTAAAATTGAAAAGTATAATTTTGAAGTTGTTGATAGTTTCACTTATTTAGGTTCGGAAATTAACAATAGGAACGATTGGGTACTACTGAAATTCAAAAGAGAATTGATATGGTTAATAGATGTCTTAATGAAATACGAAAATATATGAAATCGAATTTAATCAAAAGAAAAACAAAGGTTTTATTGTATAAAAGTCTTTTAAGATCAGTATTAACTAATGCATGGGACACTTGGTCCATATCTCGAGCAGATGAGAACATGATAAGTATCTACGAAAGGAAGATTTTAAGATTTATTTTTGGAGGAATTCAGGAAAATGGAACGTGGCGAAGAAGATCAAATTTCGAGCTCTATCAATCATATAAAGAATCTGACATCGTTGACTTCATCAAAATACAGTGAATTAAACGTGCAGGTCAAGCTGTCAGAATGGACGAAGACTGCACCACTAAAAATATCTTCAATGCACACGAACAAAGGGCAGGCCAAATCTTAGATGGATTGATGATGGCCTAGAAAAAGATCTTCTAGTATTGAGAACTAAAAATTGGAGAACACAAGCATGAAGAAGGCTAGCCAGGAAAAGGCATCTTGAGAAGGCCCACCCTGGGCTGTCGAGCCACTGACGAGGGAAGGAAAGGAAGGAATCATTGATACATTGCAACGTTGTACCAGCAATCAAATCTATTTTGTAATTAGAATTATGAAAAAATTAAAATATATTTTCAAAATTTTTAGAATAAATTTCAAATAAAATAGCGATTTATAATGTGTCTTTAGACAATCAGGTATTAAAAAAAATAATGTTAAAACTAGTAAAAAAAACTATAAAATAAAGGAGAATTTAATATATTTCATTCCACAGAAAATCTTTCATGTATTCTTATTAATATTACATGATTTCTCTCCTTATTCTCTAATGTAAACTAAAATATCAAATACAAAAAGTAATAAAACAAAGTAGCGGCAATACTACTAGTGTAAAAGGATCTCGGAATGATCCCCTACATTCACAAAGGTAATCATTAGAAGGGAAATATCTGTTTTGAGGGTTGGCAGCACTAAGAAGGAAAACTCACAGCCATGGGGAATTTATTTCCTGTAATGTTGGTGTTACCTGCAGATCATTTCTGACAAAGCGAATTTTTCATTCGTCGGATTTTGCAATGCCATCTTTGGAGCAGCGTGCAAACATTAAATTCTGTGTTTTGCTCGAAAAATAACCCGAGGAAAGCTCTAGATGCTGAAGAAGGCATACGGAAACTATTCCAGCACCAGAGGATTTTTACCTGTTTCCATGTCTGAAAATGAAATTGAAGGAACATAGTTTGGGAATTCAGATGATCTAAAATGCGACGAAACAACTGAAGGACTTTTCACAAAATGGATTCCAGGAGTGTTTTGAAGAGTTGTACGAACGCTGGGATAAGAGTGTGTGAATGCAGGAAGTACTTTGAAGGCCAATAATTTATGCTCTATTTTTTTAATAATTTGTAATTGACCTATTCTAGGAACTTTTTGACCCTACCAAGTATGTATGAAAATTTTTAGACTTAGAGCTAATAAAATAGATTTAAGAAAAATGACTCTAGGCTTATGGGTACAGATTAATAATTATATTAATGGGCAGAAATTAAATTTTGAAGTGAAGAAATACACTAAGAAATAATATATTTAAATCTTTTCAAATGCCTAAAATTAATTCTATAAATTCAAAACATAAATGCCTAATAAATCTATAGCACCACATTTTAAGATTATCAATATACAATCTACTTACCCCACTCAAAATACCAAATGAAAGAACACAGAATTATATGTGTTTGAAAGTAAATGAATATAAAAAAGTCTTTAAAGTAATCAATAACATATTATACATAGAAATTTTTTTTTAAATGTACAATTCTTTAAAAATGATTTTTAAAAAAAGTTCAAAATTGAAAAAAATGCAAGAGAATAATCAAGAAATTATCAAAGAAAATTAAATAGTAGCGATAAATATAATTAAGTATAGTAAATAATATTTATACAAAAATATGTAAAATAAAAAACTTATAGTTAACAAACATTGCAAATTTTAGGTTTAGGAAATTTAATTAGTAGTTCCTTCATTACCTCTGTGGCTCAACAGCCCAGGGTGGACCTTGGCCCTCTCAAGAAGCCTTTTCTAGACTAGCCATCTTCCTGTTAGTGTTCTCCAATTCTTAGTTCTCAAGACTAGGAGATCTTTTTTCTAGGCCATCAATCCATCTAAGATTTGGCTTGCCCTTTCTTCCTGTGCCAATTGGTTGGGCATTGAAGACTTTTTAAGTGGTGCAGTCTTCGTCCATTCTGACAAGTTGACCTGCCTTTTTAATTCGTTGTATTTTGATGAATATAACGATGTCATGTTCTTTATATGATTGATAGATCTCGAAATTTGATCTTCTTCGCCACGTTCCATTTCCCTGAATTCCTCCAAAAATAAATCTTAAAATCTTCCTTTCGTTGATACTTATCATGTTCTCATTTGCTCGAGACATGGACCAAGTTTCACGTGCATAAGTTAATACTGATCTTAAAAGACTTTTAGACAACAGAAACTTAGTTTTTCTTTTGATTAAATTCTATTTCTATATTTTTGTATTCCATTAAGACATCTGTTAGCTATAGTAATTCTCTTTTGGATTTCAGTTATACAATCGTTCCTATTGTTTATTTCCGAACCTAAATAAGTGAAACTGTCAAAAACTTCAAAATTATACTCTTCAATTTTAAAGTGGGAATTGTTAAAACATGATTTAGTGCAAGGCATGTATTTGGTCTTATTCTCTTTGATTTTTAATAAGTAATTATGTCCTGATATTTTACAAATATTGAATATTAGTTATTTTTTATTATCATCTTTATTTAGTAAACAATAATTGAGCTGCAAATTCTTACATGTACTACATTCTTATGCATAAATTTATGGATATTAATGTTTCAGAATAAGGCATTAAGATATCCGACTACTTGCTATAACCTTTTTTTTAAAAAAAATGGAGATGGGGAGATTTTTTGTGTGGTTTTTAGATTTATTTTGCACATTTTAAGAAAAAAAGGTCAAGATTAAAAAGAAAAAATAAATGATTACTACTAAAATAAAAAACAATTGATACAAATTTATAAAAAATGACCAAAATGGGCCCATTCTGTACCAAAAGTTTATAAATAAATCTTTAATTTTTCAATTCTGATGCGTTGTTATGTTATTCATGTTTGAAATGACTTTTAGAGTAAGAGATATTTTAATTTTTTTACAAAATCTAGAGCACTTTATCTTAGTTATTATATGAAATTTCTTTAAAAAAGAGATTATATTCATATAAAGGACAGTAAATTTTGTAATAAAGCATTGATCGTTAAAGCTGAAGGCTAAGACACTTCTACTGATATACAGAACATACATAAAAAATTCAGAAAATTATTTTCAAAACTTTTTGAACAATCGCTGTCCCCTTTGAGCTTTTCGAGAAAAAAAACACATTTCAAGTAAAATGCATTTTAAAGTTTGACGTATTGTGTAAAGTTATGGTATCTGCTTTTACTAAAACACTTGTAGTTTTTGTTTTAGTGAACGGAAAATAATAAACTTGGTATTTTTATAAAGCTAATAAGATGGCCTATAAAATAAGATCTTAAAAAATGTGTCAATTTGTGACGAAATTTTCAATTTTAGGGTAGTCTGATGCCTAATAAAAATGAAATTAAAAACATCTCTTGTCTTAAATATTGCTATTTAATATATAATCTATAATATGCAGTACTGCATCTACTTCAGTGGCGTAACGGAAATATTAGCCCCCTCCCCCGTTAAGTCAGATTTTGTGCCCCAAGCTGGATCTTACAAAGGATTACAGGATCCTTTGTAATTGAGCTTTGTAATTACTAGATTTGACAAAGAATCTTACAAAGGCTGGATCTTGTAACATGACATCAGTCAGGCTTTGGGGCCCCCTAGATTCGCGTCCTCCCCCCCCCCAAATGCAAGGGTTGTGAGGAAAATGGAAAAAATGACACTGATCTGCGTTATTAAAATAAGGCTTGTTTTTGTTGGTTTTAACAAGTTTTATGTATATTAAGATAAAAACATAATATCAGATACGATTTTGCCACTTTTACTTAAAAAAAATTATTAGATCACCGATATATTTGCATAAATTTAAGCTTTATTACATATGTATTCTTATGTATGTTTATTATGTACGTTTCACGTATTCCATAACTTTACTCAGAATCCTTCCAAAAACTTAATACATTTTCGTTAAAATGATGATCAAAAGTTTTTACTCCATTGCGTTCCATTTATTTCAAAAGTCCCTTTTCCAAACTTCGACGACCGAACTAATTGCTGCATCAAAACAACAACACAAAGAGAATCAGTGCAGTAATTATCTCCCAAAAGAAGGGACGGATCCAGATCCATTTTTTACGTCAAACTCTTTATTTGTCCCAAGCGAGCAACTGGAATTCAATCGGAATCCATTCACCATTGATATTGCTTCTCTTCAATAAATCTTTCTCTTGAAAGCCAGTCTGCTCTTTGCCTTCGCTTCGGAATTAATCGATTTCTCGAAGAAACGCTGCCATTCCAATACATAGGAAAGAAACAATTTGATCCTGAGCAATTTTTCTCGATTCCAATTCTTTTTTATTTTGAGATGAAAGATTAAAAGAGTAAGGATGAAACTGTACTCTCGGAAAAGTTTAAATCTTTTCTATACATCTGGGATTGCAAAAAATCTAGAAGTTACTTAGAGAGGGTTTAATTTACTTCACGTTGTCTTTAGTATAATGCATCTTCATGTTTCTTATCAATTATATAATATGAAGGAGATATGTACAACACTCACTAATGCTCCTCTCTCTGTGTATATACTCTCCATTACTCACCCGCTTCGCTGGATATTTTATAATGTTATATGAATATACACTATTTATACACATTTATAAATTACTTCTATCTAAGTTCTTGCATTAATTGTTCGATTGTATTAAAAATATTTTTATAACTCTCACCTCTTGATTTAAAAAAAACACAAGACTTCTAAAGAAAAATTTCTAAAACTGAAATAGAATTTACGTAACCCGCTCCCCCAAAGTGGATTTTCGCAAAACACATTTTTAGGACCTTTACTCAACATAATAAACATGCTTGCGAAACTTAAAGTCCTAATATAATAGTTCAAAAACTGAGATTTTTTCTTATTAATAAGCCCCGTAACCACCCTTTGAGAGTCGATTTCCATAAGACCCGTTCTTAACGGATTTCAATTCAACAAAAGAAACATGCATACCAAATTTTGTGCCGGCTGGGTGGCGTGGTTGGTTTGAGCTGACCTTCTGCATCCAAGGTTGTGGGTTCGACCCCGGCCCAAGTCGGTGGATTTTCATGATGCAGAAAATTAACAGCTGTCATGCCGTATAATTATACGGTATGAAAAAAATTCCTTGAGTGCCTGCCTGGATTGGGTGTTCTTGGCAAAATTAAAATCCTAAGTGCAGTTTCGCATCGACAGAGCTCATGTGCCTCCCTCTGGGGAGGAAACAGGACGTCAAAAGTATTTGCGGTAATTGGTATAGCCTATATGGTGCCGCACTAAAAAGTGATACCAGCTCCTTGGGAATGTACTAGGTCTGCAAAAGTTAAATACCTATGGCAGCCTCATTAGTGATTAAGAATTTCGTTATTGTATCAATAGTAGTTCAAAAACGTCCCTCCCCCAAGCCCTTGATTTTTTTTTATTGAATATAATCCTATGTATACAGTACGTAAAACTTAGTTCAGTATTTGTTATTAATAAGTAATTTTATTAATTCTAATTATTTATTCAATAATGAATTTTTTATTGTTTTTCGTTCCCGAAGATCAACAAAATCAAAATAATATGTTGGGTGGCAGCATCATACGAGAATGATGGACTTCCGATCCCTGAACCCCCCCCCCCCTGAAAAATTCCTGTGTGCGTTACTGCTTGTGACTATGTATAATATTTGTGCAGAGAATACAATTTACATAATTCATATTGATGTAATAATGAGAACTCGTGTCCATTAAATGAAGCCCTTGGTATTTGTCAAGTGCTTACGTGACGTGGTATGAAAATATCGAGACTGAAAATCCGGCTTCTCAAATATGATGTCTGTATGGGGTTTAAAAAGATTCGCGTTAGAATTTTTTTATTTATTGTAATATTATTAAACAATATCATCAATTCATTATTTTCTTTTGAAAATTAAAAAGAAAAATAAATAAAAAAATATCTAACCAACATTTTAGCTTAGAAAAAACAAACAAATTTTGAAATACCATAGAAAAAGTTCTATGAAATATTCTAATGTTATCTAGCTTTTCCTATACAGAAAACGATTCCTAATCGAATGAAAAGTGTTAGTGATATGATAAGACACAATTATTATACATAATTCCAAGCATAATAATCGATGATTAATGATGCAATACTTTATGTTCAGAAAGAGAGGAGGAGAGAGAGAGTATTAACATATAATGGAAAGCAGAGCGAGAACAAAGGAGCAAGTACTTACAATCCTTTCGTTTTCTCATTTCTTGAAAGTTTTACGTTAATTTTCAATGGGAAATAGTAGTCTACCTAATCACCTATATAATCAGAGTTTATTCCACAGTTACAGAGGTCACATGAGTGCATTTAAATTTTAAATTTTGCAAAATTAAAATAAACCAAAGGGGGAAAGGAGGAATAGATGTTTAAAATGTCAAATCGAACGCATAAATAAGCTTGCTCCATGTTGGATGATAACTTAAGTTATTTGAAAGGAAAACATGAGTGTTAATCAATATTGATTAAACTGAAAAATATAAAAGAGGATTTATAGTACTTAAAATTTATAAACATGAAACTTGCTACTGACTTTGTAACGAAACCCCCACAGTAAGTTTAGCTAACCCTGAGATTTCTGCAATCGTAAAGCTCGAACCGAGACATGAATGAATGTAGGAGCCATTACACAAAAATATCAAAAAGAATCAGAAATATAAAAAACAACAACTACTGAACTATTTATTTATAGATTAGTTCAAAGTATAAAAGTTGGATCAATTTTGTCACTGGGGTGAGTGAATGTTTATTAATGTCATATTCTCTCTAAGGCAACATGAGGAATATTGGCGACCGACCTCGTAATTTTAAGCTGCGATCAAGTGAAGACACCCCCGAACCGCGACACTCCATTCCCCAAACTTCCGATTCACGGCAGATTTAACATGAATCAGCCTCTCTACATGGCGAGTCCGGACTCCAGTCTGCGACGCGATAGCACCAGACATGAGTTCATAACCCTGACCACTAGGCTGCCACACCCATCAACTTTATCACGTAAATATAAATTATGAGATTTTACTTTTCTCTTATGCTAAAAATGGGATGTAGGCTCCGGATATGATTCTTCAAAAATGGATGAAGTCTGTTAAAAGTTTTTAAATGATTCGACTCCGACAGAATATTGTGTGTGTGTGTGTGTTTAATTTCCTTATCACAGAAATGGCTAGCGATATAATCTAATCTTAGAATTGCTAACCCCCTGAACTGCACTACCCATCCTTTTATACTGTTAGACATTTGCATACCACATTTCCTCTGGCATGAGGTATCAGTTAAAAGTTCTTCAACTGTATTAAAAAAAACCATGTTAGTTTAAGAGGGAAAACAACGCGTGAGATAGCCCGTTACAGCTTGCCCAGCAATGATCTGATTGCAGTTTTATAAAATTACAAACCCTTCGAACTTTACAATATTTGCAACGAACCAAACTGTTAGCTTCAAATTTTTGATAGTGTTTTTAGAAAGTATCTCTTTACTCTTTCTTTTTTAATTTGTCTTTAAAAATAAAGAACCAGCTTGATAAAAAGATAACGATACATTTAAAACTTGTACAGCACTTTTGAAACACTATATAATTAGATCCCAATGGCAATGTGTGCCAAAAATTAGATTTAGAAAGGAACTTCTTTATAACTTTTTTTTCAGAAGAGTGATGCAAAGCATTTTCATATCATAAAACTACTAAGAAACCTTCCAAGGAGGTCCTGATACCTATAATGAAGAAAAATGCTCGAGGTAGCTAACTTTTTTTTATCCTACGCCCGTCTTCGTCATCTCTGCCATTAGTCGACGAACAGCCCAACAAAATGATGATGAAGCATGAAAAGAATTAAAATTTGTCTCCGTAGAATTGTCTACAAAAAAAAACTTTAAAACGACAGGGCAGTGTCTGAGGTGGTCACCATCCATTTCACCCTGGTTGCACAGAGCGCACCAAGCAGAATCCTTTAGTCCAATGCGATGTAAATGCCTTTGCAAGTAGTCATGTCCTGTAAGTAGGAAAAATTCCACCCTATTTATCAATGATATGACTAGTAGTAACTGCTGAGTTGTAACTGTACTGAGTTGTAACTGCTGTGTTCTTGAATTGCTTGAAAAGTATCTATACCTAATGATGATTTTAACATATTGGTATCACAATAAATTTATGCACATTTTCATTTATTTTCAGCCATCTTTTATGCGATAAAATATTTCGTATATAGTCCGGTGTGTGTGTTTCAGGATATTTACATCATTCTTAGCACATAGGGGAATTATTAAACTCTGTTTAATTGAAATAACGTTTATCTCTATAAGGGCTGAGATCTTCTCTCAGTTCCACCTAGAGCTGTGGGAGGAAGAGAAGGATGACTCGCCATATTACTTTTCAAACTATTTATTGAACACACAAATTACCAATACAATTCTAATAATTCAAACTAGAAGAAATGTTCCCAATCTGAGCAATATGAGAGTAAATAACGAGATGCGCGAATTATGAAAAGACTTTAAATATCGACCCTCTTATATCAGGATCAATTACACTGCCCTAAATATCTGAGTTATAATTTAACAATATGACTAATCATCACTTTAATTCTTTCTGCTGTCTAATCTCCGAAATGCACTATAAAATAGAATATAATACATATATATATAATCGGTGGCAATCTATACTTCTCCTCACATTCTTTATATCTCAATATCGTTAGCTTGAAAACCTAGACTATATATATCCGACCTAATCTGAATAATCACGTTTGCTTCTTCAGAGGGTTTGTTGCGAGTAAACTCGAATTGATAGACCAAATACTTCTCAAGAGACTTATGTTAATGAAAGGACGTGGATAGATCCGTCACATCTCTAGAGTACACATATAGTCTCACAGAGCTACATATAATTTGATACCTTACACTTGCCATTTACATATTACACTACTTACACTTGTCATTTACATATTACACTACTTACACTTGTCATTTACATATTACACTACTTACACTTGTCATTTACATATTACACTACTTACACTTGTCATTTACATATTACACTACTTACACTTGTCATTTACATATTACTAACTTTGCTTAAAAAGAGGGTTTCCATTTTCTTTAAATGCACAACATCCCGCGTTATTTTGAACGACGTATGTTAGGTACAATAAGGATTTGAACTCGTGATTCGACTTGAATTTTGCTTACCTCATCCAACGATTGTTGGGTTATTATACCAGAATATGTATGTGTGTGTGTGGATAATACTGAATCTACAAATTTGAAAAAAGAACCCCTTCATTTAAAGCAATTATTGATGCCTCATTCTTGCTACATTTAAAAAGATGGTAAATAATATAGCTAAAAAGTAAAAAAAAAAAAAAAGTTTTTAATTTTAACAATTATTATGTTAAAGCTAGAATTGTTTAACCTTCATTTTTATTGCTTAATAAGCAATAAACAGATAAAATATATGTGATATAATTTGCATTATGGCAAACATAATTACTAAAAAACCAACATAGACATATTCTACGTAATATACCTTTCAAAATCGTAATAATGCTTGAAGTGTTATTAATATTATTACCTTTTTCATAACAAAATCCTGAAGTACTATTGTAGGCACAAGTAATATATGCAAGATATATCTTAACTTCTTTTAAAGTCAAAAAATAAAACAAACAATTGTACTTATTTTTCTTAAATTCATGTTTTTTATTATAAATATATATATATATATATTTATCAATTATCTGAAATAATTTAAAAATACCAAATTCTTTTTAAAAAATCAGAATGCTCTAAGGAGTGTGTATATGACTCAGTACAGTCACTGTAAATATTTCTGAGAAAAAACTTTGTTTTTTCGTCAAACTTGGTTATATGTGTAACAAAAAAAAGCCTCTGAGTGTGTGTGTGTGCAACTTGAAATTAAGGAAACCAGGACATCATGTACTTTCAAAGAATCAATTTTTCAATTTTAGTTCTAAAAATAGTGCATATTTTTCTGAACCTAAAAATGTATAATACTTATATGTTTGTTGGTAAAATAGCCCTAAAATATGAAAAATAAAAATGTAAGCAAATGACCACGCCCCTTTTGACCCTTAGTTTTTTCACTTTTTCTCTCTCAAAAGTATATTTTTTTGCATTTAGGTACATTTAAAAAAAAAAACTATTGCTCTATAAGATTCCAGATTTTTTATACTTCTATACAAGATGCCTATGCATATAGTGAACCTAATTTTTTTTCTATTAAAATAGTGCCTAATCTTTTAAAAATTTTTTTATGCATAAAAAAAGCAGAAAAATAGAAATTTTCCAAATTTCAAAGTTTCATAATGTTTTTTTAAGAAAGTATGCTAAATTTTCACTAAAATAATAGATTCACTGTCTTTTGAGTATTGTTTTATATATGGGTAAAAAATATTTTGCATAAAAAAAGATACTTTTTTAAAAAATGGTACCTAAACATAAGTATGCATTATAAGTTCTCAAAAATTATATATGTATTACTTAAACTAAGCAGGAAAAAGAAACTTTTGAGCTAAAAAGTTATTTTTGTAGTTCTACAGAAAAATTAAATTATCTTTATTAAGAACGTAAAATATCTAAGCTCTATTGGAAATTTTAAAAGATATATGTCTCGTAAACAAAGGGTCTTAATTTTGGCATTTTACACTTTCGAGCATGTCCTGGTTTCCTTAATGGGTGAAATTAAAACCAACAAATTTACTGTTTTAATTCCTATTATCGATTAGTTTTGTTTTTCGAAGGAAATCCAAAGAACTATATTCAAGTTAGAGCATAAATAACAAAAATGTTAGCAGATGTGTATGCGTTTTAATACATGACAATTTTCAATTAAAACTTTTAATATTCCTTTTAATTAAAATAAATAAATATAACAATTATTTCAAATGCTGACTTTCTAGTCTAAGTATAAGGAAATCTCAATAAGATTTTTAAAAAATTAGTTGTTCTGACTAATTCTTCAGTCAGTATAAATAAAAACAGTTTCTTATATCAAAACAGCATCTTCTTTTATACTTTGTGTACTTATTTAAAATATAACACCGCAAGGAAAATGTTTGCGAATTTCACCAACACTAAAGAAACATCCTGCTTTCACGTTCAATGGCTCTTTACCTGTAAAATATTCAGTATTCTTTAGAAGTTTAACAAGTTCCATCACTTCTTCCAGTGTTCAAATTTTTAAAAGTATTCTTGTATTACACGAGGAAGAGACTCGATTTCATTCAAAATTTAAGCCTGACTTCAATCAATAAAGTTGTCTCGCGTGTCTTGTATTTTAATTGAGAATTATTCGCTGTTTACTTCAACATCATTTCTCTTTGAAACGCGTGCCATAAGTGTTTATGTAAAGCATTATTCATTTAAATAAAGTGTTAAGTTTGATATAATATTCAATTTCCTCAGCATTTTGAATTCATTTAAATAAATCATTCAACTCGTCTTAACCGATGATAAATATTTATGCTTCTAGAACTATCTATGCAGATGCCATATTTCCAGTCATTTCATCCCTATTGCAATGTATCAAGTAAATGTATTCAAAGAATATATATAATTCTCATCAGGAATGGTATTTGTGATAATATGGATAGTATATCTATGAGTTTTATAAGCACACACACATATACTTTAAAATATTCATTGATATAGCGTTCAATGTATCAAAAGACATGCGTTAATAGAAGACGTGAGATTAAAACGATTTCGAAACCCTGCTATTACCGTATTTATTCATTTCTAATCCTCACTTTTTTCCAGAATTAATGCCGTGAGCGCGACTTATTTTGAGCCGCTCCTTCACCGTCTGCCTACCTAAGGGTGTGGGGGGAAACAAAGCATCACCAGAAACTTACATAATAATTATTATTTTATTACTATTCAAACACACTAATCAAACACAAGTGAAACTACAAGAGGAGACCCTAGGAGTGATATATAAAGAAAGCAATCTATTCTAAGTAAACAACTCTAAGTAAAAAAAGCGCAAGTGATCTGTTTAATTTAATCTAATTCAATCTATCTTAGATTCTTAAACCTTAGTCCACTAATTTATTATAGTAGCAAACTTTTTCCTTAACTCACGTTGTGGTAATGAAATAAATCTCATCTACGTATCACCACAATAGTTCCCCTGCTACTTCTATCTTACATTTACAAAACCTTTTTTTTTTACTTTATATAGTCAAACTAATTTACATATCAAGGTTTCTTCTTGAGGGATGGCTGTGAATTAACGCGAAAGCTATCCCCGAAGTTTCCCCAAAAGGATTATTCAGAAGGATTATTCAGAGCTCATCTTAGCTTTTCATTTCTTAATTGGACGTCACTATGAGTGGGATACTTTTTGGTCTGCCATCATTATTCTGCGAACCTAAAATGGGAAGGGGGGCATTCACCCCCCGATGGGCTATTGTGACCTCGGCCTTCAGTAATAGCCGTCCGCGATTTGCTTGCGGATGTTACAGGTCAACGTATGAACCTTATCCACCTTCTGACGCTCTGGTGAAGGGTGGGGCAAGTATCGACCGGTCCCCACCTTACACCAAGGGTAAGATGAAAAATAGTCTTTCTAACTTATAGATTTGAACTCGAATTTGTTTCTGGAGATTGATTCGAATAAATACGGTAATTGCGGAACGCTAAATAATTTGTTAATATTTTTCGAATCTTAGAGATAACTTTAAAAAACATTGTGAGCGCATTCTATTTGAAGCCGCTCCTTCACCGTCCTGCTGATCTAAGGGTGTGGGGGGGGGGGGACAAAGCTTCACCAGAAACTTCTATAATTATTATTATTTTATAACTATTCAAACACACTAATCAACCATACGTGAAACTACAAGAGCAGACTCTAGGAGTGATATAAAGAGAGCAATCTACAATAAGTAAACAAGCGCTTGTAATCTTCTTAATTTAATCTAATCTACGCTATCTTGGATTATTAATTCTCAATCCACTAATTTATTATAGTGGCAAACTCCTTCCATAACTCTCGTTGTGATAATGAAATAAATCTTACCTACGTATCACCGCAACAGTTCCTCTGCTCTTTCTATCTTACATTTATAAAACCTTGATTTTATATAGTCAAATTAATCTACATATCAAGGTTTCTTCTTGAGGGATGGCTGTGAATTAACGCGAAAGCTAGCCCCAAAGTTTCCCCAAGAGGATTATTCACAAGGTCACGTATAGATCCGTCACAACACGAAAAAAGAAAAGAGAACACTATTTTTATATCACAAAAAATAAAAGTTTTTCTTCCGAATATTTAAGTCCCTAAAAAAAAGTTCCAAAAAACAGTCATCTCATGCTTGATGGACCGATTTTTCTAAGAAAGTTTAATCATTAATGGAACAAAGAACCCTTCGATTGACTTTTCTAGTAGTAGCAAACAATTTCGAGTGTGTGTGATTAGATTTATTTTCTTTAATCTCTCATCCAGCTTATTTTTTATAAGAAAACAGAACTTGAGGAGTAAAAAGTTTTGTAGTAGGCTTAGCTAGCGGATAAAATTACAGTGCTCTTAAGTTAGAACTCTCTGGAATTCCTGCCTCTAACATTCAACTGATGCTTTAGTGAGAGTGGCGGATAACACGGCTAAATGTAATTCGGAAGTGCTTTTACTTCAGTTTAGAAATGTTCTTTTTTTTTTTTTTTTTTTTTTTGTTCTGTGTAACCAAAAAAAGTCACGGTTCTAAGATTACAGAACAGTTAGTAAGCCGTAAAAAGTGTGTTAATGAAAGTTTTGTTTTACGTGTCTCTAATAAGTGATTTTTTTTTTTTTTTTTTTTTTTTTTGTATTTTATAGAATTATTTTTTATATTTTACAATCATGGAAAGTCTTATAATGCATACATGTAGAGTAAAATATCTTGATGTAAATATGTATTACATATTCTCTCTATTCTCTCACAGTTAGGTTATTTATTATATAAATATAAAAACTAATTAAAACTATTCAAATAGAATAGATATGAAATATATTAAATGTTGTGAGGGGAAAAAATCCCGTTTTTATTTTATTTCAAACTTTCTAAGCTATATAGCATAAAGTGGAAGCATAATTAAAGCAAAGTTAAAGTATATATTAAAATTGTCAGATTTTATTTATTATGTACACTGTTGAGATTTAATATTTATTATAACGTTATAAAACAGAATTAGATTTATAATTAGAAAAAACATCATTAAATCTACTTATTAATTTAGAAATCAAAACTCTGTAATTTTCACGAAGAAGTTTTTTTTTTTTTACTCAAACATTGTTCACTTGAATATATTTCTGCAGAAGTGTCTATATATATATGGAGCCGCGGGAGGGGGAGAGACAAAAGGAAATTTATTTGAATCCATCAATGAAATATTTTGTAATGTTTCCTCACCAGGAGGTATTCCAAACTGAAGTCAATGATCGAAAATTCTAAACGTATTTCTAGAATCCGCGTAACAAAAAAGCGGCAATTACCTTTAAAAATTAGTTTAGTTTGATATCAGTTTCGGTTGATGTTTCGATTTCTTTTAACCCTTACAGAACCATAGGGTTGCTAAGAGTAAATATGTATGCAACTGTAGACTCAAAATAAGTAAAAATCATATGAAAAATACATAACAATGCGTATTTTTTTAGATAAATGTGTAATTTTATCAGATATTTGTTTTCATATTGTCCGAATATACTTTATTATTGTACAAAATTGTACTAACTGAATGACATAATTATGCGAGAAAACACAATATATATTATACATGACACAATTATCTAAAATAAGTAACAGAATAAGAATATAATTCTCGAATGTTTTATCATTGGCACCAATTAATTGACAGTTCTTCTTTCCCTCTGAACGTTCCGTTACATAATGCTACGCGGTATCTATTTTGACATCCTGTATGAAAATACCGATAAGGTTTAACTAAATACCAATGATCAATTTTAAATTGGGGGAAATGTTTCTTTTAGTCATTAAAGGGTTAAAATATTAACTAAATAATTCATTCAGCTACATATTTACAACATGGTGGGTTTGGATTTTCAATACGCTAAATTCATGTGACGTCATAGTCACATGATAATGATAACCAGATGTTTCTAACCAATCGGTTTAAAAACTCATGTGACGTCACAGTCACTCCATAAAAGCAACCATGTGTTTCCAGCTAACCAGTTCATGCAATCGATGCTGCCATTTTTTTATCTTTTCAGAAACTTTTTCTTAAAAATCACATATTTGTGAAAAATAATAACGCACGGGGGGAGGGGGTAGCTACCGCCATATCAATGATACGGGGCCCCAACATGTGTAAGCGAAAAATAGTAAAATACTAACGAGGCCCAAAAAGGGCCCCAAGAAATTTTGATACAGGGCCACCCACTCAGACTAGTTACGCCAGTGTAACGCACATAGGTTTTCAAAATGAATTTATTTAAAAATACATGCATAAAATAAGTTTTTTTTTAAGTTTTAAAACCTTTTTGATGAATTTTTTAATGATATTTGAACATCTTTAACCAATTATGAAATTTAATTTTATTTAAGTTTTACAAATAGAACAAGTATAACTATTGTAAAGTCTGTTTTGAATTCCTTGGAGAACACTCTTTTGTCTTTATCATTTAACCTTCATGAACTGAGCCCATTGAATTTTATTTCAATTCATTAAAAGTCGTATGAGAAATTTTGCTTTAGAAACAAAACATTTCACACAAAGCGTAAAGTTTTATCAAATTTTTTACAATACGCATTTCATTTGGTAGAATTCTCTAGCACAGTGCTTCTCAAACTTTCAATGCTTGTGACCCAATTTTCAATCATAATATTCATTTCCCCCCTTCCGTACAATAACAATATATAGAATATAATAATAATGTACTATGACGTAAGGCTACAATACGACTCTAATTACAAACCACACAAATTAACAAGATAGTATTAAATTTTGTATATAATTTTGTATATGACAAGCCCATGGAAGTCACTAGTAAGTTTTAAACCTGTTCTTAACTTAGTATTGATAAATTAATTATCAAATATATTGTGCAGTGTGATACATTTATAGGTATATTATATCAATATAAATGTGTCAGAATCAGTAGCGCACACACAAATTGTTCAAGGGGTCCATGGTTGAAAATCTCCCATTTCATATCATACCTCAAGAGAACACCAATTTATTCTTCTGATTTTGATGATTTTATTAATAAAAAACAGTAAACAAGATATCAGCCATTGGCATGGCCAAGTAATTTTAGCGCGTTTTTCACATGTTGTATTTTACAATAATGCAGCTAATGAACTTTTTACTAACAGAAAGTAGTTGTGTGTGTACTGTACTTGAAATTTTTTTTAAATATTTAAAAATAAATTAAAAATTATTAAATTTAAATATGATTCAGCTTATCTAGGGCACAAATGCGACCAAATGTCGAAAACCCGAGGTCAATCGGTTGCTTATTGGCTGAGAAAAAGATACGACAAAATATGGAACGAAAACGGAATTTGCGTCCTAATAGCGCTTTTGTTCTACTACGTGAAAAACGCGCTAAAAATAAATTATTGAATGAATAGTTATCAGTTATTAATATATTAAATTGTTAATTACAAGTAATTAAATTTTACGTTATATATATAAAGGATTATCATCAATCGAAAAAAACTCAAGGGCTTTGGGGGGTGTCCGGACACCCAGGACACCCCCCTTGTGTGCGCCACTGGTTAGAATGTATTTTGCTTTGCTTCTTTTTAGTAAATTGATAATATTTTTTTAAAATAATCTTCTATTTTCGACTTTTCGATATGCTTGCGCTCCCCTCGTAGGGTTGTCACACACCCCTAGTGGGGTGTACCCCACGGTTTGAGAAACACTGCTCTAACACGATTCCCTTTAAGAAACCTGCCACACGAAACATTCAAGTTAAATTCTTTTTCAAGAATTAAGTTAATTTCTTTTTTTGTTAAATCATAATAATATATTTGACTTTTTTCATGTATCATTGCGTTTTTTCTTCCAGGCATATCCTCCAAGATCAGATCCCTCGAGACCACCATTCATCCCCCAACAAAGTTTCACCGACAGTCTGAAATCGGTTGAGATCCTTGGCGTCCCTTCTCATTCTGTGCCACCGATACCCCCACCGCCTGCCACAGACCACCACTCACGAAGGTTTTCGCTGGACGTCGCTCGGAGGGCCAG
Organism: Trichonephila clavata; assembly: GCA_019973975.1. NCBI lineage: Eukaryota > Metazoa > Arthropoda > Arachnida > Araneae > Nephilidae > Trichonephila > Trichonephila clavata. The sequence continues at coordinate 109,039 of BMAO01028340.1, forward strand.
CCTGGACACCGAATTGCCAGATATTTTGTGTTAGTTTCGATCGTTTCACTATGTCCAATAGATGGCGCTGAAATGCTGCTCAGTTTCGGCGTCCCATCTTTGGCGATGCTTCTATCAGTAAAATATGTTTGTTTTCGTAGTGTATATTTCGTGTTGTAGAATATCGGTAAACAATCAGGAACCAACATTAATTGCCTTTTTTTTCTTCTTTTTTTTTTTGTCGAGTAAACTCATTAAAATTTATCGCATAATTAAAATTCGGGAATAATAAAAAGCGTTCGAAAACTAAGAATACATAAAACTAAAATTAAAATTTGGTTCAGAATATTTTGTTACCTGAATGTTTATACTGCTTAAGTTTTTTTAGTACCATTTGTGCATATTCTTTCTTTCCAATACAATAATTATAAAAAGTTTTTTCATGTATAAAGCAATAACTATTTAATAAATTTTGAACTCGGTAATTTATTATTTTTAATTTATAACATAGAAAATAAATTTTAAGAGAAACTTAAAATTTTTCCCTTTCTTGATGAAAATGCTTATGTAGAAATCTTTAAATCGCGTTTTTAAAAGTTCATGTCCCCCCCCCTTATTTGAATGAGTTTAAATACACAATACAAATTATTTTCTTCATTCTGATTTAATAATCTATAACTTAGCAAATAACTATTCGGTAACTCCAATTCTCTAGAAACAAATATTACGAGTAATTTCATTAATCTATATGAAAAAAACCTTCCGAAATAACATTTTAAAATAAATATATATAGGAAATGAGCTACTTTTATCAATAACTTTTCTAGCTCGAATATACATTTAATTTTTTTCTTGCAGAATAATTAATTTGAGAACTGCAGTGGTGTTTATTGTTATCATCATGACATATTGGAAAAAGAAAAAAATTACACATTATAAATGCATAATTTTCGATTGTACACTGCTGGCCACCGTAAATGCAACACCAAGAAAGACAAGAGATTGCACAACAAAATTTATTTTGAAGATAACATGTTGACCAAGTATCAAATGATTAAGTTTATAGACTTCTGGGAAGTGTGATTCCTGCCAGAATCAGTAGCCAGAGTAGCCACCATTGTTGGAGATCACCGCTGCCACATGCCTCGGCATTGATTCAAAGAGACTTTGGATGTCTTCTTGAGGTACAGCAGACCAATCAGCTTCCACACGTTGCCAAAGTTGATATGGTGTGGCAGCTGGGGGTGTAATCAGGGTCAATCGATGAGCAACCATGGACCACCTGTTTTCTTTCGGCGAAAGATCCGGAGAGCGAGCCGGCAAGGGAAGCAATTCAATCTGGAGATTGACGAAAAACCTTTGGGCTATGCGTGCCACGTGTGGTCGTGCATTATTCTGTTGAAATATGGCTGTGGCCGAGCCCTGAAGGTAAGGAAGGACAACTGGCTCCAACACCTCGAAGATGTAGCACTGGCTGTTTAAAGTACCGGCAATGCGTACTAGAGGAGTGCGAGTGTGATATCCAATACCACCCCATACCATAATACCCGGTGCAGGACCAGTGTGGCGGTGCATAACGCAGCTGTTCAGCATCCTCTCTCTACGGTGTCTCCAGACTCAAATCCCACCATCGTGGTGTTGCAAACAGATGCGTGACTCGTCAGTAAAGACAACTTCATTCCATTCTGCCACCCACATCCTTCTTTCATCGCATAATTGGCGGTGGAGACGTCTGTGGTTCTGCATCAAGGGTAGACCAAGCAATGGACGTCTTGCGGACAGACCACTCTGCTGTAAATGGCGTCGAATGGTACGCGCAGACACTGAATGATGCGTTACAGACTCAATGTGCTGTGCTATGTTTCGTGATGTGACTGAGCGATCCACCACTGCCATGCGCACAATTTCCCTGTCCTCACGTGAAGTGGTGCACTGAGGTGGATGCGATCGACCTCGTCGGTCCGTCGTACCCTCCTGCATCCAACGGTCACATATCCGATTTACAGTTGTTTGGTTTCGTCCAACACGACTACCGATTTCTCTGAAAGATAATCCACAATCTCGGTAGGCCACTATCCTTCCTCTGTCGAACTCGGATACTTGATCAAAAGCTGATCGCTGTTTTCTACGAGACATAACTGATCATTTTTTGAAAAAACCACAAGAAAAACACAATTGCAGAACTTGAAATCGTCGAAATCTCCAAGTCTTAAATCAGGCTTTGAGGTGGCGCCACAGGCGTGCGTGATGTGTGTCTGCGCTGAAATTCTAATCATTTGCATATCTCACCTCCGCTAATGCATGTTGTAAATTTCATTTTATTGGCGTGCTTCCTTCAGGGTATTGCATTTACTGTGGCCAGCAGTGTATAACACTTATATTTTTATTTATTTATTTTGCTAAACGCATATTTTTTATCTACATTTCTTTTTAATTCTCATTTGGACGTTAGTATTCCTATGGTTGCAGTTATGCACATGCTTTCAAACAATATATTGATATTAAGAATCAATCACATTTTAATTCGTAACTAAGAATTTCATCCAAGAAAATGCATAAGTGTGGAAATAAATTTTAACGTATGTGAAAAAAAAATTGGATTCATATTTAAATAATTACAGCAACTATGTTTGTATGTAAGCCTAAATTTCTAACATTTTATTAATAATCGTCTTTACTTTTTTCGAAAGTTCGCAAAGGAAAATGTTGCAATTTTTTGTTTTAAAAATTCACCTTATTACATAGAACTAAATTTTAATTTAAAAGCCTACACTTATGTAACAAATTTATACTTACCAGATTAATATACGTGTTCAAACATCTATTAAAAGGAATTCCTTTAATAATTCATCGCTTCATTTTATTAAAAGTTCATGTTTAAAAGCAAAGATATAAACGCTTTCAATGGGCATATACTAAATGAAGGTAAGTGCAAAAAATGTAGGGGAAAATACGTAAATTGCGTAGCTTAAGTTTGTTACTAAATGCGATACAAAGCAGAAAAGTAAATTTGACAGCATAGAGTATATCAAACACGCAGGGATGTCTTAAGACTTCTTGAGGCCCTGGACTCCTGCGAAAAAGTGGGCCATGGGCCCCACACAAATGTTGGCCTTACTTATAACCCTTAAAAGTAGACAGTACATAGCATACGTTGTCAAATACTCGTATAAACAATAACACGAAACAAAATATTGTGCATGATTTACAATTGCACAAACCGGCTCGACCGACTGCCGCCTTTTGATTGAATGAGTAAAGATGGCGTATGGTGGTAGGTCTAGGTCTGTGCATGAACGACGGTCATCACATGTAGCCAATCGATATATTGTCCGAATCGGAGAATACAACCGGAAAAACATTTTGCCGTTGATATTATTCGAATCTTGATCCTTTTAAGACTGAGTCGAGAACGAGCCGAGGTCCTGGGAGCAGGACCAGTTGGCCCATGCCTTAAGACGTCCCTGAAGAAACAAGTACATTTTGAATGCATTGTTGTTTAGCTTTGTCTGTGATGTAGTAATTGTTGATGTCTTTATATTGAAATTCTTAGTGTGTTTATTTGTTTGTGTCCATTTGTTCCATTCCAAAGCAGTCGAAGGAGGATCGAATGCCAAGCTTCAGAGAGCCATGTCGTGTGACAGTGTGTGCTCCGATACTTCTGTGGTTCTTGATACATTGGAATCGCCTCAAAATAATGGAGAATTAGAGCTGTCTGTTGAATATTCCAGGTATGTTGCAATCTTTAGTAAAAGCATAAATGTATTTAATACAAGACCTAAGCCATCCGTTTTGCAGGCTGTTTCGGGATATTCCGTCTTAGAAATCCGTCTTGTTCTTTTAAATCAAGTGGGGCTATATATATAAAAATTATTGATATCTAAGTCTTCGCAGTAAACTTTCGATTGTATTTTAAAATATTTTTATAACCCTCACCTCTTGGTTTAAAAAGAACAAGACGAATTTCTAAGACGGGATGTATTTATTTCTTACGTCCCTATAACGCCACCTTTGGGAGTCGGGTTTTGTACAAACAATTCACAGATCTCTATCCAACAAAAGAAACACGCTTTTCAAATTTCAAGTCTGTAGTCTAATAGTTCAAAAACGGTAATTTTTCTTTATCTATGCAACCCTATAACCCCTCCCCCCACCCCATTGGCGACGATTTGATGGTTTTAAACTCTGTCCCCATTCGTTCTTAGTCATTGAAAAAATTAAATGGTATGCAGTAATCGTTTTCTAAACATGAGTGGAATAGATTTTTTGCTATTGGCTGCACATCACTGCATTGGGTGGCTTCGCGCATACACACACAAAATCTTCATAAAGCAAGGTAATTTAAGAAAAAAAATTCACTAAAAATACATTTGAAAATATATTTAGGGACCCTTTGAAAAATCAACGAAGATCCGAGCAAAATTGTGGAACGATGCAATCAACTGTATGGACAGTGGCGTAACGTATACCCCCGCATCGCGGGGAAGGGGCCCCAAACTTGACTGACGCTAAGTACTTACTCTTTGTAGTATTCGCTTTGAGGCCCCAAACCTAATTTTGCAAGGGGGAGGGGAACTAATATTCTCCGTTACGCTACTGGGTATGGATTTGTATACGTTACAAATAAATATACGAATATTCAGGAATTTATATATGGAGATAATCCCTTTTTTCCATTGATTCAAATTTTCACTCAACCTTCTAATATGTGTGCGTGTCTGTGCACGCGCGTGTGTACGGACTGTGTGAATATTACGAATTACCAATGATTCGTAATTTTAAAGATGATTGTACAGCAATCTTCAGTGACGCAAACAAGGGGGGAGTCCTGGAAATCAGGATCCCCCCAAAGCCTTTGATTTTTTTTTTCGATTGACTATAATCCTATGAATATAGTACGTAAAATTTAACTAAGTATATGTTATTCGTAATTAATTTTATTAATTAATGCTAATTATCCATTCAATTATTAATTTTTTACTGTTTTTTCTAACCGAAAATCGACGAAATCAAAAGAATATGTTGGAGCATGATACGAGAATAGTGGACTTTCGCCCCCCCCCCTTCCCTTGAAAAATTCTTGTTTGCACTACTGGCACTCTTACATACAGTTATAGATAGTTTATATATATATGAAAACCCTTCTTGTTTTTAAAGTTCTACTTGAAATGAACATGCAAAAAATTGGATTATAAATATCTTGTTAAATGATTTCATCATTCAATGTGCACTCAAATCTTTTTTTTTTTTACATGATTTTGAAACTACACTACACGAATTTAATAATTTTTTTTAAAAAACATAAACATTTTATTTTAGCACGAATTTAAAAAAAAATTGCTGATACTGGCTTTTTGAAAATAAGGACGATTTGATCCAATTTATGACAGTTTATGACAATAAAAAAATCAATAATGACGAAATCGAAGGTAAAGTTCAACTATTAACAACTAATTTCATTAGAGAGGGCTTGAAATTTGTTACAAATATGGAACATTTTCTTACTCATGATTTTGAATGAGAGCGTGCATTATAATTTCAACGCAACCATAAATTTTGTGTAGCAGGATATCTAGAACTATGTAAGCAAAGTGAGTAATCAAAAAAAAAAAAAAAGGAAAACAGTAGCAAATAACAGATATTGAAACAATAAATAAACCAGCAGAGGACGTTAATAACGAACGAAATGAAATTTTTCATTTCAATCAAAACCGATACTTGTGCTAGACATATCTAAAACCTCTACTGATGATAGCATTGTTGGTCCAGTTCGTAATAAACGTTCACGCCTGTTATCAAGTAGTGATGAGTAGTTGTTAGTTAGTAATTTTATTCCTAATTTCTATTTGGATTTTTATATGTTGTACTTACTTATAGACTAAATTTTCACTGTCCACTAATTTAAATTTTTTACCATGTTTTTATTAACTAGCTTTCTTGTCTGTCCGTGTGGAATTTTGGAATTGAATTTAAACAAACTTCCCGATGAGCTAGAGACTTTAAGTTTGGACAAAAGCTCAGAAGTGAATGACAATGCGTGAAAATGGTTATAAAAACATAGTACATAAAAAAAATTATTAGAAGATCATTTTGTAATAAAAATGAATTGTTTTATAAATATGTAAAACTTATTTATGTAATAAATAATAATAATTTATAAATATCAATGTATTTTATGGGAAGATATGTAGGGTTCTTTCATCTTTCACGATTTTTAAAGTTGAGGAACGTATCCCCAAATTTCCAATAGGTTGAAAAAATATCCAAATTTTCATGTATTTTTTACACGGTGTTTTTTGCACGGTATTCTAAGGAACGTGTAAAAAAAGACTTGGGTGTTTCTTTTAATTTTCACAAAACTTAAATAGCTTCGTTTTTAAACTTCCCGGATCGGAATTCACTCCCTGAATAACATTTTCTAAGCACGTGTATTCAGAGAAGGCTACAAAAGGTACATTCAAAATTGCATCATACAAATAAGAAATGCTTCTCTGGAATTCTAATATTACTCCAGCAAACATACTTCTCAGAAAAGAACTCCCGATCTCTACATATATTACTCTTATGGAAATAGCAACACTTTTTATACCAGCGATCGAAAGGAATGTCACGTTTTCTGCGCACTCATCTATCCATATTTCCCTCTAGATAAGAAAAAATATAGAAGTTTCGAATAAAATTCGAACACGTTTGCCTTGAAGAAATCTATCGTCAATATTCAGTTTTGTATTAAGCTCAATATCAAGAGTCAATATTTAAGTCGAGAATATTTTCCAAAAAATGTCCTCAGACATTCTGTGACATCGCTGGTTTAATGCGTTTTTAAACAGATAAAGAACTCTTAAAATAACCTTTCGTTTTTCTCAAATATAATTTTACTTCCTACTCATGAATAAAGGAAAAAATTCCAGAGCTTTCGGTGAATATTTAATCATTTTTAAGAGCACGATTTTTTACTTCAGCGTTAAATATAAATTTCTACTAAATTGAATTTGAATATTTCTTGTTATGATGAAAAAAAGATTAGTTTGAGAATTTCAGCATTAAAGAGTATTCATATATATACTTTTAACATAATTTCAACATATAGTAATGCATAAAAAAATAATTTATTCTAGAAACAGCATATTTTAAATGTTGTTTAAGTAAATTTTATGCTTGAATAAAGTTTAAAATGATTAATGTACACCTACCTCTTTTTATACAATCTGTATTTCTTTAAAAAAATCATACCAGAAAAGATATGATTTATTCCGAAAAAGGAAAAAACTTTATCCAAAAACCGTAAAATGAAGTAAAAATTTAAATTGAAAAACCGGGAGTAAGGGAGGGAGGGGCGATGATGAAGACTCTGCTGAAAAAGATTTTAAACACGTGTAAATATGTTTATGTGTTTAACATTTGATATTATATCATTCATTGGCTTAAATTTCATGTACAAAATATATCCAAAAATAAGTTGGGCAATTTTGTCTGTTAAGAACTTTCGAAATATTAAATTAAATTAACCCGCTTAACGTCAGACAAGTGGGAATATATCCTAAGTGTTTTCATAGAGAGATTTAGATGACTAAATGTAAGAATTTGGAGCTCGGTAAATCCTCATGCCATCCTAGAACATGAAAGGGATAGTCACAAAGTAAACGTGTTTTGTGCAGTACATTCCTAGATTGTTCACAGCATTTTTGCTTTGCTGAAAAGACTGTTACAAAAATTATCTTCCTGGACATGCTACTTATTTTCCATATGCCAATCATCAAAGTAAAAAAGGCCAGGAGTTTACATTTTTCAACAAGATAGTGCGTCTTTTCACTACCCCAACGACGTTACATTTGCCACAGTCTCCACCAAAGAAGCCATTTCCTGTTAAGACTTCTCAGTACCCTTAACATATATCTGTGCACTCGAAAAAAAACATCCTTCTTCAAACCAATGTAACTTAGCAATAAAACAAAACAATCATTTGAAATTTTTATCACATGATAATCATATATACTGACATTGTTTCTCAAATTTTCAGAGAATTTGAGAAAAAATTTAACAAGTTATAAAGAAATAAATATTGGACAATTTTTTAAAAATATGAAAATCAGTATTTTACACTGCGCAGGATTCTAAAGTACAAAATGATCAAAATTTAAAAAAATGAATTTTACTTGGTATAAAAATGTTCATTTTAGAAGTTATACTAACTTTTAAGAAATTTAGAGAAAAAAAATATTTTTTAAATAAAATTATAACGAAAATTTTAAAATTTTAAGAAAAAAATAAATTTAAATTCTACTACTTTTTTTTTGTTGACAATTTTAGTATAAGTTATAAAAAGCCTTATTTTGAACACGTATATAAGATTTCAAATTGATGTCATAAATAGTTTCTGAGAAATCCTGTGCGCAAGCTAAAATTTATTATTTTGAGAAAAAGGAAGTTAAAAGTACGAAAGTGATAGGATTTTTGTTTAAATTTCACTGGTTATTTCTCAATAACTTCAGAAATTTTTACAGTATCAACAAAATTTTATTATCAAAAATGCTCAAAAATGTTCAGGCTTTAACATATATTTTTTTCAAAAAATTAAAAAATTGCAATTTAAGAGTCCTTAGAGGCCTTAAGGAGCTAGAGACTTCTCAACGGTCATTGACTTTCGAGTGGGAAATTATCCAAGACCAAACACTGTGACGCTTATGTTCTAAGGGAAGTCAACCTTTGACCTTCCTTGATCCAGCCGACAGTGAGGTAACCGGCACAGTTCACACGCCAGTCTCCGGCTTGAAAATCCGCCGCATGAGGGGGACAAGGACCAATAGTGGAATGCGTCCAAACAGAAATGATTCTGATTCATGTGTTATTTTGGTGGGCGTGACGTATTCCACCTTTAAAGAGACACCAAAAGGGGAAACCCGGAGATTCCCGACTCTCTAAAAGGCTTCACAAACGCTAGAGAGACACTTCTGCAAGCTTCAACACTTTACGACATCCCGCCCCCTCCGGCCATACAATAACAATGTTGTGAATGCAGTAATAATGTATAAAACTTTGACGCTAAAGCTACAAAATGATCTTAATTATAAACCGTTCAAATTATCAATACAAGTATTTAATTTTGTATATAATTTTTACATGATAAGCCCATGGAAATTACTAGTAATTATTAAGCTTGTTCTTAACTTAGTATTGATACTTAATACAAATGCATTGCGCCGTACAGATAAAGTTATATATATATATATATATATATATCAGAGTATATGGGTATTTTATTTTTTATTATGTGAGATATATTTTGTTTTTTTGCTTCCTTTTAGTAAATTCATAATTTTTTAAATAATCTTTTATTTTCGACTTTTCGATATGCTCGCACGTCCTTGGGGGGGGGGGACCCACTGTTTGAGAAACACTGCTTTTGGTTTTTGAAAAGAAAAACCTTTTTAATAAAAACTATTCATCAATACAGTATATATCTTCATTAGGTGTCTTGTTGGAATGGTTATTTATTAAACAGGAGATGTTCGCACAGAACCTAAACTAGAATAATTTAAACTATTAATAATGATTAAAATAAAATTTTGCCATTACTTTAAAATATATCTAATTATTTAAATAACAAATATTTTGAAATATAAATAGAAATTAATAACGGGTTTTTTTTCTTAAAAAAAGAAAGAAAGAAAGAATCTTTTATGTCCAAAAGCAATAGAAATAAGCCTTTTAAGCGAAAAAAAATATTCTAAAGGAATTCATTGAAAATCGTCATAGAAACAAAAAAAATTACGCATCAATGTTTTCTTCAAAGAATATTAATACTTGAAATGAAAGGCAGAAAGCGATGCACTTCTTGAAAGAGATTATTCTATGCTAAGAGAAGTATTTTCTGACTACAAAATATAAGTAGCTTTTAATCAATCAATATTGATATTAACTTTATTTCACTCGTAAAATACACAGACCTAAGGAACGAATAAAAATTTAATTTAACAGTAGAAGCAAAATGATTTAAAAGGACAAAACAGAAAAATTTCATAAAAGTGAGTGGGTTTCATGTTTTTACAAGCTTTTATTACAAGCTTTTATTTAACTTACATTGTATGTATGTATGTATGTATGTATGTATGTATGTATGTATGTATGTATGTATGTATGTATGTATGTATGTATGTAATTTGTTCGGGTGGAATCTTGCAACTCAATTTTGAAGCTGATATCTTAATCCCATTGAGCTGAAATTTTGTATACACGTTTAGTTTGGATGACAATGCATGTTTTGACCATTTATATTCCAATATTGCAATTAATTAAAAAGATATTAATTAAAAACGTTAAACTAGTTTTGGGCGCCAACTTGGATATATCTGCATTGTTGTAATAATTTTATTGTTACAACAATGACAAAAGTTGGCGTCGAAAATCGGTTTTCAGCCAAACTGGAATTTCATAACGTTGCGCTATTGACAGTATTAATTAACTTAGTCTAAAAAATAATTACATTTCTACAACGTAAAAACAATCTAATTTCTACAACGTATGCAATTTTTTTACAAATTTCTATCTATTTCCTTGGATTTAAATTCAAAACAAAAAAGTAGAGCTATTTTTCAAGTAGATTGGTACATTGTATACCTTTCTCAACGCTGCCAAGTTAAACTGAGATGGAGTATTGAAGAAATTCTTTAAATAATTTATCTATCTTTAATCTATGAAACTCAGACAAAAAATAATTACAGAATCGGAAAGATCATTTTTTTAATGTATCTTACCCATCAAAAAGGAATCCGCTAGGAAAACAATAAGAGAAAAATATTATCTAGAAATGCAATATATTTTCGATTAAAAAAAAATAATTTACAATAAAATGAAGTAATTTTTTAAAGAAATTTTCTAATTTTAAGCCTACGAGTAATTTAAATATACCTCATTTTATCACCAGTAATCTAAACACACACTACGACATGTGTCCTTAAATTTAATTACAAATAGAATCTGTTAATTTTATTTGAATTTAATTATTGATTTTTTTCAAAATCAAGTTTCTAAAGATGATCTGAGCAATTAAAAAAAAATAGATTCTTACGTAGAAGATATTCAATGTCCAGCAAAAAATTATCATTATTTGAAAAAACTTTCTTTTTTGATTACAAAATGCGTTTTTAGTCTTAAGCATTTTATTGATTAATACAAATATTTAAACGCCTTTTGAAGTTTTTAATAAACAATTCAAATTTTCTTCTAATATGTTAGAGAAATACATCCCTTATCTTCAAAATATTTCAAATAAATAATATATTCTTTAAGTTTTTCAAAAATAGTCAAAATTTTAATTAAACATTTAATAACTTTGTCATTTATGAAGATAATCTCACTAAACCTTTTTTTTCGTGTGTAGAACAATGTTAGCCAAAATCTGCATGAAGATTGAAAAAATTGCTTAAAAATTACGGATTTAAAAAAATTGTGTTTTTAGTCTAATACCATTTTGCGAGAATTAATTCAGCTAAACCAGGGATGGCGAACCAGCGTTCAATGAGTTGAACAGGCTGAGAAACCTGTCCAGCGATAACTAAAAAGTAAAAAATAAATTAAATGTAAAAAAACTTTTTTAAGAACAAGCTTTTATTTAAACGCGCTAAAAAGAATAAAATAAACTTTTCCTTTAAAACTTTTTTTACTATCAACTTATAACGTCATTACACAATTTATATGATATAAAAGCTTGTCGCGAGATTTACCTGTGTAGATAAACAAGTAAAATAAATAACTTGACCTGATTGATTTTGGTTTTTAAAAATTCAAACTAAGTAAATATGAGTACTTAAATATTGCGACAAGCTTTTATATCATATAAATTGTGTAATGACGTTATAAGTTGATAGTAAAAAAAGTTTTAAAGGAAAAGTTTATTTTATTCTTTTTAGCGCGTTTAAATAAAAGCTTGTTCTTAAAAAAGTTTTTTTACATTTAATTTATTTAACTTACACTGTATGTGCGTATGTATGTATGTATGTATGTAATTTGTTCGGGTGGAATCTTGCAACTCAATTTTAAAGCTGATATCTTCACCACATTGAGCTGAAATTTTGTATACACGTTTAGTTTGGATGACAATGCATGTTTTGACCATTTACATTCCGATATTGCAATTAATTAAAAAGATATTAATTAAAAACGTTAAACTAGTTTTGGGCGCCAACTTGGATATATCTGCATTGTTTTAATTATGTTGTTATTACAACAATGACAAAAGTTGGCGTCGAAAATCGGTTTTCAGCCAAACTGGAATTTCTTAACGTTGCGCTATTGACTGTATTAAGTAACTTTGTCTAAAAAATAATTACATTTCTACAACGTAAAAATAATCTAATTTCTACAATGTATGCAATTTTTTTAAACAAATTTCTATCTATTTACTTGGATTTAAATCCAAAAAAAAAATAATAAAGCTGTTTTTCAAGTAGATTGGTACATTAAATACCTTTCTCAACGCTGTCAAGTTAAACTGAGATGGAGTATTGTGGAAATTCTTTAAAAAATTTATCTAACTTTAATCTATGAAACTCAGACAAAAAATAATTACAGAATCGGAAAGATCACTTTTTATATATCTTACCCATCAAAAATGAATCCACTAGGAAAACAATAAGAGAAAAATAAATGCAATGTATTTTCAATTAAAAAAATAATTTTATATTAAAATAAATGAATTTCTTTTTTAAATTAATTTTCTAATTTTAAACCTGCAAGTAATTTAAATATACCTCATTTTATCACCAGTTATCTAAACACACACTACGACATGTGTCCTTAAATTTAATTACAGATAGTATCTGTTAATTTTATTTGAGTTTTTTTTTTTTTTTTGAAAAATGACGGCAATGTTGTTTCTTTAGATGAGTTAGGCACATTGTAAAACTAGTTCAAGGTCATTGATATCCATAAAATGTGCCAAAAGAGAATAATTTGAAAAATGACTTGAAATGTTTTAAAAATAAGGAAAGAAAAATATCGAATCTTCGAAGAAAAATTTCGTTAAATATGGAGTTATTTTACGAAGAAAAGAGTAATATGTGCTTGGTTCCAGGAAAAAGTTCTTAAAATAGAGAAATTCCCAAAATAGAGGCTCAAATCTCACGAAAGCCGCCCATCCGGTATAGTGGTCAGTGAAGCTGACTGCGGTGCCGCAGGGACTGGGTTCGAATCCCGGAGAAGGCATGGATGTTTGTGTTGTAATCCTTTCTTCTGTCTGTGTTGTTTACCCCCGTGTTATACGTTCGGTGGTGCACGAGGTTTATAAATGTTAAAAAAAAAATAAATAAAAAAATAAAAATCTCACGAAACCTTTTTTTCGTATGTAGAACAATATTACCCAAGATCTGCACGAAGATTGAAAATATTGCTTAAAAATTACGGATTTAAAAAGTTTGTGTTTTTCGTCAAATACCCTTTTTTGCGAGAACTGATTCAGCTAAACCAGGGATGGCGAACCAACGTTGAATGAGTTGAACAGGCTGAGAACTGTCCAGAGATAACTAAAAAGTAAAAAATAAATTAAAAGTAAGAAAACTTTTTTAAAAACAAGCTTTTATTTAAAAGCGCTAAAAAGAATAATATAAACTTTTCCTTTAAAACTTTTTGTACTATTAACTTATAACGTCATTACACAATTTATATGATATAAAGGCTTGTCGCGAGATTTACTTGTGTAGATAAACAAGTAAAATAAATAACTTGACCTGACTGATTTTAATTTTTAAAAATTAAAACTAAGTAAATACGAGTACTTAAATATTGCGACAAGCTTTTATATCATATAAATTGTGTAATGACGTTATAAGTTGATAGTAAAAAAAGTATTAAAGGAAAAGTTTATTTTATTCTTTTTAGCGCTTTTAAATAAAAGCTTGTTTTTAAAAAAGTTTTTTTACTTTTAATTTATTTATTAATAAAAATATGACTTTGAATCCTTGAAACATTTGAAATATGCCCTAAAAAAACGTTTTTATTACTTTAATACAGAATTTGAAATCACTGGGGAAAAAAGAGTGATTTTTATATACAAAAATATAACTGAGTAAATCTTTTGTTTTACATTATTTATCAGGTACTACTACAACGAAGTGTCACTGAATTAGGGATAGCAATGGCTACGTAAATTATGCAGCGCTGCGCATCATTTATGCGCAAGTGAGGGCGCCGTGGTAACTGAATATATCGCGCGTTCTCTAGTTGTTCTGAATTAGTACCATTACATATGCACCCCCCCTGGGCAGCCATTCTGAGCCATCATCCTCACTTCTCAGCATACAATAGGAAGACGCTCTCTCTTCCACCAGATTCCAGTCACCTAAATAGACCATGAAACAAAGATCTGCACCTCAAAGCCCCGCCTACCAGCCCGCCGCCACTCGTCCAATAGCAATGCATCAGCACATCAGAATGAAAATTAAACTTTGTCACGTCTCCAAACTGAACTTTCTAGCCAGATACGGGTTTGAGGGTTGCCAGAAACCCATATACCCGAAAAATATTTCGTAGATTCTGAATTAGTTGCTGGAATTGCTAGTATAGGTAAACTGCCTGATTTAGACGCCTTCGATCGCAGACAAATCGTAGTTGTGTGACGTATGGGCCATTCAAATTCCAAAATTCTCACACAGCTAAGATTTTCAAGGCCGACAATGTCAAGAATATACCAAGGATGCATGGATGGCGGACAAATAACTAGCGATCGGGCAACTGCATATGACAATTAGCCTTGACACTGCGTGGTGAGAGACTGCTCAGGCATATTGTACGTAGCCAGCGAATTCAGACATAAGTCTAAATTAGCATCCAGTTAAATGGCGGTGCCAGTCGTACAGTCAGTAAAATCCCGAGGTGCCCTAGTGATCTTTTCCTTTTCCACGGGGTTTACTGTCTTTGGTAAACATGGGCTTCACGAACCCGAGGTACCCTAGTGATCCTTCTCTATTTTTGACCCTCTTTCTTGTCATTCAATTCATTCTTTCGTTCTCTTCCCGTCTAGACCACAGATATTAAAACAAATGTTTGGCGCAGTATAGCCGAAATCGGCTCTTGCGCCAATAAACCCAAAATCACTCACTCACTCACTCACAGTCAGTAAACGGTTCACCGACCTACGAGAGTACCATAGCTCAATGCTCGCCATCGGGCTGCACATCTTGCCTGGGCACGCAGACAGGAGTGTAGAGGACTCGAAACGAGTAGCATGGAGTGATGACTTTCGATTCCAACTACTTAACGCCGACTGGAGGCTGAGAATATGCGTCAGGGTTATGAAGCCATAGATCCTGCATGCCAGGTTGAAACTGTACAAGAGCATGGTGGCTCAGTCATGGTCTGGGGTGTTTTTTCGGGGCACTTTTAGGCATCTTCGGTGAGTGTACCAACCTCTCTCAATGCAATTCGGTACGTAGAGCTACTGGGTGATCATCTGCATCTGTTTATGCTGTTATGTTATCCGTACGGTAATTGAGTTTTCCAGAAAAGCAACTGTACCTCTAACAAGTCCCGGTTGGCTGGTTGGATGAGCATTCCTCTGACTTTTTTGTTATAAACTTGCCACCTATAATCCCCTATTGAGCATCTTTGGGATGTTTTGGAATAAGGTGTTGAAAGGCCATCACACAGCACCAACGAACCTTACTGAATTATGGACAGCTTTAACCAATATTTGGCAAGTCACTCCCGTGAAACGTTTCCAGAAACTTTTCTGAATCTATGCCTCACCATGTGGTAGCCATTATCAAGACCAGATGAGGCCCAATTCGTTACTAGGTACGTATCCCTAATTCAGTGGCACTTTAGTGCAGAATCATTAAATGTTGAAATTTATTTTTCTGGCTTTATTTAATAGAAAATGGGACACAAAATTTATATAACAAAATGAATTTAAAATGGAAGCAGTTATAAAAATACTCGTTTTCTTCCATTGTACCAAGTATTTACATTCGTATATAGATTGGACGTTTGATTATACGCAAGATGAACTAGAAAAATTAATCCCTAGTTATGAACCTTAAGAATGAACTAAAAGTCCCCAAATCCAGTACCTCTGTATTTCTTTGCTTTAGCAATATAACTGATAACGTTTTTCACAACACAAAAATAAAGGATTTATCAGTGTATCACATTTATGTTATTATGTGGTTATTTATGATTGTTTCGAGATAATTTACTGTAACTTAGTATAATTTGAATGTAACCTGGATAGATTTCAATTATTCCGTATTCATGCTACTCGTACTCAGCACCATTCTTCAATTGATGTGATTTTATACCCATTAATCATAGAAATAACTTTGCATTATACCTTGAAGCTCATTTCCATTTGCATGAATTTTTCCAGAAATAAGCATAAAAAAGTAATATTCATGATTTCTATCTTTCGAGGACTTAGCTCCTTTTTTGTCATCAAAATAAGTAAAAAGAAAAGGAAAAAAAAACTACCACAAATACAAATTTTAGTCCTGATAAGGGATCGTATCCAGCATCATTTCTTTTCAAACACGTAATATTGCGTTTGGAACGCAGCCAAAAAAGAAACCATAAGAAATCACTTTGAAAGAAGAGACGGAAATTGAGAGCGATTACTTACAGTTTGCTTGAAGGCAGTGTTCGGACAAAATATCCACTTAGATTGAATATTTATTGGAATAAATTAACTAAATCTATTTATCGAGAAAGACGTGAAAAGTCTTTGAATAGAGATTTATGACAAATGCTTTGAGTCAAGGTATTTGCTTTAAGTCTTTGTTGTAATGAAATTGCATTTCACAAAGCCTTATACAATAAATTTCACAGTAATATAGTTGTAAATACTCTTTAAGAGAATTTACTGGTTGTTGAAAGTCTTTTGATAAGGAGTGGAAGAATGAACTATAAATTCTTTTTATATCAAAAATATTGTTTTAAATAAAAAAAAACATAATGCTTTCTACTCCAAATATAACCTACTTTGAAACCATACTTAATGAAGTATAAAATGCTTTTTTGTGTCATTGCATAATCTTAACTTGCTAAAAACAGTTAATTGCATGCTTGTTAGTTTTTAAATTCAGGAACTCGAAAGAAAACTGTTTCGAGAAGTGTATCATTTGAATGAAATTTTTGTCCAGATTATAATGAAGGAAAATTTGATACATTTTTCGAAACCGAGGAAGGGGGAACAAAGTTAATTTTCAAAAGAGTGACTTTTAAAACTAAAATTTAAATTAATAGCCAACCATTGTAATCAAAACAAATAATATAATGGGCTGTTTTTTTAATAATAACTAAAAAAAAGCGTAAACAACGATTCAACCAATAATACTGCAAAGACCAGTTCGTATTCAAAAATTGTTACTTTTTATTCGGATAGATTTAAATATTTTCAAGCTACGTTGTAATGAACAATAATAACAGTAAAAAAGCACACACGCGATTCATTTACAGTAGCTTATAAGAAACAAATGTTTGATGCTGTTTTACTTGTTCTCCATGAAGACCGTAAATGAAAAGGTATTCAATGCTGAATATTTTATATCATTGATTTAAAAATAAGGCGAATAAGAGGAGTTACAAATGGTTGATTTGCGTGTTTTTCTATTCAAATTTCTACGCAATTCAAAAATATATGAGAAGAAATTTATATAATGTCGAAATTACATACACATCGGCAAACATTTATCTCATTTTCAAAATCTAAAAATAGACATCGAGAAAAAAGCCTTGATTAAAAATTTTAACATTGTAACATTTTATTCAAGGAATGGCAACTTAATATATAAACAGTAACTATTGAACATTTGGATAGTTTCGAATATAAAAAACATTATGACTAGAGAAAAAACTTAGTAAAATCTGTCAAGCAGCTTCTTTACTCGTTCAATTAAAATTCTTTACTCCTTTTCTCTCTCTCATTTTCCTTTTATCATTTTTATTTCTTTTTTCCTTTGCTTTTTGAGACACGTTAATGAAAGAGAAGAAAACAATTTTCGAAAGCATGCAAATTAGCTATCAATAATTCTAACCTCTGTTACAGCAAAACGGAAGAGCTTATCGTAATGATCCTGAGAGGCCGGAACCTGATGGCATTCGACACAGCTGCAGCTAAGGTGGACAGCTACATACGTGTCAGCGTGGTCCCAGACGAAACCTCCATCATGCAGACGGCGGTAATCAATTAATTCAAATAATTTTTTACCCTGTTAATCATGTTCGTGCTTATTAGTTTTCTTATCGACAAAAGGTTTTCCTTGTTGAAGCAACAAGGCATGCGAAGACATCGAAATTACTTCAAAAATTATAATTGCACTAAGTACCTAAGTGAAAAAGTTATTTTTGCTTTTAAATCATAAATAAGCTTACAGCTGTCTTTAACAACCCAGACGTAAATTTCATCTAATCACCCAACACTAAGAAATAATGATCACTAATTTTAATATTTTTCAGCATTAAATATAGACTTCCTTCTCTGTTGGATTTGAGGAATGGTTTTATTTTTCTTAAAAAAATGTCTGTAATCAATTTATATTGACAAGATGCTTACCTTTTCTCTTTCTTAACTATCTTTAATAACCGTATAACCAGATAAACCATATTACTAATGATTTTTTTCATTAGTTTTTAACCGAGAGATGGCATCGCCTATGATATGTGTTCTGTCACTTCGACTTATCAAGAATTTTGAGGAAGGTGTTTATATAATATATGGAAAGAGAGAAAATTATAGAAAATATTACAAATTACTTCTGCACTTTTAGAAAATATCACAAATACCTCCTGGCTTATATGTTCAAAGAAATTCTTGAAATGTCTCGATATGTAATTTTTTTTCACCAATAACACGTAAATAATTAAAGGCGGTATATTTAGGCAAAAAATAACTATTGCACTTTAGCTTTAAGGATTAAGAATAAGAATGAATAGTATTTTCTAACAATATATAAGTACTATAATACCAAGAATGGGAATTAAAAAAATAGCATACATTCCCATTTTCACAATTCCTCACAAATTTAAAAATCATGCAATAAAATTCGCAATACTGTTTATTCAGTTTATTTTTTCACCTTATAGTTGACCTTTAGTGTAAGATCTTTTTAAAATTAAATAACATATTATTCTCTCCTTGGAGTTTCGTGATATATTCTCAGCATCATTAAAAAAACTTCCTTGTATACTTGCTCCTAATAAATATATAATGTATGAATCCCAATATAATTACAAAAACCTAACGTGGGACTGTTGAGCTTAAACCAAGGTATTTATAATTGATATTTTTTCTATCATTCGATGATTTGTTTTGATTTCATATTATTGTGCCATAAAATTCCCGCGCTCGTCACTGATTTATATAACTCTTTCTCTCTCTCCCTCTCTGTCTCTCTCTCTGTCACTAACATCCATTACATTCATTCTCTATTTCTGAATTTAGAACACAATTACTTTTCTTTTTGACACTTATTAACCTCTAATATAAGGCTCACCCAAATGAAAGCGGCACTACAGTCGGCTTGATAAATGGTTTAATGCTACTAATATAAATTAGTATACAAAGGAAAGAAGTAATACAGACATAACAGATAGGCTAGATGAAATCACCTTATAGTTTGAAATAAGTGTATCAGGTGTACCAGTGGTCTACGATATGATGGATACCCTGGGTGAAGAAGCTCCGGATTAGTTTTGGAACCAATTTTCAACAGCAGCTTGGACTCATTATCATCAGGAAATCACCTTCCCATCAGAGCTTACAGGAGAGGACCTTGCTGTAAGATGGATGTTCGAGAACCTCCGTGCGGAATTGCCGTAACATTGTTTGGCACGCCACAACCACATAAAGACGATCGTTATTAGGCAAGATGATAACCCCGCCGGACAGCATGCCACGTCAGTGGATATTCTTTCTCAGTTCATGCAAAGGGGCATAGTACGTGGCGGCATTGGCAATAGAATCGTTTGGAGGCATCCATGATGCGAACGATGCCTTTTAACGTGCTCTCACTCTATCACAAGCATCTGGTGGGATTTGACGACATCGCAAGCATTCCCAATACTCTGCACCTTCTATAAGGGCATACACATTCATCTTTCTCTTCAAATTACGGAGTTATTACAGCAATGCTCCTTTCATTTGGGTGACCCTTACATTTATTTCACGGAAAACTTTCTCCAAATAACTTCTATCCTTGTACTCCCCCTTCCCTGACTTCTAGAAGTTTTAACGCTATACATTTTTCGTGACTCGTATTACAGCAATTTCATTTGATATCCGTCTGTTGATGTTATTAAATTATTTTAGTTTTGTCTTCATATCTATGTTAATTTTCCCGACTTCAATGTCTTGCGAGTTTTTCAAACACGTATAATTACTCTTGTCGATATGTATTTACTAGATTAATATAGATTTAAGGAGAGATGTTATTGACATCTCATAATATCTAACACTTTTGTGAGATATACCTTAATTTTTGCATCTTGCGCCAATTTACGAGCTTTATTATCAAGCAAAAAACACAAATATTGAAAATAATTCTTTTAATATAAATTTAGTTTTATAAAAAATTACTTGTCTGGAAAGTTCAATCTTAACTATATTAGACGCATTATTGTAACTAGCTAATTATAAAAAGTCCAGTGGTTGAGTGGTAGTGTATCGCCCTTCCACACCACAGGTCCGGGGTTCAAATCGTGGGCTGAGCAGGGTTGACTCAGCCTTTCATCCCTTCAGTGGGACGATAAAATGAGTACCAAGCTTGCTTGCGAACTGAACACTGGGGATTTCGAGTCAGACTGACCACCTAACCAAAATATCTGCACATGTGCCCTAGCTCCTAAGGTCAGATAGGTAAGCTGAGATAGGTACAGCAGGCCTTGGCCCTCATGGTCTGCTGCGCCACTGAGTTCAGTTCAGTTCAGCTAATTATAAACGTGTTGCAATATTTTTAAAAATCCACTCTTGCATTAATATATACATTTTTTTTTCAGTTACATCGTGACAACGCCAACCCCGAATATAATGAAAGATTTGTATTCAGTGCTCCGAAAAATACTGTAAGAGATCGAACATTAAAATGTATCGCATACACGTGTGACAAATCCAGTAATACACTGTTGGGTCAAGTTGAACTCAAACTTGCAAATGTGGACTTCAGAGATGTGTACATTGCATGGTTCCCACTAATAGACACAAAACGAGTAAGTATACCGTGTATTGTGTTTTTTCTTCATTATGTTAGAATTTAGATAATTTGTCGAATTAAAAACTAAAATTTATCAGCAGTTTTCGTACCTCACATTGTCATTCATTAAACGTGACATCATTCGTTGCCAAGAGTCCTCGATATTCTACTGCTGTATCATCATCATAAAAATCAGTTCAGCGATCCGGGAGAGAGATTACAAAACAATTTTTTAGTTTCGCGACATAAATCTCCAACACGTACAAAGACGGAAGAACACGCCCATAGTTTTCTAATTTGTAATAATGTTTCATTCATTCTCACGATTTTGTTTGCTACATTTCATCACTACTACCAATTTTAATTATTTTGCCAGACATCAAAGAATTAGCACTTAACTGCTTCTTGCCATTTACCAACCTACAATCGTGTTGTGATTGATTTGTACGAGTAGTTCCCAAATCTCAGTTGGAAGCAATTCCTTAACTACAGATAAATGAATATAACAACATTGAGAAAAAAGTACAAAAGTCTTCAAGTTATGAAATTGCTTATAATTATTCCTTTAAATTGAAGCTATTCATTTTTCAATCAGTGTATAAGGATTTCATCTTTCGTGAACAATAATAATAAAATAGGTTTGGGAATAATATTCGATTAACCCTTTATTAAGTATTCTAATTAAATTTCTCTTAAATTAATTATAACATAATTAAATTTAATACAATTAGTTAAATTTCTCTTAAGTTAATTATACTTTTTACTGTAAAATCCGGCGTTTAATGCGCACTTTTAACACAAAAATAAAATCGAAACTTAAGGGTACGCGTTATACGCCGGGTATAAAAATGATAGCTTTAAAAATAACAAAAGGGATAAGCATAAAAAAAATTTACTTCTACATGTATTGAAATGGAGTTTGTTTTAAGGAAGCGATTTGCATTATGAACTAAAAGAGTTGTAGTTCTAGAAGTATACTATTTGTTGAAAAGTCTGGGATGATCCTCGAATAAATGACTTCAAAATATAAGAGCAATGTATACTAATATTTCAGATTTCTCCCTTAAAAAGGGGGTGCGATACGGCGAATATACCTAAAAATTTTAAAAAAAATTAGCTTGAAAGTACAGGTTCGCGTTATATGCCGGATTTTACAGTATATAAAAAAATATATAAATTAAACTTCAATTATATGATAAGCATTTATAACATCATAGATGTATTAGAATTCAATTTTTTTAAATAAATATATCAAGCATTTTTTTTCTTAGAGTAAAATAATATATTTTTTACTTGCAATTTGTTAACTTAGGATTCTAGTAGAAATAGAATTTTGCTGCCTATAAAATAACATTTACTCTTACGAACACAAAGGAAGATTACTCTGAATATTGTTATTAAGGTAGTTACGTATTATACCATCCGCTAATTTCGTCCAATCAAAAGATGTCACCTAATGCCGCGAAAAAATAGCTAATAACGGAAATCATTCCCGTGAGCATTCGAACATAATAATAATAACGTTGACAGCATTTGGTGATATTTTTGAATTAACGTTTGGGGAAATTGTTCCGCGGTTTCATATAAGCAAGAACTTTTATTACTTTTATATATAATAGGGTTAATATATATTAAAGGTAATAATGCTACGGCTTACTGCATAAGCCAATTTTATTTCACAGCCATTTTTTTTATAGTTTTTACAAAAAATTAAATAAGATCTATGCTCTATAAAATTCATAAATCGTATATCAAATAAAATAAATTTTTCAAAGTAGCTCCTTAATACTTTTTGATAGTTCATTGAAGTGAATGCAGAAATAATAATTTATTGAGTGCGGTCAAATATATATACGGTGAAAATATATAAATTTTAAAAGTAACATTATAAAACGTCCTAGAAAGTATAATTTAAGTAGAACTTCGTCGTATCTGTTAATTACAGAGAGAAATGACATACTTTATCTCGTAAACTAACATGTATAACTATTTTATTTCACAAACCACGGATATCATTTAATAAAATGTACGCAAATACAATACTTATATTTTATTTAAATTACGTAACTTTTTACATATTTTTTGTATGATTAGGAAATCAGAGCAAAACATTCAAACATTCTCGCATTTAAATGAATTTATTGCGTAGAGGAAATTATGAAAATATCAGAACTTTGTAATAAAATCCAAAAGTTTCTTAAATTACTACATTAAAACATAGTTTTAATAATTATTTATAATTTATTTCTTATTCAATGTAATATATGCTCAAATAAAGACAAATATATGTTTCATAAGTTAATTGATTTTAAAATAAACGCAATAAGGAATTTCTAAATAATGACATTTTCATATTGTTATATATATATATATATATACTAGATATATATATATATACCTCGCTCCTCTGAAATACTTTTATTCGCAGTATTATTACATTGCAACTAATTGCGCCAAAAATGATAAGTACCTCAAAGAGTAGAAAACTTAATTACTCTAATTAAATTTACGCGTCAAAAACATTTAAGAATTTTCTGAAATTTCATTAACTTTTCTATCTATTCTCGCCAAGACTATTTATATTTATCATTTGTAACGAAGGAAAAACGCATTAAGATAGAGCGAATGAATAATTTTCTCCTCAAGAGTGGAACGTATGTGAAGATTTCAATACTTCTTCCTGAGATGTTTCCAAAAATAACTCCTACTCTAATAGATTTCCGGTTAATGTAAATTACTCAGAGTCTTCAATCAACGACCATAACACCTTTTCAGGGGAAACAAACATAAAAGCTTTTCGAGTTTCCCATTAGTGCTAACGCAATAACGGTTTTCTTGACAGCTTTTCCTTTCAGATGAGACCTTCCTTTTCTAAGGGAAAGGTATTCAAAATTTATTTTTAATTGGTTCTTTTTCTTTTCTGGTAGAAGCAAACTGATCGATAAGATTTGGTGATATGTTAAGAATTGTTATTTATTATAGTTTTACCTTCTTGTGTATTTATTTCACATTTCTTTTTTTTTATTAAAAAATATCCCAATTCTCATGAAAATGTAATTCATTGTTTCATCAGAAATTGAAGAAATATTATGCATTTCAGGAATTTTTTTAAAGTCACGATTGGAGTTCGAAACAAAATAATTCTGATTCATCTTGAATTGAATTACAATAACTGAATTTCTAGTTACTATTGAAATGATATTTAAGGTACTCAAATTTGAACATATTTATAATTACTAATGTGCATCCAAAAATATTTTTTAAAAATACATATTTTTACAGCAATTATCATAATAAGGGATTATATAGAACGAATTGGAAAAAAAAATTAATGAAACTAATTATACACTTCCGATTATCTAAAATACAACACCATAAAGAAAAAGTCCCATAGACGAGATATTTGAACCATGTGCGTTTCTCAATAAAACATGTAAATAGTCAGCAATGCAGTACAATTGTAAGGCCCCAAAAGTGCCACTAAAAAGAAGAAAAGAATATATATATTTTTTTAATTTAAAAAAGTGCTTTTTATATCCCCACTTTTTATTTACTTATTTATTTATTTTCACGTGGAAGCTTCAACATATTTCATCAAATAATACGAATTCAATCAATTATGTTCCAGAATTTTACATAGGAAGAATTAAGACTTCAAAAGATTGCGAATTATCCTGGAAAATCAATTATCATGTTTGACGAAATGATATCACAGGGGTTCCACACTCATATCCATAAATTAAGGATAATTTAGAATCACACAGAAATTGAACACCAAAATAAAAATTTCACCTGTAGAATTATCACACACATCTTGAAGAAGAATGTGAAATTACAGGAAACCACCAGATGGCACGGATAGTACGTCACAATGACGAGAGTGTAAGAGAGGGGGTATATAAGGAATGGTGGCAAAGAAGTAAAATTGCTCACAAGCGCCTTAAAAGCCTTTCAGTGCAATAACCGCTTAGTTATAGCACAAAAGAAGCATTTGGATGATTTTTTACGTGGTAGAATTATCGGACGACTGGAATGTGGCCGTACCCAGCGGGAAGTATCCGAGGAACTTGGAATCGCCCAGAGTGTCATCTCCAGGCTTTGGCAACGATTCCGAGATGATGGTAATGTGAGCAGATGTTACAGCACAGGTCTCCCCCGAGTTACAAAGCCGAATGAGGACCGGTATTTGGCAGTAACTGCCAAAAGAAACAGACGGAGCACAGCATCAGACCTATCTCGTCAGCTCTCTTCAGCTACCGGTACGACAGTTTCAAGGCAGACCGTGTACAGACGCTTAGGGCACATTGGTCTATATGCTCGTAGGACTGTCAGATGTGTTCCCCTTACCGCAAATCACTGTCGCCTGCGATTAACCTGGAGTAGAGAGCATGCATTGTGGACACCGCAACAGGGGTCTTGTGTGATGTTTTCCGACGAGTCCAGGTTTAGTTTGCAGTCTGATTCTCACCGGCCTTTCATATGGAGAGCGCCAGGTACCCGTTACCACCAAGAGAACACCATTAAACGACACCGTTACGGTGGTGCAGGATGGCTCGTTTGAGGAGGAATTATTCTTGGTTCCAGAACTGACCTGCATGTTCAGAGTGTAACGATGATAGGCCACATCTATCGGGATGTCATTCTGGAACAACAAATACGTCTGTTTCGGGGTGCCATGGGTGCTGAATTTCTGTTTATGGATGACAACGCCCGTCCTCACCGTGCAAACATTGTAGACGAATGCCTTCAATCGGAGGATATCACCCGTATGGATTGGCCAGCATACTCACCAGACTTGAATCCAATAGAGCATGTGTGGGATATGCTTGGCCGATGAATTTCAGCCCGTCAATCCCCTCCCACCTGTCTATCGGAACTTCGGAGGGCATTGCTTGATGAGTGGTGTAATATTCCCCAAGATCAGATTGATAATTTGATACTCAGCATGCGTAGGCGTTGTAAGGCCTGTATTGCATCGTCCGGGAGACATACTCCGTATTAACCATCATACTAACCCTGTTATACTGTTTTTTGTAAATAGGTTCTTTTTTGAAATTTGCTCCAGGGAGTAAAAATAGCAATTTTTATTAATTATGTCAAACATATAGCCTTTTTTTTTTTGCTCTTTACCTTTTGTTTAATAAATAGACTTTACAAATGATTCAAATTTGTTTTGCTTCTGTCTCTTTCTTTGCCTGAACTTCATTATCCTTAATTTATGGACATGAGTGTAATATGGAATTAGTGAGTCCAGAAGTGACAGATGAACCAACGGGATGGATTTCACCATCCTTATTATTTTACTGAGTGTGATAACAGGAATGTTGTACACTGATGGTTTCAATTGCAGATCAGGAATTAGCGTCCGATCCGTAACGATATGCGTTTGCTTAAACCATTTGACATCTTCTGCAGCAGAAAGCAAATTTAGCATGGAGTACATAGAGATGATTACCTTTGTCTATACATTACAAGTATGTGTAGGCTGCAATGGTTAGTTGATTGCTAGACATGGACGAACAAATGGATCAAGATTATTTTTTCAGACATATGATTCTATTTACAGGATTACAATGGCAGCATCATGATGAGAGATTGCATGACACTTGCGTTATTTATAGCCATACTGGTCATTCGCCTGGTATTACAGTTAGAAGTGACATTCTATTTTGCTTTCGAATTCAATCTCCCCCTCCCCACAAACACTATTTGCATTACCAATACATTCAAAAGCCATCATTAAATGTCAGACATTTTGGAGCCTGGTGGTATTTGTTACCTTCAAAGCTTGCCTGTGATGATTTCAGCATGGCAATACGAGACCGCACGTGGCACACAAAGTGTTTTCAAGGATTATTCATTATCCACCATTTTGTTGCTTTGGTTCGTTCGTTCTTCTGATCAGTCCCTCAACAAGCATAGATGTTACATGATTGTAAACGACTGATCCAATATACATTACTCGCTGCTATGTCAGATGAGCTTCGACAGCATGTGAAAGCGGGACAAGCTGACAAACCCCAAGCCCCCATTTGAAACTTTGTTTTCCTCTGCTCATGCGTGTTGTAATAAATTCAGGGTGATTCATAAAGAAGAATGCAGTTTCAGTGCGCTATAAATCAAAAACTATGTAAGATATTATAAGACACCAGTAATAAAATTGCATGGGTCTATTTTAAGTTTTGTTAGAGACAGTCACAGATATTCTGTGTGAATCCTTAGTCATACGACACACATCACGCCATTAATACTTTTCGCCCAAACGCGTGTTAAGGTATGAAGTCCATCGATATGCTGTTTCAACTTCGGCTATGATATGCTGTTTCATTTTGTCCAGAAATTTTACTTTTGCACAAACAGCTCCTAATTTTAAATCTTCATACCATTGTTAGATAGATTTTCTAGCCAAAGGTTCTTTTCCAAATAGTGGTCGAAAATGCTGCAGCACAGTAGTTGCAAATTCCATATTGTTGAATTAAAGAACACAAAAAAGTCTTCACTGCAGACACCGCCATTTAGACTGATTAGTCACATGATGCGCACTATTGTTTAAGTCATTTCCATCAGAGGCTAGACAGAAATTTTAAGAGTCTATATTGCGGTTTGCTGAGGGGTGTGCCTATCTTTCACTCTTGCTGTTTTAAACATCTGGAAAGTGTGTACTTCCTTATGAATCATCCAGTATTACTAGTCGCAGGGCTAGACAGAATGCTAATAGCTTTGTGCTCTGCAGGTTGAAACGGGATTTTATTCGATCCTTGTATTTGAAATTGTTTGTTCAATAAATCTAACTCTTATACCTCTTATTATTCATACTATTGCATTTTGGATGGTCGTCTAATTGTCTTTATTAAAATCTGAAAATTAGAATGCACGTAATATTTATTTATTTTTCAACACACACGCAAAGAAGCGAACACATACGAAAAGAAAAAAGTAGGAAGTTAAAATATAACAATATGACAGTTCTTGAAATTA
Source organism: Trichonephila clavata (assembly GCA_019973975.1). Lineage (NCBI taxonomy): Eukaryota > Metazoa > Arthropoda > Arachnida > Araneae > Nephilidae > Trichonephila > Trichonephila clavata. Next base: position 137,172 of record BMAO01028340.1, read on the forward strand.
CATAAGCTTTTCAACTGCATATTTTACAATATTTAGAGAACTTAAAGTTATAAAAAATACCCGCCCCCCACTCTGAAAAGAAAGTTGAATTATATATTTTTCGTCAAGAGGGTAATTTATATAAAAATAAGCACAAAAATTTTGAACGTTCCTCAAAAAATAGTAACTTTTTAAAAGGAAACAGGTATTTGGCATGGTAATAATGCAGACAATTTCTTTCTCAAGGGAACCTAATGTTCTCTAAAAATATTTTGCTTATCTGAGATGCTACGTAATTTTTAGCGCTAAAAATAATTGCTTAAAAAAGTCAATATAATTTCAACTTAATAATACAGTTAAAAATTACTCTCAATCTGAAATCTCTCAGTCATACCTTGCATAAACATTTGAAAAATATATATGTAAAATTTTAGGTGAATCTTTTGAGATTTTGTGTTCTCCATTAACGAAAAAAAAATGTTTAAAACAATTATTTTGTGAAAATGAGGAAAGTAAAGTACACTTTTTTTATAACAGAATTCTATCATAAAGTAATATTCATATTACAACAGCTGTAACTCGGTTTCTTAATAAGAAAGGAACTAAGTTCACACAAATCCTTAAAAATGAAAGATTAAGCTTTAATATGAGATCAAATATAAAAAAAAACTATATTTTGATTGAAAAGATGTAAAAGAAATTCAGAGAGCTTATATATATAACAAAAGAAGGCAGATTTTTATATAAATATATATATATATACAGTTTATATATATACACGGCCATTATATCAAACGGTACAGAATATTTCTGATTATGGATATGCAAACATTATCAAAGAGCATAATTAGATTTTAAAATTAGAAACACTATAATTAAATTTTGTTCTGTTTCATTTTAACACTTGTTATTGAATTTGACTTTAAATTAACAAAAGTTAGTCATTTTTTTAGTTAATATTTTAATGGAATAAAAAATTGGTTTTGCGTTGTTGTTATTGAGAAAATTCGTTTGGTAAAAAATAAAAGAAAAAATGAACTTCCTTAACACTTTAATTCAAGATTAATGAAAAACCAAAACATTGATGATTATTCTTTTTTTAAAAAATTGGCAGTTCAAAATTATTTTGTACCATAAGATTAATATTTTTTCTCACATTTTCGACTGCCAATAAGAATTTATATAATACAGATCAAACTTTCAATTCCAAGTCACATTGCTAAGACTAACACAAACCCTCTAGCTCTAATCTAAATCTTAAATCGAAGTCTCATTAATTAACATTATATATCCAAACACTCTTATACCTTTCCATATATTTAATTTACAAGAAACATATATATATAGATATATAAATTTCAAGGATTTTGCTGAAAGTGGTTTTCGCACAGTATTAAAGAATAAATTGAAACACTTTTTCCGGACATTAATTTTTAGACTGCTATATTACCTATAACACATTTTTTTGTACAAATTGATTCTCTTTTTAAAGGTGTAAATGAATGCTATATTTCATTTTCTATACTGTGGTGTTAAATGGGTTTCGAACTTAAAATTTTTTTTTAAATAAATACAGTCGACTCTCGATAATTCAAACCTTCGATAATACGAACTTCTCGCTAATTCGAAGTATATGGTCAGTCCCTAGAAAAAACCTTGATATTTCGAACTAAAACAATACACTTTGGTACACTCTATATTTCGAAGTAAAATCTGTGACTGGCCAGACTACAACACGCGATATATATATATATATATATATATATATATATATATATATATATATAATATATATATATATATATCGAAATTATCTTATAAAATTCTCGACAATTCGAACACTTACTATCATGTACAGTCCTGTAGCAACCAGAGGTTTGAGCTTACAAGTTTTGCGTTGTATTGTCTCTGCGTGTCTCCCCTTAAGCATAACCCCTTTGATGACCATCTGACTACTACCCCTTCTTTGTATTTTCCGGTTTTTCAAGTGAAAAGACACTTTTATTGTTTCTTCTTCAAGTGGACGATAGATCAACCGTACCTGTTGTCAGCTGTCCATATCGTTCGTTTAAGACGTGGCCTTGATACACATGTGTTCAGAAAGGATGGTCTGCTATCGTGAAGAAGAGATGCGCGGTGGATTGTGTATGCATGTATTGAATGTATTCTTTTAACACAGGATTTTTAACTTCTGTGTAATATTTATACTGTATAAAATGTGTACTTTTTAAAAATACTTTAAAATAATTTTATACATATCTACAACATGGTTGTTTTATTACATAGTTTCAAACATAAATGTGTTAGAAATAATTTCTCCTCATGTATTTTGGGAGTTTTTTCCTACCCTCTTGATAATTCGAAGTGTTTCATTGGTCCCTTCAACTTCGAATTACCGAGAGTCGACTGTATATATATTCGTTTGTATTTTGAAAATGCTGTACATTGGTAGGTCAAAAGTTCCCGGAATAGGTAAATTACAATTTACTAAAAATAGAACAATAATTTTATATTATTAGCCCTCATGGTACTGCCCTCTTGCATCCTCACACTTATTCTAGCGTTCAAATAACTGTTCAAAAAACTCCTGGAATTCATCTTTGGAGAGGTCCTTCAGTTGCTTCGTCGCATTTTGAATCATCTCATCTGAATCCACACAAAACGATGGTCTTTCAATTTCATTTTTGGCCATGGAAACAGGTAAAAATCCTCTGGTGCTGGAATAGCTTCTGTAAGCCTTCTTCAGCATCTCGAGTATCTCAAGTGATTTCTTAAGCAAAACACAGAATTCGATGTTTACACGCTGTTCCAAAGACGACATTGCAAAATCCGACGAATGAAAAATTCGCTTTGTCAGAAATGATTTGCAGCTAATGTCAATACAGGAAAGAAATTCCAGATGGTTGCGTGTTTTCCTTATTAGTGCTGTCAATCCCCGAAATAAATATTTCCTCTCCAAAGAATTCCTACGTGAATGTAGGGGGCCCTTCTGGGAACTTTTTGACTCCAGTAGTAATAAATAAATGTATTCTTAACAACATGTCACAAATTTATATAAAAATTGGAACAATTTTCTCTTCGGAAATGTGTTCCAAATTAGAACCAGACTCTCTGGCATTAGACAATGACAGCCAGCCCTAAGTAAAAGGGGGGGGGAATTCGATCCAGAACTTCAAATAAAAATTAGGGAGGGTACTATATCTAATAGAACCACGCAGAGAGCAGGGAAAATACATTAATCCAAATGGAATAAGCAACAACAACAATAATATTATCGACGGGCAAAGGAAATCTGTCAGAACCACTGTATGTGCTCATTATGTGCCTTTTTTTTTTCTTTTCAGAAGCCCGTTGGCTGCGGAGAACTGCTGTTTTCTTTGAGTTATCTTCCTACTGCCGAGCGTTTGACAGTTGTTGTAGTGAAAGCAAGAAATCTCGTGTGGACAGATGAAAAAGAATCGGCTGGTAAATTGTTTCTGTGTTGTGATTGTACATTTGTTTTCAAAGCGATAGTTCACGTTTCTCGTAATGGGCTTTTTCTGTCAGATAATAAAAAGAATAGTTTTTCTTATATGTACTGCATTATTTACGATCCAAAACGAAAGGGTGTTTCAAACGTTTTTTGATTGAATTGATCAAAATCAAATAAATTCAATCGAATAAAAAATATCTGGGTTTAATTTTTTTTTAAAGATGTCCAGTACGGAACTATTTTCGAGTTTGACAAAACTTTTTTCCCTCTTATTTCACACGTAAAATTCAACACGTAAAAAATTCAATACGTTTGTGAATTGAAATAATTTATATAATTCTATTAAGGTTCGAAAACCATGGTTATGAAAAGCTCATAAATAAAAAAAAATTCGGAGATATTTAGTATGACCTGAATTAGAATATACTTAAAAAATGGTTTTAAGAACAATATGAAAACAAAAATTATTTAAATGCAATTTTTAGGCCAAAGGAAGAAAGAATTATATATTTTAAAAACATTCTGCTTTTATGAAAAATGCTTCTATAATATTAATATTTTACCTATATATAGCTAAAACAGAGACTGAACTAGAATTTTAAAAATATATAGCTTAGAAGTGGATTTATTCATGGTTTAATACATCAGGGTAGAGAAATTTTAGCAAAAAAGAAAGAAGGGAAATTTTAGCCAAAAGCTTGCGTCATTAGCCTCAATTAGTCATAACTCTGAACATAATGTGAATCTTTCAAAACTTTTAAGTTCATTCTCTTTAGAGAAGCCTTAGCTATATATAAGCAAAACATTATTATATTAAGGAAGCATTTTCAGGAATGTTTTAACTATCTCTAATCTTTCTGCATTTCTTGCAATAATATTCTTAAGACAATTTCATATGTACATTCTAATTCAACTGACAGTAAACCTCAAAAATTAATTCATTTACTTTTCAAAACATGAACATAGATGTAATGATCAATGATCAAACGATCCTGAAGAAAACCGTTGATACAAAGTGGCAATCAAAAAAATTTCGATAATAACTTGCACTTATTTAAAAAAAAAATAAATAAATAAATAAATCTGCTCAAAAATGTATTTTAAGGCAGAAACATTCACTAGTTTGCGCAAATACAACGCTATTTAATTCTATCTCTTGAGACATTGATTTTCAATTACACATATCTTTTTATTCCTACCGTTCATAAACTCCATAAAAATAATGAATATATATAAATCGGGAAATTTCAAGAACAATAACATTCATTCCTCTGAAAAGCATTGAATCTAAAATTAACAATTTTTTTAAAACATTAAAAACTCGTTTGGTTGCTAAATTTAGAAACAATTCTCAAAATGTATGGATTTATAAAAAGAAATAAATTAAAAAATTTTACAGTACATCTGGGTAGATAAAAAACTATCATTAGTATGAAATTATAGGGTGATTGATAAAGAAGTAAACAATTGTACAATTTATGATATTACTAATGTTGCCTTAACAGGGTGTATAGGATTGCCAAAGTCTAGATACTCTTTGTGTGAAACCCTTAGTCACACGATACACGTTGAGATAGTAGTTTATTTCTGCCCAAACGCATGTTAAGCTATCTGAATTAATAGCGTCCAAAATTAAGTCCATCGTGATCAGGGACGTCTTAAGGCATGGGCCAACTGGGCCCGGGCCCAGGGCCTTGGTCGCAAGGGGGGATTCGTCTTGTTTTCGACTCAATAAGATCATAATTCGAATAATTTTAATGATCAGTTATTTCCGGATGTATTCTTCGAAAAGCTGGGAATTTCGGACGATAACTGGCTACATGTTATGACCATCATCCACAATGATGACCGTCGTTAGCCCTACCACATACCACATCATTACTCTTTCAGTTAAAAGGTGGCAGTCGGCCGAGCCGGTTTGTGCGATTGTAAGTCATGCGCATTTATTTGTTTCGGGTTTTTGTTTGTACTGGTATTTGACAACGTATGCTATGTACTGTCTACTTTTAAGGGTCATAGTTGAGGCCTAAATTTATGTAGGGGCCCAGGGCCTCAAGGAGTCTTAAAATGCCCCTGGTTGTGATACGCTGTTTTAGCTCCGCTAGATAAACAGGAAAGGAAGAGACGAATACATTGTTCTTTACGTAACCCCATTGGAAGAAATCCCAAAGTGTTAAGTCAGGACTTCTGGGTGGCCACTGGCATGTTGTAGTCCACGACTCGTCCAATCCATTGGCGAGGAAAATGTTCATTGAGGTAACCTCGCATGTTGGTGGACCAGTGTGGTGGTGCACCATCGAATTTGAGAATGAAGTTGTCAATGTTGTCCTGCAACTGTAGCATCAACCAAAGAGTTAACATATCCAAAAAAAGTGATTCCCCTGACATTTTGCTAAATCCAAGAACACAAAAAGCCCTTTCCTCTCCAAACACCGCCATTTGGACTGACTAGTCACATGACATGCACATGCATACACATGCTATTTCCAACATTACTTCCGCCAGGGGCGAGACACAAACTTTTTGAGTATATCAACCTTCCGGTTCCCTGAAGTGATGCGTGTCCAGGGATGTCTTAAGACTTCTTGAGGCCTTGGGCCCTAAGCAAAAGTTGGCCCTAGGCTCTTACACAAATGTAGGCCCTGGGCCCTTACACAAGTATAGACCCCACTTATGATACTTAAAAATAGACGGTACATAGCACACGTTGTCAAATACTCGTACAAACAATGACCCGTAACAAATGAACGCGCATGACTTACAATCGCACGAACCGGCTCGACCAACAGCAACCTTTTGACTGAATAAGTAAGGATGGTGTACGGTGGTAGGCCTATACATGGACGATGGCCATCACATGTAGCCAATTGACATATTGTCCAACATTCTCAGTTTTTTGGAGAATACAACCGGGAAAACATTTGATCGTTGAAATTATTCGAATTGACCGTTGAAATTCTTACTAAGGCCTAGTCGAAAGCGAGACGAAGCCCCCCCCCATTGTGGTCGAGGCCATGGGCCCGGGCCCAGTTGGCCCATGCCTTAAGACGCCCCTGTGCATGCCTTTGATAGTTACTATTTTACAGCATCTGGAAAGTGTATACTTCTTTATGAATCACCCTGTATTTTATTTAGAAGGAACAATGACAGAGAAAGAAGCAATCCATTAAAAAGGCAAATCACCCATATCTTAGACATCTTTTAGCAAGATAGTCTACATTGCCACCAATTAATTCAAATTGGTAATATTACATACAATCAAACGTTTTGAAATACCTTTTTACGTTAATATTTACCTCTCAAAATGAAACTAGCATAATCTCAATTGATTTTATTGCTGTGGTTTTAAACATTATGTGCATAGTTATTAGGCATAATTTTCATACCAATTTCTCAAATAGGAGGAAAAAGAAAGATTATACAAATATGAAATTGTAGAAACATATTTTTGAGGATTATATTTAGTTTTTTATGCTATTGTTATTTAGTTGCAAATAATAACAACATGCCTAATGTGAAAAACGAATCATTTTTCGTAGTTTATATTCAACGAGTGTGGAATTTTTAAAAAAAATTAATGTATTACATTGAATTGATTATACGGCAATCTGCTTTTAATATATATGTATGTAGGTAGCCCCACGCATAGGGTATTATTGTTATGTAATATACTAATAATACTGTCCATATAAAATTTATTTTTTCCACTAAATGCGTATATTTAACTATTCAACAATTATGTGAAATACAATAGAATGCTACTCACAGCACTAAATTTACTTTAATCTATTAAAGAAGGAGGGGGGGGGAGGATTTCTGTGTACTTTCATAATTGTTACTGGATTAATTTGAACAATTTAAGATATAATATTTATTATAACCTTTCTCCAACTGAAAGTAAGTATTACTCTAAATCAGTGGTCTCCAAACTTTTTCAATTCATGGAACCCCTAGAACTTAAAGGTGCTTTCGGGGAACTCCTAGAACTAGAAGATGTTTCCGTGGAAACCCGTTCCATACACATACTTCGAAGAATACATCTCAAAATAATATTTAAAGTAGATAAAAATGTTATAGGTGCTTTATGTAAAGGCAATTAAAAAGAGTGTTGCATTTATTATTAAAAAAATTCTAATCTAATTTTTTAATATTACTTACTTATTAATAATGTTAATTTGTGATCCAAGTGTCGCCTATCCATGCATCATATTTAGTAACTGGAATAGATGCTTGCTTTTTTTCACAAGGTGAATTTTCCATGAGAAAACTATTTAGTTTTGCAAGACATTGTGCTAACTAACGTGTATAAATTATCTCGTGGAACCCGAGATAGAAAGCAATAGAATATTCACACAATCTAGTAGAATATATATATATATATATATATATATAATATGTTTTAATATTCTTTATATATATTCTGATAATAGAAGTTTGAAAAGTGTTGCAAAATTAAGTTATTATATATAAATAAAATTTTCAGTTTTAATGAATGAGGAAGGGATGAGCTTTATAGATGCTTGTAACTATTCAAACTTCATAGAGAACGTGAATCAATTTTGCATATTTATTTCCTTTCGATTCTTTTATTGTGACTCGTGGAACCCTTGGGTATGCCTTGCTGAACTCCAGGATTCTGTGGAACACAGTTTGAGGAACACTGCTTTGGATTAACCAATGCTATTAAGGAATCATTTAATTTTATACTTTATCGAATCATAAATAAAGATCTTTATGACAAAAAAAAAAGAAGAAACTGAAAGATTAGGTACAATGTAATAAATATCCTTCGGCTTATACAACTGAAAAAAAATTCTTTTTTTATTAAATTCAAAATACAGTAAACATTTTACAGCTGGTAACAGCACAGGTTTACAAAAACAACGAACTCCTAAAATCACATTAAAGTTTGAAGAAATTTGAACTTGTATTTGTTCCAGTTTCTTCACTTCAAGAATTTAAATAAATCAGAATTACGCCGTTCAAATTCTGAGTGTATTGAAAAGAAAGCATACGATGGGAATATGCAATTATGTTGATTTTTCTTCGCGTAAAATTCACTTTACGATCAAGTTTACGGCCCGCATTCAGTTTTTTTATGAGCGGAATTTACGACCACTACCTTAAAGAACTTCAACACTGATACATGAAGTAAAGGGGCTTTGTGTGATAGAATAACAGGAAACAGTGTTTCTGGGACTGATATAAAATAAGTATATTTTTAATACCAAAGGAATGCGGATGTTTTCTAAATAAATGCAAGAAATAAAACATCACCCCCCCCCTCTCCCCCCAAAATTTTTTACTAAGCATTCATTTTATAAATGTTGTTGTTCTAATTTGAACAGCAAATAAAATAGTTACTAAGCTCTTAAATAGGAAAAAATGTTCTTTAAATCTTAAAGAATCGTTCACTTGATAGCTCTCAGATATTTCATTCCAACATATGTTTAAATATACAATTATTAAGTAAAACTCTACGCTTGGTAATTATTAAGTAATACTTAATATGTTTTTGATTTTCAGATCCTTTTGTGAAAATATATCTGCTACAAAAAGGGAAGAAAATAAGCAAAAAGAAAACATCTGTTAAAAAAGGAGACAGAAATCCCGTTTTTAACGAAGCCATGATTTTCTCGGTTCCTGCAGGAGCTCTACAGGTATATGTCACAATTGCAAGTTCTTAAATGATTAATAAAGTAGAATTTAATTTAATTTTGATACTCGTTGTCCAGGTTTTATAAGGAATATTCCATCATATTTTGAAGAGCATAAAATTGTTAACTCTTACTGGATCACAAGGTTGTTACGAGTAAATATTAGTACGTACTGGGGGGGGGGGGGTATTTTGGTTTGTTTTTTTATTTAACTATATTGAAGGTGAACACTTATATATTTTTTATATTATTTATTTCTTATTTTAATAAATTTCTTGAAAAAATACATAACACACACATAATATATGTACAATTTCAATTTTTTAATTATCTTGAAAAAATAGTTACATTTTATGTGCTGTTTATTTTGATGCTAATAAATATCTTTAAATAATGCAAAATTAATGTATAATAAAATAGTAAATCTGTATATGTTACATCTTTTTCCTAATTTTGTATACATTACGCAGGAATCGAATTGTTTCAAATATTTCTTATAGTATGGCACCCTGAATCATGTGGGTTGATTTGGCATACCACAGCTAAAATGTTGCCGACCCTTGATATAAAATAAACACTCCAATAGATTGATATAATTCATCCACTATACGCAAATATCGATGGAGAATTTATAATCGAGTTAATTACAAATACAAAAATTATATTTAAAAAAAACTATCTCTATGTATATATAGCGAGAGAAAATGAATTATTTGTGTACTAGAAATGCTTATAGCAAGGCAATTATATCGACACGAAAAAGACGTTATCTTATACTGACACAAGATAATTTTTAGTGTAGTTATATAATATGTGACCTATATATAAATATATATATATCTATATATAAATAAGTTATATATGATTTGGAAAATAATTAATTTTAAAGAATTCGTTTAACTTTAATGTTCCCTTAAACAAAAACTAAAAAATAGTACCTTTTTTAAATTCTATAACATTAATTTAATTATTATTAGAGATTTAGTCCATTTAAAAACTTTAAACTAATAAAAATTACTACACTTATATTAAAGCATATGAGAGATAGTGATGTTTTTAACTGAAATTTATGCTGTAAGGCTGAGTGAATGTGGTTACCTTCAGAAACTGAAAGCAATAAGTGAGATTACATTAAATGACATTTACTACTATTAATAAATAGAAAAAAATTGTAATGATCAACCTATGAAAAATTGGTAATATTTTATATGAATTTCATTTCAAGCAACCTGCGTTTTGATGATAAATTACTTTTTAATCATATCCCATAAATTAAAATGCATATTCCTTAAGTCACATTTTTTTTTTTTTTTTTGCTTTTATTTCAAGGATATTATTCCTTTAAAATGTTTGTTTCATATACTGAAAAATATTAATATAGAGTCCTGAAAACTCAGCACTCAAAAACCCTGCAGTCCGGATATATATATAATTGAGCCACATCTTTACAGGTTGAAAAAACCTATGTGTGTCCGTTCTAAGTTAAAGTACGGAAAACACAATAGGACATTATGTATTTCTTGAAAATAAGCAGCGAGTTTTCGCAAAGTTGGCTGTTTGATTTTCATTACATTATGCTTTCGTAAAGCATTTTGCAGAGGTGTCTGATCAGGTAAATTAATGTATACTATGTATTCATAAATTTTCGTGTAATACACTCATGTCCATAAGTTAAGGATAATTTAGAATCACACAGAAATTGAACTCTAAAATAAGAATTTATCCTGTAGAATTATCACACACATCTTAAGGAAGAATATGCAAATTACAGGAAACCACCAGAAGGCACGGATAGTACGTCACAATGACGAGTGTAAGAGAGGGGTATATAAGGAATGGTGGCAAAGAAGTAAAATTGTTCACAAGCGCTTTAAAAGCTTTTTAGTGCAATAACCACTTAGTTATGGCACAAAGGAAGCATTTGGATGATTTTTTACGTGGTAGAATTATCGGACGACTGGAATGGGGACGTACCCAGCTGGAAGTATCCGAGGAACTTGGAATCGCCCAGAGTGTCATCTCCAGGCTTTGGCAACGATTCCAAGATGATGGTAATGTGAGTAGATGTTACAGCACAGGTCGCCCCCGAGTTACAACGCCGAATGAGGACCGGTATTTGGCAGTTACTGCCAAAAGAAACAGACCGAGCACAGCATCAGACCTATCTCGTCAGCTCTCTTCAGCTACCGGTACGACAGTTTCAAGGCAGACCGTGTACAGACGCTTAGGGCACATTGGTCTATATGCTCGTAGGCCTGTCAGATGTGTTCCCCTTACCGCAACTCACTGTCGCCTGCGATTAACCTGGAGTAGAGAGCATGCATTGTGGACACCGCAACAGTGGTCTTGTGTGATGTTTTCCGACGAGTCCAGGTTTAGTTTGCAGTCTGCTTCTCGCCAACTTCATATGGAGAGCGCCAGGTACCCGTTACCACAAGAGAACACCATTAAACGACACCGTTACGGTGGTGCAGGATGGCTCGTTTGGGGAGGAATTATTCTTGGTTCTAGAACTGATCTGCATGTTCAGAGTGTAACGATGACATCTATCGGGATGTCATTCTGGAGCAACATGTACGTTTGTTTCGGGGCGCCATGGGTGCTGAATTTCTGTTTATGGATGACAACGCCCGTCCTCACCGTGCAAACATTGTAGACGAATGCCTTCAATCGGAGGATATCACCCGTATGGATTGGACTGCATACTCACCGGACTTGAATCCAATAGAGCATGTGTGGGATATGCTTGGCCGACGAATTGCAGCCCGTCAACCCCCTCTCACCAGTCTACCGGAACTTCGGAGGGCATTGCTTGATGAGTGGTGTAATATTCCCCAACATCAGATTGATAATTTGATACTCAGCATGCGTAGGTGCTGTACGGCCTGTATTGCATCGTCCGGGAGACATACTCCGTATTAACCATCATACTAACCATATTATACTGTTTTTTGTAAAAGGTTCTTTTTTGAAATTTGCTCCAGGGAGTAAAAATCGCCATTTTTATTAATTATGTCAAACACATAGCATCTTTTTTGTTCTTTACCTTTTGTTTAATAAATAGACTTTACAAATAAGTCAAATTTATTTTGCTTCTGTCTCTTTCTTTGCCTGAACTTCATTATCCTTAATTTATGGACATGAGTGTAGATGCTCTATGCCAGGGATGGCGAATCAATGGTACACAATATTTTGGGCACTCCACCGATCAAAACAATTTGCATTTTAGTTCAAAATAACAAAGTTCACTATGAAGTATTACGAAGAAACCCGAATGATTCAAAAAATTATTGAAACAAGGAAAAAGTTGGAATTGATTGAAACAGAAAAATTAACAAGCAATATAAGAAAAAAGGACGGTAATAAAATTTTGGAAACATGGAATTCGATTTCAGACACATTTAACTATTTCAAGCTGTTTGAACCCTATTTTCATCTACCTATGCTTACAAGTCATTATTTTCAGAGATGAATAACATTAAAGGCTAGTTTAGATATCGTTTGATAGATGACTCCAGTTTAGCAAGCATTTTGCTAAAAGTAACATCTTACAATCCTAATATAAATTTGTCATCTAATCTGCAACAACAAAAGTCGCACTAATGTTACTTTAATTTACGTAAATTACAGGTATAACTAAACATTTACTACTATACTGTATAAATGTTAAATACAATTTGATACATTTGAATACAATTTTTTCGTAGTACATGAAGAGTTTTGAGTTGCTAGTATTTAGTTTTATTATTTTTCCACTAATCATAAGTCAAACTTGTTTGACGGTACCTCATTAAACTTTTCTTCAGAAAAAATGACACGTCGATCCATAAAGGTTCGCCCCACCCCTGCTCTATGCTTTCACAAAAAGTACGTACTTTTCCTTTATTTAAGGGCATTGGGGCAGTTTATTTTCTGTGTTGTTCTCTCGCAATCAGAGCATACAAGTTCATCCAATACAGTATTTTCTAAGAAAATACCCATATTTATTCTTTTTTAATCCCATTCTCAATAACCTGTCTTTTTCACAAACTCAGCCACTCTTCAGTTCACATTAGACTGAGTTTTAAGGACTACTGTACCAATTTTTTTAATAAAAATACATGTGTACCATATCTCTTTCTAATTTGATATATAAACATCAAACAAATAAAATTCATTTTTTTTTTCAAACAAGTAGCTCACATTTGAAGATCTTAGGAGATTTTTTTTTTTTAATTCAGTGAAAAAGAACAGCTTTTAAACAAAATTTTAATTACTAACATTCCAAACATGGATAATTTGCATTTAACTTTTTCTATACTATTTCACAAGTCACTGTATGTATATAAGTAATGTGTGTGTTATTTTAAGTTCATCTTTTAATTTCGTCAGGACACTTTTTGCAATTTTTGTCTCAATAGAATTCAAAACTATTAATATTTAAAAATTAAATGCATATTCATATATTCTCTTCTGACATTTTTTTTCCAGAACATACAGTTGCGTCTCACTCTGGCTGAATACCAAATTGAGGGTAAAACCCCTGCAATTGGTCATGTTTTCGTGGGTCCTCACTGTTCTGGTAAACAACTATCTCACTGGAATCAAATGATATCAGCCCCTCGAAAACCCATTGCCATGTGGCACCCTTTGAAGAAAAGAGAAGGGTAAAACAAATTGATGTTCTTTAATATTTGTGTAATCTCATTTCATTGCTGTGAATATGTTGAATATGAAGACTTGTGGCAAACTGTGTGGCTTCCCTTCCATGTAATAACACATCTCTCGCAGTAGTTTTCGGCTACATTATGGCTGAAATTAACAGAAATAAGGGGAAAAAATTAATACAAAATAGCTTCTATTTTTTTAAACTTAGTTCAGACACAAGTGATTTTAAAATATTGTTGGATAATTGAATACTTAACATGCATTTAGTTGGATTCAAAATTAGAATGAGTACATTCGTAATCAAAACAAGAGGCAAGCTTCGCTCGCTGTGTTTGGGAAAATTCTTTTAATCCTCCATTTTATACTGTGAATTTAAGTTAATTGAATTCTACAAAAATAACATATCTGTGGTCACAATAATGAACTCAAATTTTCTTTTGTTATAATTGCATTTAAATAAAACACCTAAATAACAGTTTTATATGAATGTTAATCTCTGTTCTTAAATAAAGATTTCAAAAAGTACACAATCTGTAATTAGTTTTGTTGAGTGAAATTTTATAATAAAATAAAATTAGTTTGTTCTTACATTTAAAAAGTAGTGTGGTTAATGAGGTAAATTACATACTATAGCAAAACTGAATTCACAATTTGTTTTTCTTTTTGAAATCAAACAAAATTTACCAGTAACATTCTATCAAATTAAATTCTGCAACACTAAAAATTTCTAATATTCAGATAATCTTTCAATGGAAATAGCATTTCAAACTAGTTTTCCCACAGCAAAAAGAAAAAAAAGAGAATCAGATATTATAAAGAGATATTAAATTGCATTATATCATGCAATAAGAAATTTCAAAATGTGTAGAATAAAGATTTTAAAGAAATAAATGCATCAGTTTTAAAAATTTTACAACTCTTATATATACACAAAAATATTTTCATCTAAGGTATTCTAAGATTTCTACTTATTAACTTTTGTAAAAGTTATTTTATTTCGAAAAACTGTAGCTTTCTGTCACATTTCCTTCATTTGAAAATAAATATAATCACAACGTTTAAGCTAAAATTTGCGTTACTGAGCTTAAATCAGAAACACTTAAAAAAAATTGAATTCTGAGAAAAAGATATTTGTTAACATATGTTTAAAGAAAGAATTGATGGATAAAGTTATCTGAAATACATATATTTTGACAATTGAGATATAAATATGGAAGTGATGAAATACAAGATTTAATTCAGAAAATAATGACCAAACAGGGCGAGCAGAGGAGAACCTCTTCATTTATTACAAAATATTTTTTAATTATTCATACAGCCAAATGTCAGAATTCTTTATACAAGATTAGGAAAATAATTACTGCTTATATTACAGTTTTTGTGCGATGGCATAAAAAGTAAAATTGCATTTAAAAATTTCTTAAAAGAAATATATTTTGAGATCAATTTTCATTTTATACTACATTTCATTTCAAAATTAATAATATTTCAATATTATTTTTGCTTTCTATTTAAATTATTCAGCCACATGTGAAAAATGCTAAACCTTTTTGTTGCTGCTGGTTGTTTTGACACGCATTCATCTATTCATTCGGAGCTTTGAGTATGTGTAATGTGCATAAATAGCTTTTTGTGAATGTTAAGGTGTCCATAGAATTATGAAAATGCAAAATGAAATAAAAACTATAAAACAATTAATTCTGAACATTTTAAAAAAATAATTTCAAAATTTAGAGTTGCTCTATCAATTAATTTGAAAGTAAAATTCTAAGTCTATTTTTAAGCTTGTAAAGTATTTGATGATGTAATATTAACAACTCATGGTGCAAGGAATAAATAAATATTCATTGTTTTAATTGATAGAGAGTTTCCTGGTTCAATAATATTTAATTATCTTTAAACTATTATATGTATATATATATAATTGTAGACTGTATTAAAAGAGATATATCTAGGATAAATTATTAAGTGATAAATAATTTTGTTTCTTTTAATTTCATGGACATCTAATTTGTGTTATATTAAAACTCAGTGTATTGTGCATTATATGAAAATATATTGTCTTGATGTTTACAAGTTTGAAATAATATTTGCATAAATTGTGTTGTGGCTATATATATATATATGTTCACATAACTGTGTATCTGCACTATATGTATTAAGAACAAACAGTCATTATATTTTAATTTCATGCAGATATTTAATGATAGACTATATTTAGCTATCTGTAAATGAAAGAATATATAGACATGCATTCATAATCCTACTATAAAGAAACATTGAATTGTATTTTATGCAAATGGTACTATAATAAACGGAAGAATGGAATTGCTGTTAATACACAAAATACATAAGAAAATAATGCAGTGATATAGAAATTTAATCTGTGCAATATAGACCAATATATCAAAGAGACAAAAATCAGTTTCTATGGGGGAGTGAAAAGATAATAAATACGAATTGCATTTTTAAAAAACTGATTGCATCAAAATTATAACTGTAGCCTGTTTCCACAGAAAAAAAATGTGTATTTGTGTACGAGACGCAAATGTAATAAAAAGATACAGAAAAAAGAAGTCATATTTTCATAAAATATTGTTACAGATAAAAAAATCTTACTGAAAACTAAAAAGTAATCATTAAGAATTTCTTTGCATTAACTTTTTAAGACATAAGTTGAGAAAATACTACCCCCCCCCCTATAACTTGCAACAATCGTTTAATTCCTGCTTCACAATGTTCACCTACTACAATTTTGAGTACAAAAATATACCATTTCCATTTGTCTAAAATTTCCTCATGAAAAATCAGACAACTTTTTTTCCAATATGAAAAGAAAATCCCTTTTTTATTAAGAAATATGTAAGAGAAAGTTTTCATTGTACAGTAATTTTTATTAATTTTGGGAAAAAAATATGAACAAAGCACAGTTCAAATCAGAAATGATAAAACTCGCCATTTTTAAAAAAGATAACACATTCAATCCCAATCTATCAAATTCAGATGAAAGATGAGGGAATTGGAAGTAAATATCAATCTAATTTCATTGCATATTTGCAAATTGAATCTAACTACATTTACAAATTCAACACGTTTTTTAATATAATTTTCAGAGATGTTTCAACGGTATAAAAATACTTTTGTATCATGTTTAATTAAACTAGTGAATAATATCAATGGCATTAAATTCGCCATAATAAAATTTCTTTCAATTAAATCAAAACAGAGTAAATATCTTAAATATATTAAACAACTCATTTTTTATAGAGCTGAATGAAGAAATAATACTGATAAACTTTTGCTACAAAAAAATGATTAATTTGAAAACAATTATATCTGTAAATAGATTAGCAATTGATAAAATTGCATAGTAACTATATTTTCAGAAACAATAACTAAGGTAAAATATTAAAGTATACATAAAGTCTAGCATGCAAAACATTAATATACAAAAATAGAATTTATCAAACTCATGAGCCCAATGTCTTTCAAGTAAATGTTGTAATCTGTAATATATGTCAAAAGAGAGAGAACTTTCATTACATCTAAAAAGCTATTTTTACCTTCTAAATAAAAATAAAATTTCTTATAAAAATAAAACTATATGTTTAAAAAACTGGATAAGTTGTATGCGAATATATAATGCACAGTTATATAGAAATTACACACTTATACCTCTTTTTTGCACTTCAAATAATTTTAATGAATACAAGTTCACATAAATTTGAAATTCTATTTTTGCTTATAAAATAAATGTTCAGCTGTGCAACAGGCATGTCTCCTCATCTCTTAATATTTTATATGAAATATCTTACAAAACTGCCAATAAATAATAATTAAGAATTACATCTGAATGACGAGAGAATTAAAGTTGCATTTGTAGAATCTTTAAGTTCACGAGTTAACTAATTTAAATATAACATTATCATTTGTCCCACCTTATTTGTAATCATATAAAAACATTTGGCCTGATTTTGAAATTTTAAAATTAATGTAACTTTTTTATACAAGAGAGAAAGAAGTCTTTTCTGCTATGAATTGGAAGATTTTATTGCTATGCTCTTTGGGGAGAATAAGATTCAGAAAACAAAATCAAATACATAGCTAATACATACAAATCCATAAATATGCTAATTATTAAAAATATCAAATTGTTATTCCTATTAAAGAAAATAATGTTCTCTATTAAATAATTAATATCCAAGGATACAAGTGCCATGCTATCTACCACATTCAAAGAACCAATTACTTCCTACTGCAGTAAGCACAATATTCTAGATTAGTAACAAAAAAAAAAACTGTTTGTAATCAATATTTATATACTTGTAAAAAGAAATGGCTATTAGAAATTGAACATTCTTAGAGAAAGGAAAATTTAATTCATATATATAAAACCTGTTGACAGAAAGTTGTAACCATTCAGAGTTTAAAAAACAAACAAGGCTGTGTTTCTTGCCTTTATAATTTAACATTTCATATCAGCATGTCTTTTATATATTTCAAAACTTTGTATATGTATTCAATGTGGAAATAAATGTTGATGGATAATACTGTCTAATGTGGTTGTTTTTCTCCTTTTCCCAGAAATAAAAACTAATACACATACTAATATTGAAAGATAAAAAGACAGTTCTTGTTTTTACCCTGAAGCTTTATTTCTTGAAAATATATGTATTGCTCTATTAGAATAATTTTCATTTAACTGATTAATAATGCTTTATTAGACATGTTTAGAAATAATGATATAAATAATGTTTTAAAGTTCTAAATCAACAGCTCTCCAACTTTTGTCACTGTACAAATATTGAATTTAACCAAAAGAAAGGATATTAGTGAATTATATAAATATATGTGTAATTCCAGGAATACTCACAACAGTTGGAGAATTAACTGTTCTAAGTATTTCGCTCTTTGTTTTCAATACCCTAACATTTTTGATAATTGCCCCTACAATTTGATTAATTACACATCTATTTCTTTTTCAATATGTTGGAAAACTTATTGATTATGTTTGAATAAATTATTCTTAGAGTAAAATTATAGGATTGATATTTATATTACAAAACTTAAATGTAATTGCAATGCAATATCTATAAACTAAACTTTTATGAAAAAAGAATGCATCCAAACATTTTATGCAACATTTATGTAACCTTCCTTTTACCTGGCAAATATGAGGATGAATGCTATATAGAAATTTGAGATTATTCCAGTCACAATCTGCAACAAATGATTCGAATTTTTTTTTTTTTAAACTTAAAAGACTGATAACTATTTTGTATGTCTGAAAAAATCATTTGCATTTATCTAATTTCAATCTTTGCCCAAAGGGCAATTAATTTTCTAATGAAACATACACATTTTTTAAAGTGATTGATTTTCATATTTAAAGAAAGAAAACTTAAACATAAAAAAATAAACCACACAGTTTAAATATTTTAAAACTTTTGATAGATTTGAAAAAGACCACAGGCAAAATAAAATAAAAACTTTACTCCCTTTTAACAAATATTTTTGTGAATAATCAGTCTATTCTTGAAATGGTGATAATTTTAAACGAAATAAATATACATGAACTTTATGCAAAAAAAGATGCTTTAAACATTAAAAATTAATAAATTTTCATATAATTAAATGACAAGCCTAAGATTTCAGATGATGAAGCAATCGTGTAAAACACTTTAACACACAAACCAATCAGAATAATAAAATAAAATATATGTTAAAAATAATAAAGACACAACATATCTTTTTTTTTTAGAAATATATATATTGTACAAACACTTTCAATTTTTTACAAAACAGAATGTTAAGTGGTGATGAAACTGCAAAACAGTCCACATAGTAGATCTTGTTTCTGCAGCATTTGTTTCTTGCTCAATGCAAAATGTCTGAAAATAAAATTATAAAAAATGAAGAAATTTAGATATTTTGCGATTAAAAAATAAATTTGGATTAAAATTTATTGGGAAATAAAAAAATGTCAAAGAAAAATGAAAACAATGGTCAAAAAATTACTCAACTCTCAGAAACATATATATATGCTATATTTTTTTTATAAATATAAATAATTCTTTACATGTATCCATTTATATAATTCTTTCAAAATTCATGCAACAAATGTTTTTAAAAGAAGAATTTTGAACATAAGGTAAAGAACAGAAAATTTTTAATGTGTCCCTTAATTGACTTACAACTTAAACAGTTCTAATTTTTCAAAATAAATTAATGATAATTTATTGAAAAAAAATTATGAAGCACTGCAATTTTATTAGAGGGGGGATAATGTATGGAAGCATATAAACATATTTTATCAGTTTTTACTTATAATAACTCTTTAATTACATAATTACTAACTGTAATGAAGCATATGTCAGAATAATTTATTAACCAATTACTAATCTTAGGGAGGGGGGGGGAGATAAAACCTGCCATTTTTATAATACAAGGGGTGATCAAATGAAAAGGTACGAAACGACATAAAAATGGAACAGTTAAATATTTGCATATTCCGCCATGGGAGAATGTAGTGAGACTTCTCAGGATGCCATTGGAGGCTCTGACTGGGATCGGATCATGCGCGGGCGCCCGCATGCGCAGGAGAGAGCAAAGGCTCTTATAAAAAGCGGCGTCCAAATGATGCGGCAGTCCGTATGAGGACAGGATGGCGTCCGCGTTTCAAAATTCGACGATTGAGGAGGAGCGAAGTGTTATCCGATTTCTGACAGAGGAAGGTGAGAAACCGGCAGCTATTCATCGGCGGATGGTGACCGTTACGGGAGAATGTGCTCTGACACGTCTGTCAGAAATGGAGTGCCCTTTTCGTGCAGGCCGTGAGTGTGGGTGATGACCAGAGACCAGGCCAGGCAAACACTGTCATCACGAGCGATCTCATCGACAAGGTGGACGACCTAGTGAGAAGTGATTGGCGTGTCACATTGCGAATGTTGGCGCTGAAGGTGGATGTCAGCTATGGAACCGAGTGGACAATTGTTTACGACAGGTTGCGATTTTGGAAGGTGTGTGCCGCATTGGCTCCGAAGCAGTTCACCGACCAGCAAAAGAAACTGCGTATGGGACTAGTACTGCAACATCTGTTTCGGTATCAGGAAGACCCCGCTTTCATGAAGCGGATCATCACAGGTGATGAGACCTGGTGCCATCACTACGAGCCAGAGACAAAGCGGGACAGCATGCAGTGGAAGCATGCGTCGTCACCTCCCCCTAAAAAGTTCAGAGCCGTGAAGTCAGCAGGCAAGGTGTTGCTCACAGTCTTTTTCGACGTTCAAGGTCAGCTACTTGTGGAATTCCTCGAGCACAGAAAAAGCATTAACTCCGATGTGTACTGTGAGACACTCCGACACCTACGCAGGTCCATCAAGAACAAAAGACTGGGGCTGCTCACGGAGGGTGTGGTTCTGCTCCATGATAACGCGCGTCCACACGTCTCCAGAGTCACACAAATGGAATTGGACAAGTTCAAATGGGAGACGTTAAGCCATCCACCCTACAGTCCGGACATGTCGCCCTGCGATTTCCATGTGTTTGGTCCACTGAAGAAACACCTGAAAGGGAAGCTCTTCAACTCGGACGACGTACTCAAGGATACTGTGAAGGACTGGGTCTCGTCACAGCCACAGGAATTCTGGGAACACGGAATCCTGTGGCTTGTTCATCAGTGGGATCGTTGTGCTCAGGCCTATGGTGTATATTTTGAATAAAGTCTACATTTGTACCTACCGTGTCGTTTCGTACCTTTTCATTTGATCACCCCTTGTATATGTGTGCGGAAGGTGATATGTTGGAGAGTTAAAATTTAGAATAAAAATAAACATTAAAAGTTTAGTTTAAAATTTTTTTTTTATGAAAATAACTAAGAATTTTAATGTATTGCATAACATCCTTTGATACCTTTTTTTAATTAAAAAAAATTAGAGAAAAGACAAATCTGCCCTGTTTAATATGAAACACACAAGCAAATACAAAAGGAATAAAAAACAATTCAACATCAAGGTTAGGAAATTTTCATAAATAATCAAATAAAAAGAAAGCAAATCACAGGATTAAAACATCAAATAGAAGACTTGACAATTAAAAGAGGTAACAAAAAGAAAAGTAATTTTTTTTCACCCTGATTTTCATACTTAATCCAAAACAAATTTAGCTCAACTTGTATGAAACTTGCCAGAAAATGTGCATCCCCTGGGAGTATGAAACATGATTTATTTCGAGAATTAAAGTTCAAAGACTAAAGAAAATGTCCCTTTTAAAAACTTTTCAATGTACCGCAATTGCAATCTATACAATAATACTAAAATAATTATTACAAACAAAAATACCAAGCATCATTAATAAAAAACCAGTTTCCAAATTTTAAATATAAATCGTCTAAAAACAACCTGTAATGCATGAAAGTCTTAGTCATCACTGAATAAAATTAAAAGCATAACTCTAGAAGTACCTGTAGTATAGTATATGAACATTAATTTTCAAAATTCAGTTTTATTACTTAATAAATTATTTTATTTCAAAAGAAAACACACTTCACATAATTATATTTTAAAATTTTTAACATTTGCTGAATGATGCTGAAAATCCTCTCGGTTTCAGATGTAGGAGGAATTGCTTTTAAATATTCCTAATAATTTTCGTTTGGGTCTGATACCTTCAATTCTTGTTAAATGAACTACACTAGACCTTTGTCTTTGAGTGGATTGCTTTTTCAAATTTTCCATTCAATATTGAAGATTTAACGCAGTATATCCTCCACACTCTTGCAAACACATATGCATAAAAATGGCAAATTGATACTTTGGTTACCATGTTTCACATACTATTTGGCTCTTCTCAATATAAAATTTGCCAATCCCTGGTCCAGGTTGCTTATCTAGCGAAAAAGTTACAGAAGCCACTACAGTAATCTATCCAGCCTATACAAGGACAATGTGGAGAAGCAACTGAGAGAAAAAACTTGAGAGTGACTGCCTGTTTTCATTAGCATAAAGCAGTTTATATTGCTGTGATAAATCTGATTTTGTGGTATTGAGGATTTTATGTATGTTAATTGCTTCCAGTTGGATATATTTTAAATACTGATAATTATTATAAATTATGATTAACTCTGAAAGAGCCAGCCTGTCAATTATATTGAACTTTCATACATTTGGAAAAAAGATCCCCCATATACACACATGAGACTACATATATATAAACATACATTGAGAAGAATAAAAAAAATTTCCCTGATTTTCTACAAAAAAATTAATTTATCACACTTAAATAATTAAAGCAGCAATCTTTTTGAATTAGCACACTTTTTCTGATGTTCATACAATTGAAACCCTTTTTTTAGAAAACTTCATGTCTCATTCGATTTTTCATAATTTCCTTTAAATTTCTGAAATGTTGCCCCTTCAAATTAATACGTAGCTAGATGAGAAAAGTAGGATGGAAATGTTATCTTACTTGGATCCTACAAAGATTATGTTTAGCAAGGAGGTCTTTCAACAATATGACACGGGTTTTGTTTCATGATAATGCCTGCACAACTCTTTTCAGTTCACTTTTCAGGATGTTTCTTACAAATACTGTCTCACAAGTTATAATGGATTTGAAAATAAAATTCTTTATTTAAAGTCTTGGGTGTTTCAAATAAAATCATAGGGGATGACATCTTCATAATTGAAAAACTCCTCCAACAAGCCAAATCATACTGTTACCTGCATAGTGCTCAAAGCTACGGATAATGACAGGTGTACAATTTAGCATTTTGCCATGATGAATTTCGTGGGCCTCGATCTGACTACGTCAGACATGGCATTAACAACAACAGAGTTTCAGGTAATATCCATAATGAAACACAAAACTGAACGTTTATACACTTTTTGTAATGAAATTTCAAAATCTGACAATACAAAAAGTTTCAAGGAAAACACCTGCTATATTCTTTGACAATGACTAAATTAATAGATGATTAATTCCCTGGCTTCTCTACTAATGAGACTAAGATCACAGAATAATAAACTTTGCATTACAATCTTTATGGCATCATCTGATAATCAATTCCCAGAAACTTTGATTCTACTTCATTCACATAAAACAGAAATTTTAAGCTTTTCAGGAGGCGACCCCATTTTTTTTGTTCAAAAATTTTGTACGACCCCATAAGCACTGCATAAAGTTTACACATGCTAAGATATTTCTATATGTATTTTATTTTTAGAATATTATTGTTTTACAGTAATAAACATAAGAAATAAATTTTTACTCTAAATGTAATGATATAGAAATTTTAAGTAGGCAAAATAAAAAAAACATTATATAATGCAATTACACAATAAATTATACATAAACTATAATCTGTTTATTAATAGTTATTTTGAGTTTCTTCAATAAGAATCTAAATAAACAATTCAATTATTATTACTATTAATGTAACAAACTATTTTATACAAAAAAATATATTAAAATTTTTGGTGATCCCAGCTGCAAGTCAAGTGACCCCATTTGGGGTTGCGACCCCTAGTTTAAGAAACAATGATAGAAAGTGAAGATAAGTATGCAGCAGTGTTAAAAATTAAATAATAATACTAGAAAAAAGTTGTTAAACTGAAATTCGTTCAGCATTGGATTGCTCGGTAATGGAGGATAAATAAGTTTATTCACATAATTTATACTATCTCTTTAAACAACTTTATATAGAAACATTAACACTTTTCTAATTTTAATGACTCAATTTTGAATTAAAAAAGTATGCAAAAAAAATAGATTTTAAGAAAAATGCATAATTTTTACACTACAAATAAAAAATAAATGAATAAAAAGAAAGTAATAGAGGACTATGAATCATACTGCCACAAAATTATGCACAACTTTAGTCTTTTTCATGACAACTACATATATATATATAAGAAACATTCTTTCTCATCATTATGTTATAATTTTACCCCAAAACTTCAATGGTTAAAAAAATCAGAAACAAAATGAATTAACAGAAAATTAAGATTAAGGAATTTTAAAAGAGCTAGTTTTAGTTTGATTTAGGTCAAAAATGCAATAGCAGGCATGAAAAAATATTTTAAAATATCATGATAAATAAATCTGCATCATATTTTAACTGTAATAATTTAATAAAAAATGAGCTTTATAGCAAAAATAGTCATCTCTTATCAAATCAGTAATTCTATAATGATTCCAACTACACATCTCTGAACATAATATTACAAATTAA
This sequence comes from Trichonephila clavata, assembly GCA_019973975.1. Classification (NCBI taxonomy): domain Eukaryota; kingdom Metazoa; phylum Arthropoda; class Arachnida; order Araneae; family Nephilidae; genus Trichonephila; species Trichonephila clavata. The sequence goes on from BMAO01028340.1 coordinate 162,157, forward strand.
AAATGTTTTACAACTTGTAATTGTAATTTAATTGAATGTTTTTCATAAGATAAGTTTAGAAAGAATTTTTATTGCATAATAAAATAAAAATAATAAATGAAAAAAAAAAAGAATTTAAAACATTTAAATTTATTTGCTATTTGCTCAAGTTACTTGATGCTATAGTTTACACAATTTACGCTGGATACTTTAATCTGGATATATTTGTTTTCATACATCTTGTTGTGATACTAATAACAAGTATTTTAAATATTTCAAAAAATTGCCAGTATTATATTTGAAACCACTAAAAAAATAATTGTAATAATCTTTTTTCTTTAAAAACTCTCTTATTATTGTTCCTTCTAAATACATTTTTAAAGCAGTTTCACCCAACTTGCCCTTATCATACATAAGGTTATATAATCAGTAACGTACACAGGAATTTTTCAAGGGGAAAGGGAGAGGCTTCAAAAGGTTCAGGGTCAAAAGTCCACTATTTTCGTATCATGCTGCAATACACAGCACTCAACATATTTTTTTGATTCTGTCAATTTTCAGGAACAAAAACAGTAAAAAATTAATTATTGATTTATTAGCATTAATTAATAAAATTAATCATTAAGAACAAATACTTAAATTTTACGTACTATATACATAAGAATATAATCAATTGAAAAAAAATCAAGGGCTTTGGGGTGGGTACGGACCAAGACCGTACCCACCCCCTTGTGTGCACCACTGGTTATAATCTATTTGTAACCCTAAGTATAAAACATTTGCTGCATAAAAAGATGTTTTAAGTTTTCGTACAACAATTTTAAAAATACTTTTTTAAAAATTACACTTTAAATATCAATACAAAAAATAATCAAGTTTTTTTTTAATTCTTAAATTGATTATCTCTGTATATTATATATATAAAAAATACATGAAAGTGAAAAATCCAAAAAAATACAGCTTACAAATTTCAGTTAGCTTAATTTTCAATGTACAGAATATAGTTAAAAAAAGAACACAACAATTTTTACATTTTGTATATAAAAGAAAGATATTCGAGAATATAATCTTAATTATACCCAATTTATAATTACAGTTGCAATTATAAACATCAATAAAAGGAACCATAAAATTTGTTTTAACATGAGTTATAATGTAATTTACAGACAGAGGCCATTGTAAGTGACTATAAATTTAATCTTTTGTTTTATACTTAACACTTCATGTACATTAATACAGAGAATTCATAGTCATAAGACAAAGTATAATATGTAGTCAATTAAAGAAAAATATTCAAATGTTATTTTGAAGAAGAATCTTAAATTAAATCAAATAAAGATAAAATGATGTACTAGTGTATTTTCTCAACCATGTATGTATAAGTAACTTAAGTCTCAATATGTGCCAAATTTTGAAAATTTAATGTCAATGCTGCATAAAAACATTTAAAATTATCATTTTTTTTTTTTTGGCAAATATATTACTAATTTTTGTCATTTAATTTCCCTGTATATCCAAGTTTTTATTTTTATTTTATCATCCCACCGCCATTTTGAGGTATAATCTTAATTTTTAAAAACAGGGATGGGAAATTTGAAAGTAAACTGTAAAACAAAAGAAAATAATACAATCAGACTGTCGGTTCTTTAATAAAAAGTAAGAGCGTTGGCTTTAGGCATCGAATTTCCAATCACATGTGTAACTTTGTAGACTGACAACATATCAAAAGAATACAATGGTAGTGAAAATAATGTAATAAAAGTAATGGCTTTTGGATTCATATGGTAACAAATCAATAAGTTAGAAGCTTAACTAATAATTTTTTTGAAAAGTAAATAAAATAAGTAGCTTTTAGCCTATATATAAATCATCACAAACTCTTCTATAAAAGAAGTCTTCAAATTCATTGACCTGATTGTGATTGTACAGAAGTATTAAATAATATACATAGATGTGCTTCACAAATATACACTTTAAAACATTAAAAATAATGATTTATGATTGAGTATTAATGACACATTTCTAACAATACAAAGGTTATTAACAATGACCTCGATACTGGTGCATAATGTATAATATTCATACCTGTTAAACATAAATGCCAACCCAGAGTAACAAGAACAGGATTCCAAAACCCAGGAAAACTGCAGCTACAAGTGATATAAGTAGTTCTTTGAAAACATCCCGTGTGAATTTAGTTGATGTCACTTCATAGCTACATTTGATCAGGAATAAATATATAATTCTACATGCAAATATCTTACAACTGTCATTTTGAAACAATTCACAATCAGTACCATATTTTAGTCCCCTAAATATTTTTTCTAATAATATTAACATAAAATAGAAATGGAAAGGAAAGATGGAGTAGTAACTAAATAAATAAATTTGCTACTTGGAACTTTTGTTTATATAATAGAAGCAGAATCTTATATAAGCCAATTCAAAATTAAAATGTTACAATTCGCTTTAAAACATTAAAATATAAAAACAAGCTGGTGTATGATTTTTTCAATACATATTGTATTGGCCTACAAAAATTAAGGTATAAATAGTATTTATGTCTAGTTTGAAAACAAACATGAAATAAGAAATTTGGAAGAAAAATACATTAAGCAGTTATTTCTTGAATTTTATGTATTTTTAAATATTGGGCACAATATGAAAAAGAATTACATCCAGTCCACCTAATTAATAATGAAAATTAACAAACCAGATTTTTGAGTAAGGAAGAGAGGAAAGATAAGTTTTAGTAGGTAATGTCTGTACCCTTACATGTAATATATTGGCAACATTAAGTTTTCATGCTATCAGCTTTTTCTTTAAAAGAAAAAATATCTAAAAGAAACAATGCTCATGCATGAAGTAACCCTTGTTCTAACTCATAAAACCTTGGAGATGGACTTATGATAACCACCACTAATATGCTGAGGTAGTTTTAAAGATAGTCCATCAGATTAAGGTCTAGACATCAAGCAAGCCCTTCTAAAACCTTGATTCTCAAGATATTCATTGAGAAGATTAACTTAAAGAGGTCAGGGATTATCTGTTAAAATGATTTTATCACTAATAACACTAGTATTTAATAACATATAGAGTAATGTTCTCATTTGGATAGTTCATAAAGCATATGTAGGTTAACATATAGAAAGATTCCAGCTCATTTCCTCTATATCTTTCAATGATGGTAGAAAACAGTCACTATGAAAATTTCAAGACTCATAAAAAAACTTTAAAGAAAATTAGGATCTGTCCATGAAAAGTAAAGAAGCCCATAGCTGTCTGATCTAGTTAGTGTGATCTCTTGCCTAATATATAAAAGGATTCTGTGTTATCAAGAAAAGACACAAGATAGATAATTACATAAGAAATTATTTTGTGTAATGTTTGATTATAAAGACACCTGCATACTTGCAGTAGCAGAAATTTTTGATGCAGCACAATGATCTAAAATGAGTTGATGTTCAACAGTATTCCTCCTCTTTTGGGCCAAAAGAGCTAGAAAGCCATCTTGAAAAGTTGTAAACTGTAGATGGCCTGAAATTACTAAATATTCAGATTCAAATAGATCCCAGTCTTTGGATCATATGAGAGATCCAAGAAACATTAGCATGTTATAATTCCAATTCCATCCTCTGATTGCCTGGCATTTTAACATGTCTGATGAATGAGATTTCCTATACATGGACACAATATCCAAGTACCTCTAATTAAAGATCAATAAACACAAAATCTCACAAAAATTACAAAGTGGGAATATTCACTGTTTACATTTTCTTAGTGTTTCATGTAATTGCTTCAGGTTTTATTGAAGTTACTTTTCACACACATCATTCATATAAATTATAAATTAAGCTTCATTTTCATAAACTTAATTATAAAAAAAAAACTAGTTATACCATGATTTTTGAAAGCCAGTATTTAACAAAAGCTAAAAAGAAATCCTCCCGAGATCCATTCACCCTCTCGCTGCCTAATTATTTCATCAAACTTGTTGTCCAAAAATTACGTATTGTTTAATTATGTACTTCAAATCTATATATTAAATCTACATTTTAGAGTTACTATACAAAAATTTTTCAGTAAAAGACCTTTTATTTTAAAAATATAGAATTAGATCATAAAAATATTATCATAAAAACAAACAGGAACAGCATGGGTCGCACAGCTGAATAGTTGGAAAATATGCATACCCGTGGAAATCACGGGTTGTGCAAATTTTGCTGCATCTATGTTGCCTGTGGAAATCGCAGGATGTGCAGCAAGAGGTTTAAAATTATATGCTCATACATTTTATCACTATTAATATAAAAAATATAGTGGGTTTTCAAAAATCAAAATGTATTGATATGTTTCAAGGTATAAGAAAGAATTTAAACTAGCAAGACAATAGTAAAAAACACTGATTTTTTTAAACGTCTATAATAAAACACAGGAATTTATTTTAAAACAGAAAAATAACAATACTTCTTTTTAGCCTGCATATTTGATACTGTTCAAATATTTTACAGCTATAATTAAATTAAATTATTAATAATGCCACAGATGATTCTTGCTTAAGAAGACTGGAGACATATTATGAAGCGAAAACATGAATTACGAAGGAATTGGCTTACAAATATTTTACTAGAATGAAGTTTAAAAGAATTTTTTTCAACATATTTGAGATCTTTTTTGTACTTGCATATTAATCTTATGCAATTGGAAAATTTCAACTGTTCTGGTGCATTACATGATGAAAAATATAGCCATAAGGTTAATTATAGGTTCAAAATGGATATCAGTTGCCAAAAATTACAAAATCTTTCACAATTATTCTTTGGCATGCAGTTAATTTTTGGTGATAAGCTGCTGCCATCAATATGCAACTAACCATATTCTTTTTTTTTTAATTCTATGCATGTCAATAAAATTGAAACATTTTTAAAAGACTATAAGTAATGAAATGAGCATGTCAAATAATAACTCAAATAAATTTCAAATACATGCAAGTTATTTCAGTCTAGCCTTCATAGTCTTGAATTCAAATACAATAGAGTCAATTATTTCCTCAGCAAGGTTCAGCCCTTGTCATTAGACCAATGTGAACTCTAATTGGAAGAAACTCAACTAAATTTTAGAGTAAATTGTTATGCTCCATTTTCAAAGCCAAATTAGGTGAAATATTCCACTTTGAAAGGCTGATGGTATATATTTGTAAATTCAAAGTGCGAAGTTCTTTCCCCTTTAAAAATAATCTCTATTAAACTAGAATAAAACAAAAAAAAACCCCATAAAATGAAGCAAAACCTTTTTTAAAAAAAGCTAAAATTTAAACAATTTTAATTTTACACAATTTTTTCTTTTCTGCTTCAATTAACTGTTTCAACGAAGTGGAAATTATTCACTATGCTTTTATTACATGCTTAAATACTATTAAATTTTCAAGGATACACAAAAAACCATGCCATAAAAAATAATCCAATGCCAAGTAATACAAGTGTAAGATGAGGGTAGACAGCAGGATTGACTGGACTGACATATCGACTCATTAGCTCCAGGCCAATCTGAAATTTGTAATGTAGATTTATAATAATTTCCACACATAATAAACCAATTGAAAATACTTAAGAATTAATTTTATACATCAGCTTATTTTAAAATTATTTTTTAAAACTAGTTTACACAGCACAGTAACATATTTACTAAAGTCAAATTATATAGCATTCTATGATTCAATGCCTTTAGTTAAAATACACATACATAGGAATATTTTTAAAGAATCGATACATTAAGTGATTGATATACATAAAAAAACCCATCAAATGACAAAAATTATAAATGAATAACAACTCAATTTAACAGAAAACAGCTAAAATAATTTAAAGTCAGATTAAAACCTACATCAATTCCTGAGTTATTTTTTATCAGATCTACATTAGATGTTCCAAGTACTATAGATAACTATTTACAGAACTTTCTATTGATTTTTGATTATATTTTATGAATATATATTTTCTCTCCGTTCTTAGATAGGATATATTGAAAGCCAATAAAATTCAGTTCAATTTAATCCTCAACCTTTCGCTATCATTCGTCATGCTTTTTTTAATTCTTAATGTAGAACTAAAATTTGCAGAAAGCACTTAAAATATGATTAATATTGCATTGTGAAAAAACACAAGGAATATAGGCAAGAGAAGAGAGCGATATCTCATTTTTTAATGTAATAAGTGACAAGGATAACACCTGGAATTCCACCCCAAGCCACAGTGAGGACTTAAAATACCTCAGCCCCTTTACACAGAGTCTTCAGTTGCACCAGTACTCAAAGCCACAAAACTCAACACTAGCCACCAGTGGTGTAACAGAACATTTGCCCCCCCCCCTGCGATGTGGGGGTATACGTTACACCACTGCTTACAATAGCAGCAGGTTTATGATCACTTGGATATTGTCGTTACTTCACCCAAACTAAGTGAAGATTTTGTAACTAGGTCAAATATAATGAGAAGATGCCTCATAATTCTGTATAACATTTCATAGAATTGGAATTTGTATACTATCATACACAAAGTAATCTTAAATATTTAAATAACATATGGTCTTTGACAGTGAATATAACAACTTTTCCTTTCTATGGCAAAAACCATACTCCCACTAATTATATAAATTAACATTTCAAAATATTTGTACTTACATTCTTTTCAAAATTATTTAAGTTGAACTTTTTTTAAGTATTGAAGTTGTTTTACTTTAACACATATGTATACAAATAAAATGGATTGTAAGTCTTGGCTTTCTTAAATTATATTGCAACCCATTAAAATCACAAGATTTTTGCATTTTAGACAAGAAAAAATGCAGAAAATATGTACATTTGGCTATCATTAACTGGTTTATGTTTTGCTACGAGGTTGTATGCTAGCTATTGTGAAAGAATGTAACTGTTGAGAATAAGTTTGATAAAATGAAATGAGGGAGAGGTATGTCTCTTGATAGCAATTATGTGGAGGGTTGTAATAAATATTGTTTCAGATATCCCTTCATAATGATGTGTTTCTTTCAATTTTTACTGTTTTGATGTTTTTTATTTACATTTCTTCAGATCTTCCAATTTTCTACATTATTGATAGCATCAAATTTTTCGTTTTCAAATTTTTCTACCTTTACCTAGCTTAAAAATTGAAATTCATGCTTTTGATGCCCTTTTAATGTTTTCAAAATTCATCACTAAGAATGACACCAAAATAATATTTTACCACAGAAAAGAGACAGCACATTTAATTTGCTTAGCAAAAAAAAATAAATAAATAAATAAAGAGTTTTTCTTTACATAACTGCAAATAAATATTCAAAATTATAAATGTTAATAGTATTTGAAAGACACACATACAAATTCTAAGGTTTAGTATGAAAATTACACTTAAAAATTTACATTTAAGATGCACTCATTAACTAACATTCAGTTATTTTCCTAACAAAAAAGTGTAATATATATTAAATGGGCTATCATGATCATTTGTATTTCAAGATGAGATAAAGATTTCATTCTGGTAGAGTGTATATTTTGATAATCCAGGTACAATGAAATGTAGACTTATTCTAATAAGACCACAGATTCTCTATATTTGATTACTATTCATCAGCTAAAGTATGCACTGATTTTGAAAAAGACAGATGATTCTAGTTAAACATTTCATAGCTCTTTTTGGAAAACCATTAAGTTTTATGCTTTGAAATTAATTAAGAATTTATATCACATTTTTTAAGAGTTTTCTTTCAGTAGATTTTTCTGAACTGCATAACCAAGATGTACTGAGAGAGAGAGAGTTTACTATAAAATCCGGTATATAACGCACACCTACACTTTCAAGCTGTATTTTTTAATTTTTAAGTATATTTGCTATATAACATGTGTCCCCTTTATTACGAAATAATCTGAAATGTATGTGTACAATCCTCTTATGTTTTAAAGTAATTTATCCTTGGTATTATCACAGGATTTAGAAAAAAAAAATAGTATACTTCTAGAACTACAACCATTGAAGTTCATTAAAGATATCTTTTTTTGTTACTTATGTCACCTGATCGACAATAACATCAGATCAAGGTCTTCGAAATTCATCGCAGTGAAGGGCTAGCTTTTTACGCCTGTCATAGCCTTAGCTTTGAGCACCAAGCAGGTGATAGTACGATTTTGCTCGGCTCCACCCCAATTTTGTGGGAGAATACCTTGAGGATGGTCAGGAACCTCCCACCTCTCTTCTTCTACCAACCTCATGAGAGGACTTGCCACTCGACAACTATTTAGAGTACCCCCATGCTGTGAGGGGGTTCTTCATTTACAAACATCCATGCCTTCCCAGGGATTCAAACCCAAGCCCTAGGGCATTGCAGTCAGCGTCACTAACCACAATACCAAATGGGGGGGGGGGGGTTTTTTTTTTTTAAATAAATAGTTTTTTGATTTATACAGAAGCCAAATTTTTTTTATGCTTATATTTCTTCTGTTTACTTTTAAAGCTATCCTTTTTGTATCCGGAGTATAATGTGCACCTGTAAATTTCAATCTCATTTTTTATGTTAAAAGTGCACGTTATACGTCTGATTTTATGGTATACTCCTTTTTTTAAATGATTTTTGGAACACATGTATAAAATATTGATATGATGATGCATTGCTTAAGATTTTATTTTAATTACTATCAAATTCTCAGTGTGCAAAAATGACAAATATTTGATTTAAAAAATATTTCATTGTTAATTTGCTTAGAAATACTGCAAGTGAGAAATGAATATACATGGTATTTTCATGTCTGCCAGAAATGATATTTGAATAAAGAAAACTATGTTTCAGATATTAATGAAACTGAATATGTGTATTTGCCAACAGTGATTTCATTCCTTTTGAGATTACTGTCTTGGTGTGCAAACTTCCAAAGAATAACTAAAACTAAATCTTCATTGAGATTCAATTCTGGATTGCTGATTTCAAATGGAAAAGGCTGTGCAAGAAAAGCAAATGAATGAGTAATGCATCTTTCTTTGGTCTTAAAAATGTTTATTTTTCATCAGAATAATTATAATTCTAACAGAAAATAAGTCTGAAATTATATAAATTTTTCTGAAATGCTAGAATGCTTCATTCATTCACTAAAATTAATAATGTTCTTTTATATATGTTGAAATGGTACTTATGTATTAAACAATCCACCAACGATTAATATAATTCCCCAAGTTGACAACCCCAATTTCGCATGTGTTGTATGCACTGAATTGGCAATCATGTGCTTCGTTTCATATAATATCGCCAATAGATTGCGATAATAAGTAAATACCACTGAAATTTATATAGTACATTGTTATTTTTTTTCATTTGGATTTTCCCAATTATGCTATCTGCGAACAACTATCCATTCAAAAGTTTAATGAGCGCTAAAAGCAGTCAACAACATAAAAAAAGGCCAACTAAATTTAAAAACATTAGAATCTATCTTTTAACTCAATAAATGCTTAAGGTACAAATTCCTCAGTCAATAGGATCCAACCAAAAATAACACTTAAACATTAAAATTCACTTCAAATAAAAATCAAGATTTAATGTACAAGAAACAATTTGGGGGAAATATTTCATTGCAGTATCAAATAATTTGTATAAGTATTGAAATGCAAATGCACTAAATATTGCAATACGAAACTTCAGTGAACATTTGAGTGATAATTTTAGAACTACAAAACAAACATAAAAAATGGCATTTCTTAATTGGCGATAGATTTGTAAACATATTATAAAGAATAAATAAGATTAATCATCTAAAAATTACAATAGGATCCGTGAGATTTTGGTTAGATAAACTCATACAGGTTGTTGCATAAAGAATCGAAAGAAGAATAAAAAAATCAAGTTAGAAATTTTTTAAATTATTAATACTGAAAAAAAATAAAAAAAATGCATTAATATAAACAATTTTACAAACCCCTAATTCACCAACAGTAGCCATGGTAATATAACTTGTGTGCTGTCCACTTTATTTATCGTATTTGCTTGCTTATGTCGACGACACCTAAACCGGGAATGCCACTAAGGAGATGAAATTTGCCTTAATCATAATTCTTAAAAATAATAATATAAATTTAAATTATTTTCAAAAAAAATAAAAGTACAGGAATTCACAAAAATTACTTAAAAACTTTTAAAAACTCAGAACATTGTTATATTACGAATTTTATTAGTAGATTTATTTTATTAATATGTAGAACTGTTACAGCTCAACTTTTATTTATTTCGCTTGCCTCTATTTGTAAAACTAACAGAGACGTTTTCTGGCTCACCGCTGTTCAATTTCAACTGTTTTATTTACGAAATTGATTACGTCGGCCAGAAAGAGAATTAGAACTGAATATGGTAAGAATGGATTCATATGTTATTAAACTTACTCATGTAAATTTTTTTAATCCGTCAGAGTTATACTTATTTTACTGTATTGAAATCCATTGTGAACACGTGTCTATAATTGTTAACCCTAATTGTGGAGTGATTAGAATTGCTCTAGCAATTTTTAATATTTTCTGAAAATATCATATAGAACATGATTATATTCAGATATGATGAGATGTTTCAAATAAATAACTAATACTCTATTTGCTGTGTAAGTGATTGATGTATTAGACATTGTTATTTTCCGAAACTTGTGTTACTCTTAATTCTTATTAATTTTAAGTAACTTTAAAATGATGAAAAAGCTCGCTAAAAGAAGCAACCTTTTATAGGCTGCATATAAAGAGTCGATGAAACCTGGAGTTGAAGAAGGTCAGAGTTGGTCAAATCACCGAATTCGAATTACCTTGACAAGCTTGAATGTGAAAAGTTTAGAAAAAGGTAATATTGTTTCTAATTTAATTTTATGGTGTTGAAATTTTTGTATTTTATTTTGTTGTTTAAAGAAAATTTAGCAGCTGTTACACGATTTAACACAAAGGAAATTCAACAATTTGGTAATACTTTGTAACTTATTCAAGTGTAATTAGGAATGAAATGTTTTTAAGGCGTCTCTAAAGATTAAATCTGAAGAAGGAAGATAATTTTCTTAAAAATATCACGTAAAAATATGAATATAACTTGCTGGTTTTGCCTCATTAAGTATCCAATAGATTATTGTTAACATGTTTCATGTGATTTGTTTGGTGGAGCTCCCCAAGCCTTAAGCAGATTTTTTAAGCATCAGCCTTAGTGAAATAATGCTTAACTGAAAAGCAAAGTTTCATACCGGACCTTCCCAGATATTGTCCATGATTAAGGGAACACAGTATGATTCAATTGTCAAAAATCACGTTGTCAAAAAATCAAATTTTATTTTTTGAGCTTAAATTATTTTTTACATACTTTTCTATAAACTGACAAACTTTGAAAGCTCTAAACAAAAACAACACAGAATTATGACAACTTTTGTGTTCGTTTTTATTCACATCCCTATGGCAAATCAAAACTTTAAACTTAGTTATCTTGGAAAGATGAAATAACTAGTTTGTCTTCATTTAAAATGCTAAGGCTTTTTCTATTGTCCCAAATGCTTTGAATTTTTTTTTACCTATTCCTAATAGTACATGTAATGCATTTTTTGCATCAAAGAAATACTTATTTTTTTAAAAATAATTGAACTCAGAACTTGTACGTTTTTGAAGGAATTTTCAACAAGTATTCATAAAAAAGTATTGTATGAATACCAATCATGTTATCACAAAACCCATACCAACTTTTGCTATGCATAGTTTGAGGTACTTGTAACTCAAATTTCATGCGTGTACGTAAATTTTTCTAGGAGGAGTAGCATTTTAAAATCGCTTCACAAATTTGAAGTTTTTTCCTTAAAAAATTAAATTCCTAGCTTTTTATGAAAGTTTGAGCACAAAATGTGTTTTACATAGTATACACACATAGGAGAGGCAATAAAAAAAATTTTGCTCAAATCGTACCATGTCCCCTTAATTCAAGAATATCAATTTTGGTAAAGAGTTGTGTGCTTTTCCAAATTGTTATCAACACAAACATTGATTATGCTATTTTTCTCAATAAATTTACTGCTAACACAATGATACTAATAAGGATACTTTTCTGTTTCTCTGTCACAAATCTTGTATAACAGACTTTATTGGTGACAACATATATAAGAATCTTGGTTCCTATATAATGATTTTTTTTATTATGAAAAAGACATAACTTGTTTTGAAAATGAGGTGGTAAAAGATTACTAGCAGAAATATTCTATTTGGCATTGGTTGTATCACTTTTGGCAACTATTTCGCTTGTGTTGGCAAAACAGAAAAGTGCCAGATTAAGTTATAGGAATCTGTCAAGATAACCTATATATAATATGAACAACTGGTATAAGCCAGAATTAGCATGCGTTATCTAAATGTTGGGTAAAATCCTAGCACAGCACACTGCTCTATTTGGCGACAAAAGTTTTTCGCCAAATTGTGCCAAGTAAAAAACCGCGTTTTTCAAAATGGTGTCAGAGACAAAAACGAGGGGATACGCGGTTTTTAAAGTCACTTCATGAGACGAAAAATATCTTAAAAACGGACCACATAGAAAACATAAAATCAAAAATAATAAATTAAATGCAAATTTCTGGCATCCATTACAAGATTCTATCAATCCTTCATGCATACAAAAAACAATCATTACTTTCTTACCTTTTATTTAGAAAAATATCCATCCGTCGTGTTTTTAAGAAGAACACGTTTCTAAAACAGCTTTAACAAGAAAAACTGAAAAAGTGTCACTTCTAAAACACTGCACAGTGGGGGGGAAATCCAATATGAATGCCTTAGACTGATGAGCTAATAATCTCCGTTTTTCTTAAAAACATTATTTTCATATTTCGGATATCCATACCTACCAAAATATTTTTAATCGTTCACTCATTCACAAAGCAAGCATTTTTTTCTTGCATCTGTCATTCAGAAGAAAAAATATCCATTTGTTGAGCTTCAAGAAAACAAAAACCGTTGCTTCCAAGATGCTATAGTGAGAAAAAACATTGTACAAATTAAATTTATCAACGCATCTCCCTTTCTATCTAACAAACATTCTTTCAGCAGTTTCATTAAAAAAAAAAGATTCTCATTCCTTCAATTTCAGCTTTCTGGGAAAATCTTGCACGTTTTCAAGTTGACCATCAGAAATCAAAATGACCGCTGTCCACATCAGGGAAAATTGAAAAAATCCGGTCCGACTAGGATTATTATTCCCTTAATTTTGCAGGGTTACCATATTGTAAACTTTATTGCCAAATTTTTTGGTGCCACGAAGTGTGCCCTGCTTGGATCCACCCAAATGTTGCTGTCTTTGTCTGCACGATTACTATAACCATTAAGTGAAGAATGCATTAAAAAATGATACTTAACTCAAGTTAACTAGTGAAGGATTAATATTTGTAAATAGCATTACTTGTATATGACTGACTTATCCTCTATTTTAGACAGCACTTGCTGCCTATTTGTAATTAGTGTAAGTCAGAATTCTGCGATTTATCTGGAACCATCATATCAAGAATTCCTGAGTATCAATTTCAAGTACATATTTGTACACATCTGTGGATAAAAATTCCCCCAATTAGTTGTACGCACGTATGAGATACAAGCCATTAAAAATTAAATTTGAGTTTTCTTTTTTACACCCACTGGTTCATTTTTTAAGTTTTAGATCATATTTATCTGGATTTCTTCAAATCAATTGTTTTGCATGAGCCCTATGATGTATAATAATTCCTCTTGTGGCATTGAACATTTTATGTTGAAATTTCTTAACTCCTGTAATTCATTTTTGTAAGTTCCTAATTCACATTTATACTATTCCAGTTTCAAGCTGAATTTTTTGAGAAATTTTAGAATCTTGATCATATAAAATAAACCTTTACTGTGTGTGTATTAATATTAAATTTCAAACTGGATTATTAATTATGTATATTTCTGAATATATGCTTTTACAGACTATTAAGAAATTCTCTGATACTAACTTTGAAGGATTCATATGATTTTGTTTAAGTAAAAATTGCATTCAAAACACCTTAAATTAAGATTAAAACTACCTGTGCTTTAATTGAAAATATTTTTTTGAAAATAACCATCTACTTTTTTTTTAATGAGTAGATCCTTGTATAAACCAGCTTTTGTATTTTAACTTTAAAAAAGAATGCTCAGCATATATGTATAGTAATATACATTTCATTCATTATCAGCAGAAAATTGTCTGATTTCTGTCATGTTCTTAAATGATTATCAGGGGACAGGAACCTTAAAGTTGTGTGCCAAACCAATCTACCAATAGGTTTCAGTGTGCTGTGCAATAAGAATTATTTGAAACAATTAAATTCCTGAGACAATATATGCGGTTAGGAAATAAAGGGCAAAAATAGAGATTTAGTTTTATTCTATATTAACTATGCATAAAATAAACAACATAAAATATAACTATTCCTTCAACAAAAAATAAATTGAAATTGTACACGTAAATATGTATCTTTTAAGAATATTTTTAATAATTTTTTATTATGTAGCAATAAATAATACTTCATTTTACAAGTATTGCTCAATCATTTTGATTTGCATTGAATGTTTTTCACATAAAGCACACAAACTACATGCAAGCTAATTCAGCCGAGCATTGAAAGTGAGAAATAGCCTTTGAATAAAAATACATATGGAGAGATAAAACAATTAAACTTCATCTTAAAATTTAGTAATGGTGAAGTGCCACTAAGAATTGCTCGGCATGCCATAGGTTGCCATCCCCTGGTCTCTATCAAACAGGAATTGGTTAAATAAATTTGAGTCAGTTTTAGAATGCAATAAGAATAGAGTTTTTAATGGAAAGATAATTAGTTAAGATTACATTAGTTGAATTTATTGAAATATTTTGAACTTTTATCTTGAACCATTTTATTTTGTCTTTTAGTTTGTAATGATTTGATCAAAGGAGCTAAAGAAAAGGATCTTAAGGTAAAGGGACCAGTTCGACTGCCTACCCGTGTACTTCGTATTACCACTCGTAAAACACCTTGTGGTGAAGGTTCCAAGACTTGGGACAAATTTCAAATGCGAATTCACAAGCGTATTATTGATTTGCACAGTCCATCTGAAATTGTAAAGCAAATCACTTCAATCAGTATTGAACCAGGTGTTGAAGTGGAAGTCACTATTGCAGATGCATAAGTTTTTGTATAAAACTACATAAATAAAAAAAAAATTGGAAACATGTAGATTTTAGTTTTTATTTTGTCATATATTTAGTGATGATAAATGCTCATTTAAACTGATGTTAAGTATGGCCCATGTGTTTATTTATGCATTGATATCTTGCTACAAATAGTTGTATTAGAAAGAATTGAAATGTATCTATTGAACTAAACAAAAACCTTTTAAGCCATAGCACTTCCTCTACTATTACTTCATTATTTCTTTGGTTTAAAACGGCTAATATATTAAAAAATATTGTTATCTAACTTTTTCATGGATGATTTTTTTGTTGTTGATGGGAATTTTAAAGTATAAGTTAGAAAAACAAAATCACATTAAAGGACTGCATCTATATTTATGACTACTGAACATTTACAGTTTGAGTGAAATAATATATATATTGCATGGGCATACTGGCTCTTCAGATGTTAACAAATTACAATTTTTGATGTGACTAGGATGATTTTTTTTTTCATTTATTTTTCTGTTACAGATTACAGATGTTGTTATTACAGATAAACTGTTAACTTTTTTATTATAGAGCTGAGTTTTTTTGGTTTACTTCACCCATTCTTGTGGACTGTGATAGCATTCAGTGCTTTAAACAAGCTTGGCTGCATGTGGCATCGTCTTAAATTTTTTTGCTTCATTGACGGAATTTATATTCCAGTTGAATCTTTTGTTTCTGTTTGTTTTTTCAAAAAATATGTGAAAGAAAATTTGCATATGTAATGTTTGTAGTATGCAAGGGGGACCTTGAACTTGTTTAATATTTGATACCCACAAATGCAAAATGTTACTGAAGGAATGTTTAGTTAGCAACCGTGATGATTAGTTAGACAGTTTTTAGTAGAAAAATGAGGTTTGTAGTAACAAGATAAATGAATAACCAATATTTCTTAATTTTTTTCAAAGTAATTATTCGAATGCCAACTTGGAAATAAGACTCAACATTTTCCTCTGATAAATAACTTTTCCAGATGCAACCTATAAATTTCTAGAAATATTAAAGAAATCTTAAGTTCACATGATAATTATTCCTCGGAATACAACCAAATAAAAATGTTTTGAAGTAATTTCCATTTCATGTTGAAAGGATTGTTTCTGAAAATATGCATGTAGCCAGGAAAAGACAAGGCTTTTACAACCACATAAAAAATGAATTTTATCAGTACTTTCATTGTATTGGGATCCACATGAGATCACTTTCAAGGGCTTTTGAATCCACAAAATTTGGTGAAATGTTTTTATTCAGCCATGAAATTTTGTAAATTTCAAGAGATGCTACATTAACTGATGCTGTGCTTAAGGAAACTGGCCAAGATGTGCAGTATCAATTAAATATATATATATATAAATTAAATGAAAGAAAGGATAAACAAATGTGTCATCAATTAATTCCAATTTTAATTATAGTTATCGTAATGTAATGTAGAATTTATTTCGTATTACATTATATTAAAGGCATCTTTATCTGAACTGCAGCCTGCTGTAATGTTGCACATCAAAGTAGCCTGTGAAACCATTTGGGTTGGCCAGGCCTACTTTAAACTCTGGCAGAGACATCAGATATTTCCTAACCTTCAGTGTCTGAGCCTTTGTTATTTTGCCTTACTGTAATAGTTCGAATCTCGGTTAAATTTTGCTTTTTCAGTTTTCTTGCACCCTGGGCATGTAACATTTAGTTATCCTCTTACATAAAATATCAAATTAGTTAATTTAAGTAAGAATGTGTGTGTGTGCAATTTTAAACAATAATATGTGTGTAAATTTCTACAAATTATTTATACATTTAATATATGGTTGCAATTTTTTCAAATAATCCAACTTTGACAGTCAAAATACTGTACACTAATTTCATATTCCTAATTGTACATCATAAATATTGTTATTAGTGCTGCCAAACGATAAGATTTGTATTTTGTTAGACTTGGTTAATGATTAATTATCAGATTTATTCCTTTTATAAATGCTATAAACTAAATTCCCACTTATGGTCAAGAATTTAAAATCAATCTCACATAATTTAAAAACAATCATTGTTAACATAACTAAAATACTTAAGTTATTACAAATTTTGAAGTCTGTATGCATTTGTATTGGGTAAAATAAAGAAAAACAATTAACTTCCTGCCATTTGTTAAATTTTCCTCCATTCTGAGTTAAAAATTCTCTATCTTTGCTTCTATTGATTATAGAAATAAATCAAATGCCGATTTAAAAACACTGATAAATAGTTGTTTTGTAGAGAAGCTGTAATAACATGAATTCAGGTCCAAACCGCTTCAGATACCCGAGGTCGAATGGAATTCTCGGGTCTTTTAATAGGGCCTTGTGATTGAGATTTACAAGATATTTTATTTGGTATAGTATATATAAAACATGGGTAGGCAGAGCCAACCTTTTTGGGAAGAAGTGCCCACTTCCAACAAACAAAATATGAAAGTGAAAAAATGTGTTACTTATATGCTTATGGGATTTTTACACAAACACATTTTTAATACAAATCTATGCAATCGAAATTTAAAGACGAAAAGTTCCAATTTTAGGTTTTATTGTTAAAAATTTCTTATACAAATTCAGCTTGTTAGGTGTAAAATAAAAATGAGTTACTTAAAGAGCATTTAATTCTAGATAATTATTAGACACTCGGTACTTAAAAGTGGCCATTTCTACTTTCTTTACCTACTCATCTATATTAGAATTAGCTCTTGAAGATAACAAAATTTGGTTATATACTTTATCAGCTAGTTTTGAGATATTTATTATGCTTAGATTAGAAAACATTTATTCATAAACATTTTGTTCCAAATTTTGAGGGTTTTTTATCCGAGACAACCCGATTTTTATAAAATTGTAAAAAAATGGTTATAACTTTCAGTAAGTTCTTGCGTGCCACTGTTAAAACTTCACCGAGGCACGCGGGTTGGCCACCCCCTGGTATAGTGTAATCAAATCCTGCTGAATTAGATTTTCAATAGTGTGTTACACAGAATATTTGAAAATTTTTTATTACATTGACACTGCGTTATATTTTTATTACATTGACTTGCCAAAGGCTGATGAAATTGATAATTTGATCAAAGAAGGTGTCGATCTTGCCAGGCAAATAAATTTAAAAGTGGATAGTGATGATGTTCAAGAACTGCTGGATTCCCACAATCAGGAGCTGATAATTAATGAGCTTATAGAATTGCATGAGCAAGATATTGAAGGACTTCTGTCTTTAGACTCAGCTCAATTTGTAGATCGAGAATGACTGAATTGACACAGGCTCAGTTTAATTAAACAAGCAATAGAAAGAAAAAATTTTTAAAGTCAATTCCAACTTAGGTTAACAAAGAAACATTTTATTTTAGTTAATTTTAACAAATGAATTAATGTTTGAAAAAAACTATATTAAAACATCGTGTCATCCATTACAAGTTTAAAGAGATATATTTGAACTTGAGGGGTGCCTTGTAACTTCGTCAGAAATAACGCAGAATAAATTTAAAATTGAAAAATGAATTAAAAAACTGCTTTTCCATGAAGTGTCATCCACAAGTTTAAAAAATGTATTTGGGCTTCAGTGGATGTATAAAAGGTATTTTATTAATGATTGAAAATATGTACAAGATATGCCGTAAAATCCGGCGTATGTGTGACGCACACTTTTAACATAAAAATAAGATCGAAATTTACGCATACGCCGGGTATAAAAATGAGAGCTTTAAAAATAAAAAGATGAGCATAGGGAAAAAAATTAGACTTTTACATATATTGAAACTGTTTATTTAGAAGAATTGACATTCCTCACATGAACTTGTAGTTGTAAAAGTATAGTATTTTTTCTAAAATTTGGGACAATACCTCAAGTAAGTGACTTCAAAACATAAGAGCGTTACACAAATACACACATTTCATGTTTTTTTTTTTTTTTTTAAACCGGTGCGCGTTATATGGCGAATATAACTAAACATTACAGATTGAAAGTATAGGTGCACTTTATACGCCGGATTTTACGGTAAATATATATAAAGGAAGAGAGTGAACTAATAATAGGAATAGAAAAAGAGTAACAAATTTTAGAAAATACGTACTCCAACGAAGAGCGTATTTTTTCAACAAAACAAGGAATAAAAAAATTATTAACACGCTACGTGGAAATTTTGCAGTTGAAAAAAAAATCTTTGAGCCTGCTGACTACTTGTTAGATTTTATTAAACCTTCCACATCCGGGGTGGGCATTACGTCAATCGCGATCGACCGGTAGACCGCCAAGACATTTTGGGGTGAGCGCTTGAAGATTAGCATTTAGTAATTATATACAGAAATATATTCAAGGTTGGCTGACTGAATGCATACTAACTATACTGACTATTACTACGAGAACTAATTTTAGATGAAAATGTTTTACTTTTTAATGTATTTTTTTGTTTGCTAATAAATGCATCATTTGATATATTTGTGGCAATTATATTATGTTTGTATCCAACGTTTTGCTTTATAAACTCGATTCTAAACGATTTCTTCACGATTTTTTTATTTTAGATATATAGGTAAGCACATATATATCACGTATTTTTTTTATTAAGTTATAATAAATATTGTAGACTTTTTCCTTACCTCACCACACCTACGACACTGCCAATGACATACAAAAATTTTTTTCAAGGGGGTGAGGGGGCTCAGGTTAGAAAATCTACCATTCTCCGTATCACGGTTCAATGTGCAGACAAAACATTATTTTTGATTTTGTATATTGTCGGTAACAAAAAACAGCAAAAATAAATTATTGAATAATTAATTAGTAAAAAATATTAACAACAAATACTTAATTAAATTTTACGTACTAAATACATGGGATTATAATCAATCGGAAAAAAATCAAGGGCTATGAGGATGAGGAGTGTCCAGACCCGTGGATCCCCCACATTTTGTGCGCCACTGACATTGGGTGGACTGTAGCACCTTGATAAAATTAGAAGTAGCCCGTACCCTGGAAAAGTCTGCCCACCCCTGTTCTACATCAAAACAAGTAACTTAAAAAAAATTTTTAACGTCAATTCCTACTTTGTTGGCGTAGTTAAGATAGGGGGTGCCAGCTCAGGTGCCGTCTTCGTCACTTGACCATGGTTCAAAATTACGAGGTTCGTTGCCAAAAGCCCTAGTGTATATATATATATAACTGAACAATACGACGTTAATATTCACTCACTCACCTACCTCGTTAGAAAACGTACTGGCGCCATCTGTCGCAGCTAGTTGTAACTACAACAGAAATGATGGAGAATAAATTTAAAATTAAATTTAATTAATGAATTTTTTCCATTTAGTGTCATCCACTACAAGTATAAAAAAATTTATTTGAACTTGAATGGATGAATAGAAAGTATTTTATTAACGACTGAAAATTTGAACATGAAATATATATATATGTTGGGAGAGAGTGAGCTAATAGAGCAGGAATTGAATATTTTCGGTTTGCGATTTTGTATATGTGTTATCTAGGATTTTATTAAACTCTTTTTGTTCTAAATTACTTTGTTTCGTGGTTCCAACTAAAAATAATTTATATGTATTTACGAAATTATACCCAGACTTACGCGTTTATCACTTCGTCCCACCTATCGCGTAAGTTTGAGGATATTACTGCATATAAAATATAATTCACCCCTTTTAACACCTTTTTATAAGTTTTACTTGTATGTAACGAAATCTTTGAACGCAATTTTTACTCACTTTAAAAGGTCAGATTAATTCGAAATTTTGCTCACGTGTCCAGGACTGATGGCAATACAATAATTTCATAATTTTGTTCCATTGTCCTGATCAGCATAAACGATTTTCCATTTTCAGATCCACTCCCGCATCTGGCGACTAATTTCAGATCCCATTTCCAGATTTGGTCGCGGCCGCGGTGGCCGAATGATCTAGGCATCGGATCAGGGCTAGCGTGTCATGAGTTTGATCCCAGTACCACTAAAGACCCGCCGTGTAG
Organism: Trichonephila clavata; assembly: GCA_019973975.1. Classification (NCBI taxonomy): domain Eukaryota; kingdom Metazoa; phylum Arthropoda; class Arachnida; order Araneae; family Nephilidae; genus Trichonephila; species Trichonephila clavata. The sequence continues at coordinate 183,340 of BMAO01028340.1, forward strand.
GGGAGCGATGCACGTTAAATCTGTCCGGAGCTCAAACGTCCTCCCGTTGGTGAGGTGTGGTAGTTAGGAGAGGGGTGCCAGCTCAGGTGTCGTCCGCGTTTCTTGACCATGGTTCAAAATTACGCGGACCGTCGCCAAAAGCCCTCGTGTTGCTAATCGTGCGACGTTAATATTCTCTCACTCTCACTCACTCATTCCAGATTTGGTGACTAAAAGCTTAAGTTACAACTTAGTTCAATTGACTATAAAAGGGTGTTTTTTAGTTTTTATAAACTATAATTTATTTCAATCATGATTGGTCTTTGAATTGGTGAAAAAATGTTTTTTATTGTAGAATTAAAAATTGTTTTGAGGACAAAATTAAGGCCATAGGTCATTCAGGACTAACAGATATATAATTACTTCAGCACCCCTACACATAGTGGTCTTCAGTGAACTAGAATTTTGCACGATTCGACTAAAACACCACCATGCCAAGACTGTTCATCTATTCTATTCGGAAAACCACTCTCCGAATAGGAATTATGCAAAAAAATATCATGTTCAATTGTTTTATAGCTTCACACTACAATTGCACAATTAGTTTTATAGACGACGGAATATTTTAATTGCTGTCACATTAAAAAAAAATACTTGATTTATATTTACTGAACGTTTCCAATTGGATATTTCTGCATGACTTGAATGTACATGAATTTCAATCGAAGCACCTCATAATTTTGAACCAAGGTCAGATTATTAGGTCGATAACTAAGCTGCCACCCCACTCACATGCACACATATTTATCCTCTAAAGCTAATCACAACAGTAAACTTCGTGGCTGTCGTTGTTTAAGTCGAATTCATATTCTATTACAAACCGACATGTAGTTCAAGAGAGGATCTGTAATATATTATATGGAATTTTGTTTTGAATTCTTCCCATGACGTAGTAAAAAAGCCAGAAGAGTGAAGTAAGTAATATTATCTCTTTTGCTATTTAATTCTTGTCCGAAATTTTATAGCAGCTCTAGTTACTCAAATGTAACATTTATTCCAGAGCCAATCCTAGCAAGTGTGAACCGCTCACGGGTGGCATCAGGCCACATTTCTATAAATCAAGGATTTTTTTTTTTACAAATTTCCCAAAATAAACAATAAGTCGAATAAATATGTTGAATTTTAAATAATTATTGAAAAATTATTATAAGTCACGATTACATAGCATAGTTTAAGAAAAAGAGAATTTTAGTGCACATAGGACCCATCCTAGGGTGTCGGCCAACCGCGTGCTAAGTCCTAATGTGACGCCCCTCTAAAGAATTTTTTATATTTTGACTAATACTTAACGTTGATGTTATAAACTCATCTACCTGTATAAGAGTAAAATGTAAAGCATTAATAAAAATGCAAAGATACACAAAAATAACTTCTTTCCTCTATTTTGTTTTTCTAAATTGTAAGATTGTTATTAAATTGAAAACTTTTAATTTCCACCCAATGCATACTGAATTTAAACACTTCCATGTCTTAGATAATATTAACCATATAGATATATTTTCAAAAAGCAACTTTGGCAAAAATCATTTTTGAGACACCAGTACCGCTGAGAAACAAAAATAACCTTTTCTTCAGGTATTTGCCGGATCTGCCACGAATTTTGCACCAAATGAAGGACGTGTATAAAGAGTAGACATTAATGGACTACGGACCAACACATTCTACGCTAACATACTATTTCTCTTAAACTATCTTATGCTATCAGTACTTATTTCGGTTTGTCAATAACTGTTTAAAATTCAGCATATTTTTTCGACATATTATAAGTTTTATTTTGAGAAATGGTGTAAATTTGCTTGACTGATGGCCAACGTCACCCCTTGTGTTGGCCGCCTGCGTGCGATGCACGCACGCACTGCACGGCTGTTAGGATCGGCCCAGTGCACAGTGTGTTGTTCCATTGTTCATTTATGTGTCTACTGTTTACAAACATCCATCTGATAGCCAACTCGTGCAGATCGGTATCGTAAATAGAAAATGTTTTCTTGCTTATCAGCTGCATTGGCGGTGCACTGTGTATCAATACTTAACAAAGGCGTCTCAAAAATTATTTCTGTGAAAATATCCAATATGCTAAATATTACCTAAGACATAAGAGTGTTTAAATTCAATTAAGGTTTAAATTCATTAAAGGTTTTCAATTTAATATAGTCTTACAATTTAGAAAAACAAAATAAAGGGAAGAAGTGATTTTTATGTCAACGTTAAGAGTATTACGGAAAATATGAAAAATTCTCTTGAGGGGTACCCCCTTATGACTTTGCACGTGGGTGGCCGACATGCTAGGATCAGTCCTGATTTATTTCAATATAGTTGTGTGAATATATGTCTCTACGTCTAATCTTCATCTAAGCAATTTATGGAAATGTTCTAGCATTATTTTTAACTCATGCCCATATTGATTTAAAGTTTAAGATCACACCACACTCTAGTTTTTGCTAATTTCTGAGTGACTTTGAATTTGTTACTGGGGATAATGGATGAGATAATATGATATCTTACCATTTATTACTTTCAATCAGTCTATTTTTGTACAGAATTTTAACGTTGAAAATATTTAAGTCTTACTTTTTCACTTTACAAGTTTTCTAGGAATAATACTCGAATGATTTGTTTATTTCTTCCTCCACTGTTTTCTTAAAGCTCTTTGAGGCTGAAAAATACTGATTAATTGAGATGTTTTTAATTTGATGCATTTTTTCATAATTATTGTTTCTTAAAAAATCCATTTCCAATTAATATCTTACAATCTATTTATACGAAATAGAATTTGAAATTATAAACTCTGCTCATGTGACAACGACGGAAAGATTACTTTTTAAAAGGAAAATAAGAAAAATTAGAAGAGTAATCTTTTTGTAAAAAATTTTTTTACGCCATGCCTTAATAAAATAAGGCTTGGCGTAAAAATTAAATTTTAAGTAAATTAGTCCTTAAGAAGTCTGTACCATAGTTCCTTTGCAGGAGGGGACAAGAATTGAGCCTACAGCTGGAACCTGTACCTTTAGCAATGAAAACCTGACTATAACTTCACTGTAATTATTCAGAAACGGATTTCATTTAAATTAAACTCGCATATTGCATTAATTAAAATTAATGTTGTAATAAACGGTTGAACAGAGAACAACCAATCACAGATATGAGGCAGACCAACAAACAGCTAATATCCGCTTAACACAATTTCTATACAATCAATAATAATGTATTTATCATGTTCCAGTTTCATTTATGTTTTGTTTGTGTTAATTTTAATAAATCTAAATAAATTTTCAAAATAGAGACAGCTGCTGGTATTATAATATAAGTATTTACCAAATGTACATTGAGACTTTAAGCTAAATACTAGTGTATTCCATGTGTAGCTACCCCAATTAATCATCATGATTGATCTCGGGTGGTATTACGATTCAAATCCACTTCTCAACTTGTAGACCTGACCGGGAAGTCAGTGATATTGATCACTCATTAACGTTGTAAACAAGCTTTGAAAATCATCACAAATTTGTTGTTTACAAATAAAATATAGCAAGAATTTTATATTTTAAGAGCAATCATACTAGTTCATCCTCCTGAGCAATCATCTTTGTTAATATATAGTGCGGATATGATTAAACTTACCCTATAAACAGCTTTCTACTGTTGAAATGAGTGAGTCGACTGTTATTAAATTAGGAATATGGGCTATACAAGAGATCCTCTCAAATAACTTTAAAAAAATTAAATTAAATAAAGACCATTAAGTGGGGCTTTGATTGGAAAAACGGCATGCAGGCATGTTGTAACATATCCTTCGTGTCTGTGAAGGGTAAACTTCGGAATTTATTTGACTTACAAAAGGTAATAATCATGACTTTCCCATTAAGAACAGCAATATTTCCAGTAACTACATAGTTTGAAACTGTTCGCATACTGTTGTGAAACTAACTTGACAAGAAACAAGACACTATTGAAAATAGAGAGTCTAAACTACTCTGAACCATGTGCTGTTGTTGTAAGAAATGAATCTCACGACGGTTTGTGAGTATTTCCCGACTATGTTGTAGTTGTACAAATGAACCAGAGGACATCCAGGAGCATGTCTTAGACTACACTACATCAAGTTCTGTCTCGTATGGAGCTCCGAAGCAGACTGCATCTATGTTAGCAAAATTGCATTGAAAAAACGGTTGCAATTTTTGTGTGGAAACATCATAACTGGACTGCTACTGATTGGAAAATAATTCTTTTCTCCGACGAATTATATTTTCCATTCTATAGAACTGGATGTTCACTTGTCAGTTAGAATCATACAAAAACTAACACCCTGCGACCATTTCTGAAAAAACAAAATATGATAATTGCAGTGTTTGGTGTGGGAAATGTTTCATGGAATTACCTCTCATACTTGGAGAAAGTACTCTCAGTGGTGACTTGGTTTATGGACAAATTATTGCCGATCATCCACATACTGTGTTTCCTCAGAAATAGCAGGATAATGGTATTTATCTTGCGACCAGAATTGCCTGTGTTAGTTTGAAGACTAAGTGCTCTAATGGCTTTCGAAATAAAAATATCTGAATGAAATAGAGTATCTTCGAGATAATTTCGATCACTATGTTCGAATTATGGATACTACACCATGCGCCTTGCTGCTGTCGGATGTCCTACAGTATACATGGCTGAGGTAACCTTCCGCAATTTTATCGATTTATTTTCGTGTCGTCTAGCTGCTATTTACGCAAAAAAGAAAGATTATTCTGGACATTAGCTGATGGTTATAATGTGACTTGATCCTGCATTTATGCATATATATATATATATATATATACAGTCGGATCTCTATTTAACGAATTTCACGATTTAACGAACTTTTCTCTTTCCCCGATAAAAACGAAGTCAAAACCCCCAATTTTTAATCAATAATAAACCCCCGAATTAACGAATTATTTCAACAACTGATTTATTTTATTAATTTGTATTAGAAAAACTTGAATTTTTTTTCATATTATTCTTTTTGTCTGGAGCAGAGAAATGATTTTCTTGTAAGTTATCAAATTTCGATGGGAAAGAGTGCCAATTATTTATGAGTGCAACCTATCACGTGAGATTTGAATAGGACAGGAAACTCCCTTCTTATCTCCTCTCACTCCACAACGCAAGAGATATTTTAAGATTTTGACGATAATGTTACTTTTAATGACGTACTGCCTACTATTGTAACTGAGGTTCAGGAAAATGTTGAAGTTGAACTGTCGGAGCTAGTGAATAGAGATTCTGGTGCAAAAATTGCTAATGAAACTTATGAAGTGGCGCGCTTATCCGCTGGGATAGAACCAGGTACCTTTGGATCCGAAGCCGAGTAACTTATCCACTACACCAAAATGATCACCATGTTGCGGAGTAGTTACTGGCTTATATAGATGGTACCGCTACATACTCCCCACCAGTGAGTCGGTGGATAGGCGAACGAACGATGTATGTGTGAAATTGAGCGTGTTTGCTGCTGCGTCACTAGTTGTGACGGCTTTTTGCTGGTTGCGTCATTCGTGCGTGAGGGCTTGTTGATTGCGTCATATGTGAGACGACTTTGTTTATTGCGTCATGTGTCTAATGGATTTGGTTGTATTTGCGGTGAATAGATGGCGCCACGACAGTTCAGAAGCTTGCGTTTTTCTGAGTTCAGCCAGGGTCACCAATGAAGTGGCGCGCTTATCCGCTGGGATAGAACCAGGTACCTTTGGATCCGAAGTCGAGTAACTTATCCACTACACCAAAATAATCACCATGGTGCGGAGGTAGTTACTGGCTTATATAGATGGTACCGCTACATTTATCAAAGCTGTTACATTTTCTAATGCTCTACATTGTTTGAAAACTGTGAAAATATACCCCATGTAACAGAATGTAAATGAAGCAATGTTTTCTTCTCTGCTTAAAGTCAACAAAAAAAAAACTCTTTCGAGCGAAGGAATCAAAAAGGTTGTCCAACATCTATTAATCAGTATTTTAAAATTTCCAATTAACTGGTGCTTAAAAATTCACTAATAGTATTTTCAGCTGTTGAATAAAAAACGTGTAATTTCTACCTATGGATACTTTTTTGTGTAGTTGCTTATTAGATAGGTCACAATGATATCCGATATCAAATAATTTAACAAACAATGTATTATATATTATATATTATATATATATATATATATATATATATATACTTGCAATGATTCTTTATTTTAACTTTCTTGAGAGGGATTTTTTAAAATTTATTATAGTCCTGAATCCTTTCCTGACAATTCTTTTTATTTACCATAATGTTGGGAAATACAATTTTAACTGCAACTTTAGCTCATAAAGAAATGACGTATTTTCAGACTTTGTGGCGAGATGATGCAGTATTACATCTGCCACTGGATTTGACGAATCAGCGTGCTGAAGCCAGGATATTATATGAGTAAATAAAAGTTTAGAATTTCCGCGAATGGAAGTACATAAGCTGAGATCTATTGAGATAAAAGCAAGAACGCTTTTGTCGGTCGTAAGCTTTTCGCTTGTGTTTTGTTGCCTCTTTCATATATAACGCTTGTTTGTGAAATGTATCTTCAAGAATCATAAATAAATTCATAATTATAAACTATGCTGTTATACTATATATATGAAACGTAGAATAAAATCTGTAATCCTGGAAATCTAGAAGGTCGTTCACACTTTCTGGAAACGATTTTGAGAGTTAATTTTTATCCATCAATGCCGTATTTTTTTGTAAATATTTACGTCTATCTGATAGCCATAATTCTTGACAATAGCTCTTGATCGAATATTTCATGAATGTAAACTTTTTCGTTGTACTGTCTATCAAATTTTACTTCATTCCTCTTGAACCATTCACATTACCTCTTGAACCATATATTCAGTATTCTTGTGGATGCCGTTTTCTTAAGGCTCTTTTAATAAGCCGAAAGTACATTGGAGAGAAGTGAAGGGTGATTTTACAAATAGGGGTACACTTTATTCCTGTTTCTGATTCTTTCTTTGCTAAATAAGTGGCAGTTGACTTATGGCCGGGACAAGAAGCTTTGCCCATATGAAGTTCAACTTCATCAACGTCCTTTCCTGGATGGGATTTTATATAAGGGGCTATATTATAAGGCTGAGATTTCTTCTTCAAAAATCGGTTCTAAAATATTCTGATGATAGTAGAGTGAATGAATTTTGGCTTTATTTGAGACTTTTTAATTTTTAATTTGCAGTTTTAACAAAATCCTGTAACTATCATGAATTTCTTTGCGAACTTTTCTATAAATTGACGAAGCTATTTCGTACAGTCATTCCCGTCAGTTGATCAATAGAAAATTGACCTTTTATTATCGTCGCTTAAATATACCCATGCCTCATCGAGTGTTACCACAAATTTCCGTTTATCAGCAGTTTAGTATATATATATATATATATATATATCCTGCAATTTGTTTTTCTTTCAGCGATATGTTTTTCCCAAAGCAGATGAACTTTAAGTTTAAACATCTTTTCTAACTTTAAATCTTTAAGAATGATTTTACTTACAGTGCTGGGTGATATTCTAAGTTTCGATGTAATGAATCTTTGAGTCGGTGGATTTTCTTTTAGGATCAGAGACTTCACTTTCCTGATAGCTGCCTGCGTTCGAGCAGTCATAAAATGAGGTTTCGTGATCAGGTTTTCATTTTTACTTTCAGCCAGATGTTTTTTCCCCCTTTAAAACTTAATATATTATAAAAACCTTTTTTTGAAATGAATAACCGAGATTTATACACCGATTTAAAATTTATTGATACGAATATTTCTGCTCAGAAAGCGCAGTTATGTGTAATCTAAGAGTCACTTATCAATTTCAGGAGCTATTTTCAAAATAAATTCTTGATTTTACACACATTCCAATCAAAAGAAAACATTAGCAGACGATTATTCTGAAGTTACCAAAGTTTTATCTAAAAATGCAAAGGAGAAAATAAATTACAAAATCGTTTCCATAAAGTGCGTACAACCTTCTGTATTTGTCATACCACCTGATCGCGAAATGGCAGATTAGCTGAGCTGGGGATTTTAGGGAACTATACAGGATTTGTGAATGCCTAGAGACAATTGCCTTACAAATGTTAGAGATGGATAAGCTTTAAACTACACATAATGCATAATATATGTGTCCCATATTTTTTTAATGTACTTAAATGCCGTTTGACTTGTTAACACAAGTTTGTTATAAATTTAAAAAAAAAGTGTAATTATTGAATGTCTCTTGATTTTGGGATGCTATGATAAATAGACACTTATGCATTAAAAATACGCGCGAATTTATATTAGAGACATATGTTATATTTGAAAATAACTTAAATCATCCAAACGTGTATTTGGAGTTTAGAATTGCTCTTTAATAATATATTGAGATGGCTAAGCCCCTATTTTACTAAAGCTTGTTTAAATAATTATGTGAAAGAAATGAATGGGTAAATTTAACAACATACAGCCGATTTGAAATTTTTTTTCAAAAATGCTGGTTAGTTATTTGTTTATTAAAGTCATACTTCGAAGTTACACTATAGCTATTAATAAGGTTCACTTATACGATGTATGTATGTGTAGTACAACCTATATTTTGTCTCCCTAGATGGCAGCACCTTGCAAAGCAATGTACATCTAGAAATGTATGTTTTCTCCCCTAGGTTAGTAGGAGAATGCGTATTCAGTCAGGTACGGGATTCCATAGTAGTAGTCAGCACCCTGATGATTTTTATTGTCTCCAACAAAGTTGTTAAGTTTTATCTGAATGCACACCCACACCCACATTGAATCTAAATCAAACACATCAGTCACATGTGCTTATTCAGCAGAGCAAAATGTTGAATGAGATTTAAGCTTGTTCTTGTATTTGTTCCGACATAAGTACAATCTGTTAGTTAAGTATTTGTTGCAGAGAAAGGGGGACACAAAAGTTTGTTGTTGTTACTTATGTCACCTGATCGACAATAACATCAGATCAAGGTCCACGAAATTCCTCGCGGTGAAGGGCTAGATTTTTTACACCTGTCATTAGCCTTAGCATTGAGCACCATGCAGGTGACAGTACGATTTTGCTCGGCTCCACCCCAATTTTGAGGGAGAATACCCTGGGGATGGTTAGAGGAGTCCAACCTTTCTTCCCCTTCCACCAACCTCAAGAGAGGACTGGCGGATAGACGGCTATTTGGAGTACCCCCATGCCACGAAGGGGCACTATACATTTACAAACATCCATGCCTTCTCCGGGATTCGAACCCACTTACGCACTGCAGTCAGCGTCACTAACCACTACACCGGATGGGTGGCTCACAAAAACATAAAAGTTTGATTAATTTTACTGCTATATGTCTATTATCGATTTATAGAGATAGATCATACACTTCTCACCAAACTTAACTGTGACTGAGCGTGCCATATTTTCCCGCGCTTCTTACTTCAATTGCAACTTTACCCCACCCCCCACCAGGGGCATTCCGATTGCAAACAGGAAATGTATCGGACGCACTCAAGGTCATAAAAAGACTACCGCAATTTAGACTCTACTCTAAATTTTCACAGAACCTTCAAAGAGATGGGATTTTAATTTGTACCCGCATTTTACTATTTAAAATTAAGTGTAAATTAACAGTAAATATATTTCTGCAATTAAAAATCTGTATTATCTTCATCTCTGGCTGTTACTGAAACACAAGCTACAGCAACATATCTCGTCGGTGCCTCCTGAGTGTTACTTACATTGTGATCAAAGGCTAAGGATTCGATACACAAACGTGCTTAATAAAAACAGTTAACTGTTTCTAAGTCATCAATTTTATTTTTCAATTCCTACTCTATTAGTTCATACTCTCTCTATATTTATCTTGTTCAAATTTTCAATCGTTAATAAAATGTATTTTAAAGCACTCAATTGAGCTGAAATTTTATATACACGCTTTTTTGGATGCCAATACAGTAATTTAATTATAATTAATAAAAATTAATTGATTAGAACTAATTATTTAAGGAATTACAAATACAGCCCTGTTGGCATTATTTTTGGCGACTTTGCGACCATTTTGGCGATTTGTGTGAAAACTTGAAAAGGTTTTTTTCCTTATATTTTAAAGCGCTTATTTGAGCTAAAATTTTCTATACACTATTGTTATGGGTAGCAATTAGATAATTAATTATAATTAATTAAAATTTTTGACTGAAATTAATTTTTTTAAAGAATTACAGAGACAGCCACTTTGGCTTCATTTTTAGCGACTTAGGTCAAAAAACTTTAAAAGTCCCCCCCCTCACGTTTTAAGCATTCAGTTGCACTGAAATTTTATATACACGATTGGTTTGGATGGCAATACGATACTTTAATGATAATTAATAAAAATTAATTGCCCTTAATGTTGTGATTCTGTCCTTTGTATATACATATTTATATTAATTGTAACTATTGAACAAAAAGTAACTAAAATAAATTTTTTTTTTGTTGATCTAACTAGGAATTGACTTAAATTTTTTTTTGTATGTATTACATGTTTCGAATTAAAAGATATAAAAACATACCAAAGTGACAAAAATTGTATCCCCCCCCCCCGAAAAAAAAAGGACTGATTATTTCTTCTGAAATTTAAGTCGCAATTATTTACTTTTGTGGTGTGTATATATGTTTTTATTTTACAGTTATTTTATAACAATCAAATTAATTTTACTCTATGTTAATAATTTGACTCTTTTTTTGAAAGGTAAGTTTTTTTTCTCTTTGAGCTGAATGAATAATTACGAGATGCATGCTCATCTCATCTACGAAGTCCTATAATAAAACAACAGAAAAGTAACTCAAATAAGATATACTTTTTTTTATTCTTAAAACTAGCCAAATATATTTTAAAATATTAAACAAATGCAGAAAAATATTCCTTTTAACTTACAAACAAACATAAAATATACTGTAAAAGATAACAGTTTTTCCAACAAAACTTTCTTTGTGAAAAGTTCCGTCTCATTTTCTGGAACGTAAATCTGAATTTCGAAGCTTCTTATGTAGTCCATCTCTAGAACAGACGAGTTTTGCAGGTTCAGTCCATTTAAGGTAAAGCAGTGCTATATGAAATAGGAGAACCACTATCTTTCCTAAATGATTGAAGTGACACTATATTAATTTTTTCAAAGTCTCTGCATAACGAATGTTTGGGAAAAACTTCTTATTCTCTTCTCAAGACTGCATCGTCTTTAGTGTTCTACACTGGCATCATTTTACTTCAGAAATTTTATTCAACTTTTTTAAGAATTCATGCAGTATACATATGTAAGTAAAATGTTATTTGTTACAGCAAAAAAACGTGCCTTAAAATTACAGTATTTCCAATTTTTTTAAAGTTGTAAACAAAAAAGGGGAAATTTTTTAAAAAATGATGTTAATAAAAGAGACTTAAAAAAGTAAATTAAAACTAAATTCATGCAAAAGATTTTAAAATGTATTATTTTAAAACTCCCTTATGTCAGAGAAAATTACTCTGAAGCTAAAACATATCCAGACAGAAAACTGATAAGTTGTATTTTTCGCTTCTCGTAATTCTTTTTGAATCGGTTTGTAAGTCCCAAGTTAAATATTTAATAATATAAAAAAATAAAAATAGATATAAAAAATAAGTCATCATTTACGTATTTTTTTCTGTTATGGAATATTGATAGAAGATGCAAGAAATCTAGATAGATTAAGACTAAAAATATTCAATTATTCTTGCTACTGCAGGATTAACACGAATGTTCTCTAATTTTAGAATTTTTATCATTTGTTATTTTTATCTTTTGAAGATCTATTAAGTACATTTATAGTATTTTCGGTGTCACTTTTACAAATCAAATCTAAAAGACTTATTATATGATTTTTTTTTTAAGTTTCTTTTTAGCGACGGAATGCATAAGCTCTTTTAAACTTAGGAACAAAAGTAAATGTTTGCGAAAGGCTTTAACAAATCTGAAATACCATTTTTGCTCTTAATTAAGTCAACTATTTGAGAAATAAAACTATAGAAATAAAGGTATGTATTTTATGGTTTAATGCAATTTATAAATTGCAGAAAAGGTTATTTATAAAAATTAATAGAACTTAAATTTGAAATACATTATTTTTCCCATTAATATTTTCATATTTAGGAAATTTGCTTTTATTTCTGAAAACTGATTACATATTATAATGTTATTACATATTTTCCAATATTTATTGAATTTTGATAGCAGATGCAGATGATGATATATTTGTTTAGTGAGGTAAAACATAGAATATCAATGCAATTAAAATTAACCTTTTTAAAGGTAGAAAAAATTAATCCCCTTTTACATTGGAAAATAGATTTTGTAGTAAAATTTAATCCCATTCTTTAGCACGTAGAATTAATTCGAAAATGGTTCTAACTTCTTTTTTTATAACGTACATTTAGTAATTTAAAAAACTATTTATTTCAAGATAAGTACAAAGCCTCTTAAAAAGCAGAAAGAGTAAAAATGATAGTGAAAATATGTCATGTAGGAAAATTATGGAATGTTTTAGTAAAATATAAATGTGAAACAAAAAAAATTATGTTATTTTTAAATAAAGCTATAAAAAGAAGAAGTGTTAACAGACAACATATTAGACACGTTTTCTTTTTTTAAGATAAAATTACTTAAATAAGGCATTTTATAACAATACACACAAAAAATATGGAAGTAATGATCGTTGATTTAAATAAATATAACTTATATAATTATTGATTAGGTAAATTTCGAGTAATCTAGGCTTCTGTATAACTTTGAATCCTAATCATGTTGTTCTAAAGTATTTTTAACCTTCGAATCAATGCCCATTCGAAAGAGGGGAACCTTTTTATATCAAACAATTGATATTGTTTCGTTTCTGTTTGCTTTAAAGGTTTATCTTTATACTGTTGTTACAGATTGGCGTAGTTCTCTCTCATTTGCAACATCAAGGGAGAAACTGCTTAAAACCAATGCATTGTCTTTGTTATATAGTTACAAGATAAAGCGATTCGTTGCCTATTCTGAAAGCTGAATAAATGCAAGACAGCAAATCAGATGCTCAAGCTGAAAAAAAAGTAAATTAAATATTTTTCCTTGAACTATTCTTTGGTTTGGTGAGGTCGCGAAGCAAGCAGTATTTCTTCGTGTTCTGACCAAAATTAACTAGAGCATCTCTAGTTCCAGCTATGGCTAAATGTCCTAGATAGAAGGTAACGAGGTGTGTAGATGTTTAGGCAGAAATTGTCACCGCTTCAGTGACGTAATTGACATCCATATATTTCAGTTTTTGGACGGAGGATTTGCGACGTCGCAAGTAATCGTTGTCTTCTAGCTCCTCTTTCTTGGGATAGCTTGAGGGTTTGTAGGGGGCGGCCTCCACTTTCTCCTTTTGTAGGCGTTTGCTGCGTTTGTATGAACCCATGTAAAAATTCAAGAAAAGTGCAAAGAAGATGACCGCTTGGACGACATTCAGAGCAAGAAGTGGCTTCGATACTTGACAGGTTGGGAAGAAAGTTAACTGGAACATGAATACGAAGACTAGGATGAATTGAACCTGGAAAGGAAAAAAATTAAGTAAATCATGTAATGCAGCTCGTGGGAAGTGCCCCCTAGGGGGGCGTGATATTCTTAGGAGGAGGGCGCGAGCCTGTTGAAAAGTCAAAAACAAAAGATCCTTTAAAAAATTATTAGTTTATTCAAAGTAAAAAAGCAAAATACATTCTAACATAATAAAAAACTAAAAAAAAACATTTAAACTGATATAATACATTCATAAATGAATCAGTACTCCACACGCAATGTATTTTATAATCAATTTAACAATACTAAGTTAAGAACAAGCTTAATAATTACCAGTGACCCCATGGGCTTGTTATATGTAAAATTATATGTAAAAACTAACACTTATTTTGATATTTTGTACGGTTTATACCTTAACTGCCGATTAACAGTTACGCGATTCACTCCCCAATGCCACCATTTCGCTCGTATATACGCATATGTGATGTATTTGGGGGGGGGGGAGAAAGGGAATAAGTAAGAAAATCTTCTGAAATAAGTAAATCTTTCGCAAACACACACACACACTGTCAAGGTCATTTTATTGCATTCCAAAGCCTTTGGAATAATTTTATGGACAGCAGTGAACAGAAAAGATTGTATTTCGGAAAGACGTATATATACGTCCACGGGAATTTACGCAATTACGCATTTTTACAAATTACTGCCTGAGCGAGACATTTATATACTCCGGCGGCACTTAAGATGCTTAAGTCGTTTTGTAGCTTAAGCATCAAAGTATCATATTTTCGAATTAAATACATTGTTATTGTATAGAGAAGGGCGCGATGAAAATTATGATTGTATATTGCGTTGCAAGTCTGAAAGTTGGAGAAGCACTGATGTAATGCCTAAAAATTTTAATTAACAGGTACTGATCAAGTCAAAACTGCACGATAATGTTCCGGCAAATTTTAATTTCTGAGCTCACTATCGATTAGTTTATTCGTGTTCATTTTGAAAAATCGTTACTACTAGAGATATTTTTGGAACCAACAACAAAACTGACGATGGATTTAAACCATAGGTTCCCAAAGCGGCTTCTATGGGACCTTGCGGGTTCATGTTAGTTCTAAGGCAAATTAAAATTCATTTAGCGATTCATGTACAACATTAAGGGTTTCGTGAGAGGTGTAATATTTGTGACCTATTTCCATTATTATAAATGTTAAAATAAATTAGTAATGATTTTTAACTATTAGAAGTTTTAGTCTAAAACATTATAGCTAGGCACATTAAATACGTAGTGACAAGCGTCACAAGGCTGAAGTTGGGTAGAATTGGGAAGCTATGCAGGTTTAAATAAGAACGGAATCAATTGCCTCTGCAATGCAATAATTTGTCTAAAATATGGCAGTACAAAAGAGCGCATCTACCCAAGAGCTTAGTTTTGTTTTGTGCATGATCCTGAGACGTTGAACGAATTCAACAAATTTTCTTAGTTTTTAACAGAAAGTATCCTTTCTATTGATACGAAGATGAACAATATTTTACGTGAGTTTTTTTGAATACCATATTTTCTTGTACATAAATTTACTAACAAAGATGTATCTTTTTGTAAAAGTTAAATTATAAAATGGTCGTATTATATGCATAATATTTATCAATATCATTTTCGTTTACCATTTTCAGGACATTAAAGTTAAATTCATAATTTTTCTACTATGCAATAACATACAGTTATTTCACTTGGGGGGCTCTTAGCCAAATTTTTGGTTATAAAAAGGGTCCAGGGGCACGGTAAGTTCGGGAACTATTGGTTTACACTAAGTAGAAATGCCGATGAGTTTTAGAGTGTATTCAGGGACGTCTTAAGGGCACTGTCCAACTGGACCCGTTCCCAGGGCCTCACCCTCGGTGGGATTCTAGTTTCGTTCTCGACTCAGTCACAATAAGGTCATGATCCGGATAATTTTAATGGTCAAATATTATTCCCGTACATATTCTCAGAAAAATTGGGAATTTCAAACTGCTTGTCAAATTTCAAAAGTGATAAGCTTGTATTATTATGTGATGACCGTTGTCCATGTCTAGGCCTTGACCTAATACCAGAAACAGCCATTCAACTCATTTAGTCAAAATGCGGTCATCAGTCGAGCCGGTTTGTGTTTAGGGCTTTGAGACTGTGAGTCGTGCACATGAATTTGTATCAAACTACAGTTTGAATGAATATTTGACAATGCATGCTTTTGTTTATTTAATAGTTAATTTTTTACTATTTATTGTTCCCAAAAATTGTCAAAACCATATATCAGACGGCGTATTGGAGCTTGATACCAGAAGGGTGGACTTCCGACCCTGGACCCCTCCCCCTTCCCTTGAAAAATTCCTGTGTGCGCCACTGGCCCAGGACATCAAAAAATCTAAAGATTTATCTGAGCCTAGGGCCTCAAAGAGTCTTAAGACGTTCCTGAGTGTATTATTAAGAAATGCTAAATATAGTTCAGTATTTTTGAAAGGATTAATAGTTTTTGTTGTTTTATGTCTTATGAAGAAAACATTTTAATTACATAATACTCTTTTATCAAAATTGTGATATGAGCCCTAAGGAAATTAAGTTGCTAATGTAAGAGGAAGAAAAGTATTTAAAAAAGGAAGCAAACCTATATTTACCATTTGTAGGATTGTTAAATATTTCTTCCACCATAGATATTTTTGAAATGAAGGTCCAAGAGCAGATAAACCATAATATAAGTACATCCATGTGTGTACGAAGGAATTTAAGAAAGCAAATATAGAATTGTAGCCTCCTAGAAAGAAAAAAAAAGTTTATATGTATTTTTTTAATTAAAATTTATGTATAGGATAGTGCATATATAGGATATAAATTTTTGTTACATTCGCACCATTATGTTGATCAATTTTGTCAAATCAAAAGACGTCGCCAAATACCGCGATATCTATTTAATGTAGTGGAAACTTTTTCCGCGCTCTTTCGAACCGAGAAATAATGACGATGATAACACTTGGCAACATTTTTATTTGAATTGGCGAAGTCTTTTTGCTTGGCGAAATTGGTCGATGGTGTAGTACGTAAGTACATTTTCTTACAATTATCTTCTTAGAAACCTAAGAAAATTACAGCATTTAACTAAGTAAATATGAATGAGAGAAAGGGTAAAAATTACTTCTTAGTTATTTTATAAAATACAAGTCAGCAAAAAACTCAAATTAAGAAATTACAAATCGAAAAAATTTGGGTTTTAGTATATTTTTTAAGCAGAAATAAAGCTTTTAAAAAAAGATTTTATAGCATTTGAAATTTCGTTTGATCAACATCAATTGTTACATTTAATTCAAAATGTGCGCTATAGAGAAAACAAGAATTATTCGTAAAACAATCTATGTACAGATTGAACAACATTACATTGAAACAATTTTACATTTAATTTTTCAACTGTTTTTGTTTATCGTTATTATTTCAGAATTATACATTAATCATATTGTACGGTAAATTAATAAAATCTTGTAGACTATGAAAGTTGGCACGGTTCCAGCCAAATTTATACTAATCGGAATACGATATTAACGTAATATCAAAACGTTTGGCGACATTTTCTCTAGTTCTGTGAAAATGGTGTAAGGTATTTTGCACGTGTATCTATTATACATATATCTGAATAATGTACATCTGAAAACTTACCTGCCCCATATTTGATGCCGAACCACAAAGTTACAGGTACAAGACTATGGTGGAAAACATGGAGAGTGGATATTTGAGATTCTTTCTTCCTTAAAATGAAAAATATCTGGAAAAAAAATATTAACTTTGAGAATATGATACTAATAAAAAATAGGAGTAAATTTTACTATACAATTTACAATGAAGATTTTCCACGAGAATGTATGAAGAAAGCGATCTTTAAGTAAAATTTAAGTTCTGTGAGCATTTTATTTTACTTTTATTTTATAACTGAGTAAAATATATAAATTTTAAATTTGCAAACATTTAGAAAACTTGAATTGACTTGATTTAAAATATAAGGCACGAAATGATATACTTACTGTATCTGCGAATTCAATAAATTTCGTAATGTAGAAAAACCACCCGACTTCGGCCATCTAAGAATAAAAATTATTATAATTTAATTTTTAAAAATAATTATAACCTTATAAATTTTTCTTTGAGAAAATAAAATAAATCAGTTAAAATTTTTTATGTATTCTGATATAATGATTTATTTCTATTTAGCTAAATTAATTTTATTGCACAAAATAACACTTTTTGAAATATATAATCTTACAGTATATTCAAAACATCCAATATAAAAATAAATATAAGATTTTCTACAATTTTATTAAAGTAAATCAAGATACGTAAAAATAATACAATTAAGTTATGCAAATCAATAAGTCAATACTATTTGTACGCTATAAAAATCCCACACATTTTAGAAGTTGGAACTATTATTATTATTATTATTGTATAGCATTTTTTTAAAACCATAATGCTAATATTTCCTTCGTCAGAAATGTTAAATATTACTTAAATTTGTGCCTCTATACAAGATGATGAGTTAAAGAATAGACAATATTTTTTCTTGTGTCTTAATATTCCTCCCCTGAATGTGTTTAAACAATCCATTTCTATTAGTTTCATGATTTCTCCCATTCATATGTTGATTATGATACATTTTTAAAGTATTCCTCAAACATAAAATAAATTTATTATTTTAATTTCGCCATCATTTTAAATGATGCACAATTGATGACATCTAGATACTGACACAAGCATACAACATTTTACTTGTTTGGCGTGTTTTGCCATTTTGTAGCGTATATATAGCAAGGCTCTTAGTAAACATGATTTTACTGCAAGGGGAAAATGCAGAATCAAACTGTGGTTGATTTCTGATGTCAAGACAGCTAATGTTTGTGCTGCTGAAACCTAGTATATAGTTAAATATTCCAATGAAGAGCGAGACAAACATCAAGGAAGAAATGTTTTTGTATCTGTTAAATTATAATAAGGTTATGCTCGAAATATACTGTTGGTATCTACTTCGCAGAAAATAAATTATAGTTTAAAAAAACTAAAAAACACATTTTTATAGTTAATCGGACTAAAAAAGCGAGTCAAATCGTACTGTCACCTGCATGGTGCCCAAAGCTAAGAGCTAACAACAGGCGTACACCTAGCCCATTGCCACTATGAATTTCGTGTGCCTCAATCTGACACCGTCAGACAGGTGTCATTAAAAACAACCACAAAAAAAAGCATTTTTTTTTTAGTATTTCTAAACTATAATTTATTTTTCGATTTTTAGTTCGATCTACAAGAAAAGCGTTTCTTTTTTAGCTTTTTAAACTATCATTTATTCATTGATGAATTAATCTTAAATGCGTAACTTTTTTAGAATCTGGAATATCCATTGGGCGTTTTCGCCTTAGGGTTTTAACTTAATCTTTTAGTCGCCAAGTCTAGAATTAGTCGTCATATCTAGAAATGGGATCTGGAAATGGGAAACCATTAATCCTGATGATCCTGATCAGGACAATGGAAAAACATTATTAAATTTTTGTATTGTCATCGGCCCTTGACAAGCGTGCAAAATTTCGAACTAATCCGACCTATTAAAACGGGTAAAAATCAAGTTCAAAGATTCCGTTACATACAGGTGAAGCTTATAAAAGCGTGTTAAGAAAAGAGAGATTTATTCCTTTTGAAATACTATGATCACGTGATAGAGAACATTTTTCTTATTATTTAGTTTTCAACAGGATATGACTCTTGTTTCATACGTATTAAAAAAGAATAAATCGGTATTTTTTTCCAAGGTTTGGACTGGGGCCAACGTTTCTAATAATAAAGGGAAATGCACCGTATATAATTTCATATATTATAAGGAAGCGATTCATGGAGTAGGTACTACTGATAAATTAGCCATTGTACTTGTATATACATCTAATAGGGAGACGAGTAGAGAGTATATATTTATTCTTCAACGCGTAATGGACATGAATAAATCCATGTGAATCCTTCTCACAACCAAGTTAAACCAAATAAATCAAAGGAAAAGAATAATTATAAAAGTAACATAAAAAAGTAGTCTCCACATCAATGAAAACAAAAATAAGATAAAGCAAAGCATAAAAGTATTAGTTAAAACTGAAAAACCGTATGGATCTAATACTCAGGCAAAATTAAACTCCTTTAACAGGATGGAAAGGCTGATAAACATTTAAGTAGCATCTTTTTCATAAGACAGTAGCTTAAATTTTTGAATATATATTATTTTTTAATTTAGTGTTTTGAAAAAGGAAACTGCTGTATTGCTCATAGTTTAATTAATTAAATTTTTCAATTCAATGAAGAAATGTATATTTTCATCCATTGCATGCTGTAATTATAAAATCCAGTAATATTTTAACACCCCTTTATAAGCTTCACTTGCATGTAATAAAATCTTCGAACTCCATTTTTACCCACTTTAAAAGGGCAGATTTATTCGAAATTTTTCTCACTTGTCCATTACCGATGACAGTATAATGATTTAATAATTTTGTTCTAGTGTTCTGATCAGGATCATCAGGATTTACGATTTCCCATTTTCCCCATCCCACATCTGGCGACTAATTTCAGCTTCCATTTCCAGATATGGCAAATAAAAGATTAAGTTACAACACGGTTAAAAGTTACAAAAGATTAAGTTCAATTAACTATAAAAGGGTGTTTTATAGTTTTTTTTAAAACTATAATTTATTTATGTATAGTTTATGCACGCACAACTTCCATTTAGTTCAATTTTTAAATTTGCTTTTTTTAGATATTTTAGTTATGTTTTTGAATTTCTGTTTACTCTTTTTATTTGACTTCTATGTTACTTTTTCCATGCATAAATAATAATTTTTCTAATTTGTTATATTTATGTATTCGAACTTTATTAGAGTACATGTGTAATTTTATGCTTATCTGTTGTTCGGTAATTATGGATTCTGTTTCTTATTTTTCTTGTACTATTTTGCATGGATTTTCTGCAGAAAGGGGGACGTTTGGATTTAATAAAGATCGCTTAACTTTACACTACATGATTAAGTCCGGGACAGCTATAAAAACATCTATTTTTTTTTTAAAATGGATGTTTGTATATATGACCTCGCTTCACACCAACACCGTTCAACCAATCACTATGAAAATTGGCATATATATATTTTTTTGTGGAGAAGGTTTTGTGCTATCCTCTTTGTTGCACCTCTCGACCAGGTGGCACTAGAGCATATCAACTTCTGCATCATTCAATCAATTGCCACGTTGCAGTGAGTGAATATTAACGTCGCACTGATTAGCAACACAAGGGCTTTGGGCGACGGTCCGCGTAATTTTGAACCATGGTCAAGTGACGCGGAGGACACCTGAGCTGGCACCCTCCTCTCCTAACTGCCACACCACACCAATGGAGGACGTTTGAGCTCTCGACATATTTAACGTGTATCGCGCCCTACACGGCGGGTCTTTAGTGGTACTAGGATCGAACTCATGACATGCTAGCCATGATCCGATGCCTAGACCACTCGGCCACCGCGGCCTTGCCAAGTTGCAAACAGGGTCACCAAAAATGATGCCAACTTGGCTTTATTGCCAACGTTTTGCTATGTTTCCATTGAATCGTCATTAATATATAAGGAACGGCGTTGGTTGCGAATATTACAATTTTAACATAAAATAAAAACAACAGCAAGTAATATTAACGTATTAACCATCCAGATGTAAATTATTTACACTATTTAAGCGTTCAATTACACAAAATTTGTAACAATGTGTTACTTTTGCTGTGCAGAGTTCAGCTTAGGAAGCTGATTTCGAAAATCGACCCACAAGATACTTACTGGACGATATAAATAAAAAAAAAATCTTTTTCATCAGCTATTAAAACTACAGACTTAAAAATTAACGAATACGGTTTTTTTTTGTTCTGCTGAGATATGCAGAAAGCTTTCTTTTGTTTACTTGCAATTCACGTAAATTAACTCATTAAAATCTTCTTTATCCTTCAATCTTTAATTTTTCGATTCACCCGTGCGAAGAACGGGTATGCCATCTAGTTATATATATAGTCAATTTAAAAGTGGAAGGAATAGCTTTTTCTTAATGCTTTTAAAAGGCGGCGTTGTACAAATAGGGAGTGATTTATTTTACAAAGATATGAACGTTATTTGTACTTACCCTCACCGCGTCTGGATTGTAAGAGTAATCGATTGGTTCACATCTCCAGCTGTATTTTGTAAACCAACCTAACATTCCCATCTAAAGTAAAATAGAAAAAGAGATTACGAGAGAAAAAAATTAAATAACTTATAATTGAAATAAAACATATGTATTAATCGTCATGATGGAATATGTGAAAATAATGACACATCATAAGTAAGTAATGGGATAGTGTAGGAGTGTTATTGCTTATACTTAAATAAATTATAATGACTTATCCATTTTTAAAGTGTTTAATTTGTAATTGAATTTTTTTGGTAACTATATTTTGAATTACGCATTGGCAAAAATGATTCAATCAATTAATAGCTTAGAAAAGAGGAGTTACACGTGAATGAATGTTTTTAGTTTCAGCAATAAATGAGATATCATGTTTGACCAATTATTCTTTTTTCCTTTAAATAATTATTCCACTTACGCTGTATAGACAGAGTGAAAAATTTTCCATTTTATAATTTTCTGGCTTCATTTTCAGGAAAGAAAGGGATAAAAACGTAAGCAATATATCACAGAAATACAGATACTTTTTCACAAATATATATGCTTTAAGTAAAAACCGATTCATCAGTACTTGTAGGTTTATATACGACACAAAATTCTTGAATTTGTCTTAAAAACAATATCAAAGTAACAAAAATTTCTTCGATAGTTAATTTGCATAATTAATAATTATTTTGCAATGTGAATACATATAAGATGTTGAATATTTAGTAATTTATCATGTAATGTTTTTTCTCTTAAGAAAGGACATAAATTAAATTTTTTATTTTTATCTGGATTTTATGAAAAATCATATTTTGTTCATTTTTTTCAGTATTTTTTCGAACATCAAAAAACCTGACTATAAAATGTAAAATATACGAATCAGTATTGCTATACAGATAATGTCACAATAATGTTTTTTGAGAATTTAATTACATCTTAAAGTTTCATATTTCGAAATTGAAATTTTATTTTCATTTATTTACTAATCTTTTTAATAAGACAGTAATGTATATTTATTCTTTATGTCAGCAATTCTCAAACTGAGAGGCACGCTTCCCTACGTAAGGGGGGGGGGGACTGAAAATTTAAAAAATTTAAAATAAAAATGATTATTTAAACCAATTATCATTTACAAGTAATTTACTTACGATATATATGTCACATACAAGTAACACATACAAAATTTAATACTTATCTTCATAATTTGTACGATTTATAATTAGGGTCATATTGTAGCTTTAGCGTTAAAGTGTATTATTATTGCATTCAATACATTGTTATCGTTGCGATGAAATATATGATTGAAAATTGGGTCGCTAAGATAAAAATTTGAGAAACCTCATTGCTTTATGTTAGTACTGTCATTCCTAAAAAAGAGTTTTCCTTTTTTTTATTCTTTTCAAACAGCTTGATTGACTGCTTCGACATATTATAAGTTTTTCAGGCTTTAATAAAAAATATACTGCGCAATTTACAATTTTTTCAACGTAACTCTTTATCTGGTAAGAATATAGCATTTGTACAACGGTAAAAAATCCTCAAAGACTTTCAAAATTTTCGTTGCTATGGGACAAAATTATTATCAATATTAATGATTCGAAGAGAATTACGCTCTATAAACATTCACTTGCTAAAAATTCTTAGCTCCTAAAACATAATTTTCCCGCTGTGGAATTCCTTTTTTGGAAGAATTACATAGAAAAATACCTCAATATCTTATGTTACAGATTTCATTCGATTCGGAGTTATTGGGTTAAAATTATTGTTGTTGTTGTTGGCATGTCCTTCCCGAAGGGAAGGAAGGGAAGTTCCCAGAGCTTGAGACAGATTGGACTTCTATACGATAGATGGTGACACCACCTACCTCCACAATTTAGGCATGAACTGGAGGAGAGGGAAATATTCTCCAGCATCCTGCACCCGCAGTTTCTGATGCGACCACCCGCAAGACTTTCGGACCCACGGATTTAACGAACACGTACTCCGTGTGTATTCGGAGGGTATTTGGTGGCATCGGGCATTTCGAACCCAGGCCCTCCAGTCTGGAGTCCGATGCTCTAACCATTAGGCTGCACACGAGCGGTAAAATTACTTGGCGGCCATATACCAGGGGTGAGAAAATAGTGGCTCGCAAAAAGTGTTTTGCGGCCCACCAAGACAGAAAATCCATTTTGAATCGATATTTCTTTCCTGTGCGCGATCAAAGATTCGTCTTATACTTGTCACTATTAGGAAAACAGAATTTTTCTTTATTGCTTTATTGGGAAAACAAAATACCTGAAAGTATTTCTACATCGAAATAATCTGCAGAGTTTGGAGGACGAGATCTCAAAATTTAAAAAAAAAAATTGAGCTTAAATTCAATTTGTTCTGTAATTCCATTACTGGTGATACTGATACAGGTGCTACAGCATGAACTTATTGACTTTAAGTCAGAGCACAGTATGAAGAAAGTGTTTAATGGTATGATATTGACTTTTACAAATCTTTGTCAGCTGAAAAGTTTCCATGTATGAAGAAATTTGCGGGGCAATTGTTCTTTATATTCTGGTCGACATAGATTTGTGTGTGAGCAAAGTTTTTCTTGAATAAAGATCAACAAGAATAAATATAGATGCAAGTTGGCTGACATAAACTTGCAAGCTGTGATGAGAATTTAAAGAAACTATCTCCCTCCTTACATAAAAAAAATGATTGTAGAACAGTATGACAAGGGATACATTTGCCTCATTAAACTGATTCCAAAATTAAATGAGTTCACAGCTATATACAACATGAAATTGACACAATAAATGAATTAAATAAAGTCACCACTATTTTATTTAACTTATATTTATTATTATTTTTTTTTATAAAGAATGCAATTATCTTAAAAAGGTACGGCCTTCTAGTATTCTTCACTACCACAATTTAGTCCGCGAGGGAAAACACAAGTTTCCCACTTCTGCCATATACTATAGTAGTTTTGCCCAGATGATTTATATTATTTTTACCAATTCTAACATGTGCTGATGATTGACACAATAAAAACGATTTATACACTAGTAATAGACTTATTAAATACTACGATTTCCTCTCCTAAGATTTTAACTTAAATATTTCCTGATTTATTTGAAAAATTTACACAAAATTCTGAGTTTAAGGATTACAAGACGAGAGAAATCTGACATATAAAAAAAACTGATGATTCAATTCACTTTTCCTTCGTAATTTATTTAACGATTTATATTTTTCATAAAATTATAACTATTTTCAGTTTTTTAAAATTGGAAAAAAAATCATCTATCTTTTATAAAAATTCGAAAGTTTAAAAAAATTTGTAAAGTTATTGAGTATTTTTTTTCAATGTATCGGATACTTTTATTTAAAATTTGAGGAACTAATTTTTTTAACTTTCTCAACTAAAACTCTTACATGCAGATTATTGTGAAATTAAAGATATATGTTAATTTAAAGATAAAGAATTAGGTATGCGAAGAAATCAGATTCCCCCCATAATGTAAACATCCTGATTTAGGAGTTATATGATGATTCAAAAGCATTAACATGATTCAATTCTTTTTGAATCATCAATATTAATATCAATTTTACTCAGTTACAATTAGAATTGCGGAAATCATTAAGGGTGATTTATTTCTTTTGAAGACTGTATCAAATAGTAATTAAAATGAATGAATTAAGTTTTTTGTGTTTTCTTCCATATGTTTTATTTTCTGTGAACGCAATTATTTCTTCATTTCATGTGAAATTTCAGTATTAGGTAATTAATTAAAAGGAAGTCGTAATAGCTTGTAGTGTAACTGACAGATGAGGAAGCACGAGTTGTAAAAAATGTTTTTTTATTCAAACTTAGATTTCTCTCCTAAAGAAAAGTTTTTTAAAAAAAATCCACTAAAGTAATTTAAAATACATTACAAAGAGCAATTGATAATGTGACGTCATTTGGTTTAACTTTGAGAAACTATTATACAGTCAGTTAGTTAACTGTGACACATTTAATGAGCCATGTAACTCGATTACAATGAAAGTGTGATTTAAAGATTTACGATTCACTAAATCACCAAATTACAAAATTGGATGGATTGAATAGTTTATTTATAATTAATTTAGATTATTTATCATTTACTAAATACAGTTAAAAGAATCATTTACTAACTAAATATTCTTTTTAAAAAAATTCAAACGATAAAAATCTTTTCGAAGATTGGAACTATTTAAATAAATAAAATAAATACACATTTCTATCTTCGAAACTTTAATTGATTCATGAATTTATTTTAAATAAGTTATATAAAAAAATTTTTAATGTCAATATCTACTTAAATCAACAAAATAAAAAATTATGTTAGTTACTTTTTATTAAATAATTACAATTTGCATAAATATGTATAAACATATGACAGAATCACAACATTAAGTGGCAATTAATTTTTATTAATTATCATTAAAGTATCGTATTTTCATCCAAACCAATCGCGTATATAAAATTTCAGTTCAACTGAATGCTTTGAAACGTGAGGGAAAAAAAAATCTTTTATTAAAGTTTTGACCCAAGTCGCTAAAAAGGAAGCTAACGTGGCTGTAACTGTAATTCTCTAAATAATTAATTTCAGTCAATTAATTTTAATTAATTATCGTATTGTTACATAAAACAACAGTGTACAGAAAATTTCAGCTCAAATGAGTGCTTTAAAATGTGAGAAAAACCTTTTCAAATTTTGACACAAGTTGCCAAAATGGTCACTAAGTCGCCAAAAATGATGCCAACGTGGCTGTATTTGTAATTCTTTGAATAATTAGTTTTGAGCAATTAATTTTTATTAATTATAATTAAATTACTGTATTGTCATCCAAAATAAACGTGTATATAAAATTTCAGCTCGATTGGGAGCTTTAAAATGCATTTTTATTAACGATTGAAAATTTGAACAAGAGAGTGTGAACTAAATTGGTAGGAATTGAAAAATAGATTTTTGTTTTCTCCTCTTTGAAAAAGAAATTTTTTCCCCTCATAAATATAGACCACGAGACAGAAGTGAAATTGTTTTATCTGCTTTATTTCTGTAAATCTCATATATTTTCGAACTCCCTTTTCTCCGTCTAGAACAAACAAAATGAAGGTTAAATGATTTCCATTATGAATTCCCACTGCGACATTTAATGATCTCATAACATGCAATCTTTATATTTCTTCAGGGCGTCTTTTTGATAACATTTTGCTATTTGAAAACAGTTCCTAAAACTGAAAATGTTTCTGAAGTCTTATTACTTTTTCAACTCTGTAGTTCTAGTACACGTATTTGTTTTAATATAAACTCTTAAAATAGAACCCTTTTTTTTACTCCCGTTAATTTTTTTGTTCTAAATAGTTGAAGAAAAATTTATTCTTACTCATTTATTCAAAAGAAGAAGAAAGGGGGGGGGGACTTCTAAAAAAATGCTTATTTTCTCCAAGAAAGAATTTTCGTGCTAGAAACGCACTTAGAATGTTAAAACATTACATTAAATTAAAGTATTTTCTAGTTTTGTTCCAAATTTGTTTAGTTTTGTACGAGTGTTTTCGTTTAAACAAAACGAAAAAATATAACTATAAGCATTATATTTGCTATATATTCGATTGCTACATGCCTCTTAGTTTTCGAGTTAAAATAAAATGGTTTCTTAAGAAAACCCTCGTTTTCAAAACCATTAATTTTCATTGAGTTATTGATTAATTTTGATTATAAGAAACGGAATAAATCTTTACAAATATTTTATTTTTGGCTCTAAAGTGCAAGTTATAGAAAAATTAAGTAGATATTTAATTGTAAAAAGTAATTTTAATTAAGTTCTCAAAACTCATGGCCATTATTTCCTTTGTGCTTATTTTCCCTTATTCATTAATTCACCTATTATTTGACTAAGTGGCGCAACAGCCATTGAGAGCCAAGACCTGCTGTGTCCATCTGATTTTCATAACATTGGGAACTGAGGTGAATGAGCATATATTCCGATCAGGTGGTCAGTCTGACGTGAAATCCCCAGTGTTTAGTTCTCAAGCAAGCTTGGTACTCGTTTATTTACCCACTATTGAGATGAAAGGCTGAGTCGTTCTTGCCTAACTCGGCGTCTGAACCCTCGACTCGTGGCGTGGAAGCAGGTATGTAATTACAGCCGTATTAATGAAATGGGGTACCCAAACTTCAGGGACTTCAAGTGTGTATAAAAATATTGTAAAATTTTTAAAGGGTCCAAAAAAGAGCCCCAAGGAATATTGATATATGGCCCACTCAAGATTTGCTATGCCAGTACATGAAAACGCAATACGTTACCACTTAGCCACTGGGCTTCATTCGTTGACTAATCTTATTAAATTAATGATGATTTAATCCAAAGGTAAATTTATTTTTCATTAATGATTATCATTTTTACTCAAATCTAAGCAGCATTTTTTTCTAATGTTAATGCTACTGAAAATCGGATGCGGCTTAGAATCTAAGGTGAAAAAATTCATTGGATTGGGGAAAATTGAATGCGATATCTGACGTTTATAACAATGACTAGTTCATGTATGTATTTAAAAGTTTTTAATACTAGAAAAAAAAAATTATTAACTTTTTGTAAATTGTATCAGTTAAAATTTTTTAAAATTTCGTAAATATCGAACATTGATAGGCTATTTTGCACTATTTATTCATATTTTTTTTTTGCAAAAACATGTTGAGTGTGGTTTAGATGGCGGCCTCGATTCGAATAAATTCTGTAATTAAAAATTACTTAAATCTGTATTTCCGCTTTCCCCAAAGTATTGATCCAAATAAAAGCAATTATAAAATTGATATTACGAGATACGTCAAAAAATAATTTATTTTTACGAGTGACTATTCTTGATATTTTTGAAAGAAAATATCCACTGTTGACCTATTGCACTTTAAAGTCTCCCTTGATAATATTTTGCACAGACAGTTGTTGCCATAATAGCTTATCTAAAAATATTTATATCATATTTCGTTCCTTTTTTGTTTTGTAATGAGCAGTAAATTATATCTTCGTTCCAAAATTCTCGGTCCTTTTTCGATTGATTTTACTGGTTACGTTTGTTTTTTAATCCCATTAGTTAAGAACGTCATCAAGAAAACGTATGACTATCCATTCAGCAGTCGGTACCTGTGACATTTTCTTTAACACAATAACCTAACAAATGCCCTTCAGCCTATTGCATGAGAGAAAACATTAGTAAAGGCCATTAAAGAGAATACAATATTATTGAGAGCTGTAAAACAAATGAAGAAGGAATATTTATTAGGGTATAATAAGTGTTTTTCCACTGTTAAATATATTTTAGCTGTTCACAAATTGTGTTCTTAAATTATGTTATTTTTCTGGGATTTAAAAAAAAAGTTTGGACAAATAATTGTTAAGACCAGTAAATAAAAAAATGTGTGTAATGTTAAACTTAGTTTATATGCTTACGTTGTGCACCTTACCGAATTTGAAATTGTTAAAAGTCAACCGCAACAACAACAACAACAACAAAAAAAAGGTTGAGAATCGCTGGTATAAAGTCTAAATTAAAGCTTAGACTCCCATTCTTGGTTTATGATTTTAGAATTTTGAATAAATTCGAGTTTTACACAGCAGAAAAAAAAATCCTTTTATTATCTTTATATATATATATATATATTTCTATATTACTTATTCGTCAAAAACAATGATATAAACCACTTTTAAACTTCAATTGAAAACTTTTATAAATGTAAGAATCAGATATTGATTTTATATGGGTTACATTTAAACATCTTAATTTACATTATAATAAAAATAATAATAATTTGAGAAATAAACATTATGATAAAGTGGCTTTCAAATTTTCCTCTTAATACTCTTTTCTTGTTCATGAGCAGGACTTGTATTGGTTGTATTGATTCATATTGATTTAAATGTCTAATAATTTTTTTTTTATAAAGTGACATTTATTGTGTTGTTTATAAGTCTTTAATGTTTTTCCAATATTAAAGGTTAATATTTGTTGATCAGTCTTAGAACCGAACTATTTAATTTACCTCGAATGTTTTAAAACTTTTTTCGTATGTCAATAATAATTTCGGGAAAAAAATAACCTAGGTTATATTCGACATATTAAATTCGAGAAAATTCGAGAGTATAATATGTCATAATTCGATACATAATTCCAGAAAAATAATTAACAAAATTAAGAGTTGGAACAATTTTAGATATTTACATATTATACAGTCAACCAATGTCGCCAAATCATAAGACGTCGCCAATTCAAAAAATAACACCAAATATATATATATATTGTCATCATCATTAATATTGTGTTCGAAATCCGCGAGAACAGTTTTTCACGAATGGCTGCATATCGCGGCACTTGACCATGTCTTTTGATTTGAGGAAACTGATCGACAGTATAGTACGTAAATAGTACCAATTTTTTGTTATAAAGGCATCTAATTGATATTAAATGTCTAACAAGAAAAAAAAATATTAAAACCCTTGTATACTCACGTTAACGAAGACCCAAGCACTTATGCCAACAAGAAGGAAATTGTAGATGACCATCGGAAAACGCAGTTCGTATGGTTTTTGATCTCTCATCCAAGCTGGACCGACTACTTTGACAAAGCCCAAGTACATGACCACTAGGGTCAGACCTTTCATGGGATTGTCCATCATGGGCCATGATGCTACACGTGGATCTGGAATTTAAAAATCATTACAATGTACTAGTTTGAATTGATATTCTTGCAAAGCTACACGTATGCTATTAGCGACGGAATGCGTACATTTAAATAACAATCAATGAGGATAACATATAGAGTTGTAAATTTATTTTCTCAAGCCAATTCTTTTTTATTTCTAATGGGCTGCGGATTGGTGTTTTACAATTGCAGACCTAGTACATTCCCGGAAGCTGGTATCTTTTCTTTTAGTGCGGCACCATAGAGGTGGATACCAATAGCTTCAGGTAATTTTGACAGCCCAGTTTTCTCCCTAGAGGGAGGCACCTTTGCGGCACCTATCAGGTGCAGCAAACCTTATTAAACTGCTTGACAATATTTAGTGGGATTAGGATTCAAAAGTGAACTAATTAATGAAGCTCGTAATTTACACGGTTAGTATATTACTGCAATTATGGGAATGCCTTTGTGAGATAAGTATGGGTAAAAATATTATACAGCATCAAATTTGATTCGCTACATTGCTTACTCATAAAGTCAAAAATTTTCTTTTATTCTCCAATTTGCTTTAAAAAATGTTCATATTCTGAGACTGTTATAAATATCTCATTTATCTGGTTGGCAAAATAAAACACTCGTAACTGATGAGTACTCGGCTCAAGTTGCAACGGGTCCTATTCGCACCCTTTTTCTAAACCTCTTGTGGAAAAATACTTCTTTAACTGTTATTTGAGTTTAAAACTGTCTTCCGTAGGGTGAAATTTATTTTATGGTAATTTGAGTGCTATTTAAACTCTAGCAAAGTGAGTATTAGTGTTAGTCTTTAGGCTGCTATTATAGTGAGATTTGCGAAGTGATTATTAAAAGCCCTTTCTGTACTTGAAAAGAAGCTTGAGACAAGAATAACCTGTTGATTTGGACGAGACTTGATGAGTGCTGTTTTATCGGATCGCATTCAGAGTTAAGTGCATAACCATTTATCTTAGGAAATTAGGGTAGCCATTTAATTTGACTGCTCCCTCTGTTTTTATTATTGTTTGATCGTTGATTGTTGGAATCAAATAAATTTAGTTATTTTTATATAACAATATTTGTTCATTCGGTGTCCCAAACTTCACCAGCTACCATAAGGTTGTGACAAAGTTTTATATTTCCGAAGATCGTAATGTTATAGTATTGACGCATATCAAACAAGTCGGAGCTAACGATGCTTATGTGGGTATGACGCGGATAATGAAGGTCAACATAAGTATTGTTTTGACTCCTAAATAGTGGTTCAAAATTACAATGCCATTACAAATATCATTTGAACTGCTTCTGGTGCGAAATTAAAATTCTAACCAAATGATCATCATTTTGCTTTCAAGAGCATTATGATTCCTATTCAGTATTAGTCCAATATCTAAGGATTGAGGCTGTAAAAAATAACCACATTGAAATTGTATGGAAGAACTGTAAAACATAGAATTGTATAAAACTGTTTCGAATAATGTAAAGTATTGTGAAGTACAGATTCTTTAGTAGTTAGAATAAAATAAGGATTATCAGAAGCATGGTTTTAGACATGCTCGAGTACATATTATTCGTAGAAAAGGCAACATCACAAGGCTTACAATCATGCTTATATATTGTTACCATCGACATAAAGATTGTATTATAAATTAACTAGAGAAATGAATAAATTTTAAAAATAATCTTGACTATATTTTGAAACAAAATAGCATATATTCCTTTCTCAGCTTAAAATTCTTTTTTTAAAACAATTTTTAAGTATTTTTGTTAGTTAAATAGTTAGAAAATAAATGAAAATTTATTTCCTGAATTAATATATTATAACATGTCTGGCATATTGTAAAATTAACATACCTTTGATCATTTGCAGATATGACATAATTTAACATAACTATAGAAAAAGAGAAATAGATTGCGATTTTTTCTCCTCCTCTGCTCTTTTGAAAAACATTTCTTAGCACTTGATTTATACGTTGATATAATCTATCAAATGTTTACTTATTTTTGAAATTAATTTATTAAGTAATTGAGTTAAAGTGATGAATAAATTCCAAGCAGATAGCTAAAAATTTCAACTCGATTTCTTGTAATTATATAACGCAGTTAAGGGATGAATCGAACTAAACGTATTGCTTGCTCAAACATTAAATTTTAATAAAACTTAAAATTTTATATGAATAATTTAAAAAAATGATTCTGGTATTAAACAATCATAGTAGAATTATCACCAAGTTATTTTTCGTTTCTTTTAATAGCTACATGTTTTTATTCGAGGTTTTTTCATACAGCTAGTATATATATTGAATAATATAAAAAAAGGATGATTGCACTTACCACCGTTGTCCAAAAATTCTTGATAATGCTGTGTAAAATTGATCATTGTGACGCGAACTCAATTTTGTGCGTTGGAAATACCTATAAAGAACAGAGATTAAATAAAATTAGTCGTTAAAGATTAAAAGCAAGTTGTTTTTATATCCCTCTTCCCATGACTGCTTAAGCATTTAAAACCACATTTGACTCAATTAGCCGCTTAAAAAGATTGAGGGCACATAAATTTCAAATTGCTTAGACCACACACAATTGAATTTTATTTTAAATAGTCTAATCTACAACTTTAAAGTAAGAAATTAAATTTTTCTAAAGATGTAAAAATTTGTCGCCTCATCGGATTTCTAAATTGTAAATTTATCTAATTTTTTTAGGTTTTATTTACGCTTCTTTTATTTAAAGTTTTTTTTTAATAAATTTAAAATACTTCATAAATCCAGAACAATGGAGGGGATTTATAAATTTTTATATAGATGAATTCTTAATTTAAATTGATACTATATTTAGTTTTCAAATTTCATACGAATAGTCCAACATTAGAAGAAAACATGAAAACAGAATTTGCCACGTTTGATTGAAATTTTTTGGAGAACTAATGTTACAGAAGGATGATAATGTAATTAAGAAGGTAGAATGGAATATTTCAACAGTTAATGTAAGTATTTTTTGCAAGTTATTTTATCAATTATTCATGAAATAAGCACATCGGACATTTTAATTGAAAATGCAATGTGAAGACGCTCTTCTAACCAGCCAATATTTTATCTACCTTGCAATCGAAAATATTATTGAAAAAGCAACTGTATCACGTTTAATTTATAGCGTCTTTATAAATACTCTTCAGCCATCCAGTGGACGTTTTAAATGACCGTACACAAGGGAAATATCGCCAATTTTAGACAAAAATAAATTTAAAACACAAAGGTTTGTTGTATGCAAGTGAAACTTTGCTAATTTTTGTCAACAAGAATAAGTTAATCACAACAATTTGAGAAACATAAATAAATATAAAATTATTTCGTCGTTGGGATCTGCTTCAAAGATATTTTTTGAACTTTCAACAAACTCTAAAATGTCTTTTTCTGCCATAATCGGGGTTGTACACACATTATCATCATCTACTGCAACGAATTGTTCCAATGATGAACCTGCGGGGCTAGTGTTTTTAGTATTTTTTTCATTTCTAGAAAGGGAATCTTTTCGTGTTAAGCGACTTTTGTTTCATGTTAAGAGGAGGAAAATGCATGAAAATACATAGTAGTTTGTCGGGACTGTTGTATTGCTTCGTGTTAACCGATATTTCGTCTTAAGCTTTCTGGTGTTAAACGTATTTCACTGTGTATATATATGATGCGATTTTGTTACCAAATTAATAAGAAATATTCCGATTAAATTAAATTCGCATCTTTAAATATAAATTCTGAATTTTGAATACAATTAAAAAAATAAATAACAGCCTTTTTGTTTTTGAAAATACAGATACATACCTTCAAACTCAAAATCCATTATAAACATTACCAGAAATACTTTTCATTACCACCTGCGTTATTTTTAACACAATAATTTTAATCGGTAAACAATAGACATTATTGTCAACAAGGAAATAGTGACCTATATGCAAACTAAATATTCATTTAAAATAAAATATGAACTGCCATTGGTTGCGAAAAATAAATCACGTGAACCGTTACAGTTAACTTCAATAGTTATATGAATTTTTTAAACTCCATCTGCTTAAGTTTCCTTGAGCGAGAAACTTATTTGATTACTACTATCAAGTTTTCACGTATTGTTTTTCATATCTATATATATAAAGGAGAAAAACGACTCACTCACTGACTGACTGACTGACTAATCCCGATATCTCCGGAACTATTCAACCTACAGATTTGAAATTTGGTAGACATGTTCCTTTCATGGAGTAGAGATCAGCTAAGAACGAATTTTTTTTTTGCGAAATTCGAATCGCAAGGGGCGTTACGGTGGGTTAAGGGGCGATATAAATAATTGTTTCCATTTTTAAACTACTCGATGTACAATCTTGAAATTGGGTAAGCAGATTCCCTTTTCATAGAGTAGAGATCCGCTGCAAAATGAGTTTGGTGAAAATTGACCCCGAAGTGGCGATGCGGGGGCATAGGGGCCATTATAAATAATTTTTTCCATTTTTTAAGCTATGAGACGTACAGTTTTTATATTTGATAAATAAATTTCTTTCATAGAGTAGATATCAGCTACAAGATGGGTTTTGGAAAATTAGCCCCCCCCAAGTGGCGGGGGGGGGCTATTTTTCCAAAACCCATCATGGAGTAAATATCCGTTACAAAATGGGTTTTGGGAAAAGTGACTCCCAAGGGGTGTTGCGGGGTGGGGGTTAAGGGGAAATATGAATAATTATTCCAATTTTTAAACTATAAGACGTACAGTCTTGAAATCTCGTAAGCGGATTCCTCTCATAAGGTAGATTATACGCTACAAAATGGGTTTCGTGAAAATCGAAACCCAAGTGACGTTGCGGGACTTAAGAAGCGTTATAGATAATTATTTTCTTTTTAAACTACTGGTCGTATAGTCTTGAAATATTATAATCAGAAGCCTTTCATGGATTAAAGATCCATATTTTGTGTAAATCGATCCCTAGATGGAGTTGCGGGCACTCAAGGGGCGTTATAGATATTTTTTTTCCATTTTTAATTTATTAGACGCACAGTCTTCAAATTTGGTAACCAGATTCCTTTCATAGAGTACAGTTCCCCTACAAAATGGGTTTTGTGAAAATTCATCCCCAAGTGGCGTTGCGGGACTCAAGGGGTGTTATATATAACTATCCCCATTTTTAAACTATTAGACGTACAGTTTTGAAATTTGGTAAGCAGATTCCTTTCATAGAGTAGGAATTTGAAGGAAATCAACTCTTGGGGAAGCAAGGGGTTACTGGAGCGTATTGACAAAAAAAAAAAAAACCCCTTTTTGGAACTACAAGAACTATAATAATGGAATTTAGTTCACATTTTTCTTTTGTTGATTTGAAATCCACTAAGAATGGTTATTTTGGAAAACGACTCTTCACGGGATTACGGGGGAAAGTAAAATTTACGTTTTTTCCCCCTGTTAGATTTAGACTTGAAATTCGGCTTCCATGTTCCTTTTCCAGAGTAGAGATCCACCGAAAATTGGTTTTGCGGGAATCCACTTAGTTATAGGGTTACGAAAGTGCAAACATCATTCTATACTTCAATTTTAGAGGTTTTTAGAAAATACAAATTAGATAAGTTCTGCCCCTTTTTCTTTTTATCAAGAGACGACAAGTATATTTTTAATAACATCATTTATTTATAAAACATCATGAAATACCCAGCGAAGTGGGTGGGTAACGGCTAGTAATTTAATATAACTGGTCATTATTGTTATTCGTTTAAAGGGAAACAATGGTTGATAAAAAAATGGATCTCATCTCGTATCAACTGAAAAATGTTTCGGCTTAAGACAGTTATAAGATAAGGTTAAAAATGTTGTACTTTACATGCGAGATTCATTTTACATAAAGCACAGTTCCGAAAAAATCAATATTTGAATAGATTTATGTACCACCTCATATATAGCGTATATTTCTGAAAAATGTTTTTCAATAAACTTTTGGGAACTTTTCAAAACCTCCGTATTATACTATCAACCAATTTCTCCAAATAAAAAAAAAACGTTTGGTGCATTGCGAAAATCATGTACCCTCCAGTGGATCCCAGCCCATGTTGACATCGAAGGGAACTAGATGGCCGATTTCCTTGCCAATGAAGCCCGAACACTTGAACCTGTAACTTCATCGACTACGGTCATTGATGCCAGCGCAGTCACAAAACAAAAGCTTTGCTCAAACCCACGAAAAAAATTCTCGCTGCCAGAATTAAATTATAGCCCAGAAATTACTACAACAATAACTAAACTAAGGACAAAGCATTTTAAGATCATGGAGATTCTGCCCGATGGATCCAGATCATATGTGGAATACAGGCACTGCCCAGGTTCGCAACTGGATCTCACCTTTTTAGCTGTCCTTCCATTTTTGGTGCCCTCTTTAAAATAGACAATGCCTACAGCATGGACATTCTATACTCGGATCGTACCATGGATGTTGCCACGACAGTGACTCATGCCTTTGGCAATATTTGAATATATCTTTATTTTGTTATATACACCTTTGCACTTTGTCATACAGAACAACAAAAAAAAAAGCGTCACAATTGCTGTCATCGTTATTATTGCTTAGGAACATGCGCGGGAACGATTTTCTACTATTGGCAGTGTATCGCAGTATTTGGCGTAAGCATTTTTATTGCAATTACTTTTCAATTAATCCTGAAATTATGTTAGGATTAATTAGACAAAGAGTAATTAAGCTGCTTATTAAATTATTTAATAATGAGTGAGTGAGTGAATATTAACGTCCCACTGTTCAGTTACACGAGGGCTTTTGGCGACGGTCCGCGCAATTTTGAACCATGGTCAAGTGACGCGGACGACACCTGAGCTGGCACCCCCTCTCCTAACTACCACACCACACCAACGGGAGGACGTTTGAGCTCTCGACAGATTTAACGCTCCCCTACACGGCGGGTCTTCAGTGGTACTGGGATCGAACTCATGACACGTTAGCCACGATCCGATGCCTAGACCACTTGGCTACCGCGACCACAATTATTTAATTATAAACCACATTGATGCTCTCTTTAATTTTTAAATTTCATTTTTTAGGGGGAGGATTAAAGTATGCGAACTTAATACTCCTTTGTATTGCGGTTTTTGTTTCATAAAAATAGAAGTGTTGCATACAACTATTTATAAAATTATAGGAAATTTGAGCGTCACCACATTATGTTTTTTCTAAAATCAAATTTATAATGTTAGTTCCAAATAGGACGATACATTTATTTCTTTGGTGATGGTATTTTTAAAAACTTAGTGTGGTTTAATTAAGTTATTACTTAACTAGTCAACTATAACTTAATAGTAAAAAAAAGAAAAATAAATTAGTTTACTAGTACTGATATAAATCAAAGATTTTCCATTACATTACTCATCATTGCTTACAAATAAAATTACCATTTACTCATTTTATAAAAAACAAGCAGACCGAAAAAAATATAACCCCAAAAAGGTAAACATAATTTATTTGTTGAATGTCTTAGACTTCCTATTTTTGTCTGTCAGATTCGCTTGTTACACTTGATGTAGTCAATACGCCTTGCAATTTTGAACCACGGTCAACTGACGAAGCAGAAACTAGAGTCCGCACCCTACTCATCATGACACCATCAGACATGGCATGTTAAAGAGAGGATTTTGAACATCTTTTTTTTTTCACGTTGATGAGCGTCCATATGCAACAGCCTTCAGAAATGCGAGACTGGAACCCACAATACATGACTACATGTCTGTTTTTGATATTTACGTACTATACCGTCGGCCCAATAAGCCAGAATTTGATTTGATTACCACCAAATCAAAAGACGTCGCCAAATGCTGTTATCGTTATTTCAACATGCGTAGAAATGTCTTCCATTAATGGCTGCATACTCAATACTTATCAACATCTTTTGATTTGATGAAATTGATTCGACGGTATAATACGTAAGTACCATGACTTTTTCTATAATTATGATATAATTTATTAGAATTATATAAGAAATCATTAAAAATTTTCATTATTTTTAATTCGAGGTTGTTTCAAATATTTAAAATATTGATTTACTTCTAAGATATAAGAGAGAGATTAACAGTTTTTAAAATATTTAAAAAAGTAAATATTATATTTGTAAGAGAACATATGGATTTTTTATGATTTAGGGAAATCTCTATAAATCTTTTTAAAAAAACACCGTAAAAACGTTTTATTTCGTCTCTTTTTTTATTGCGCTTATTTGGTGTTTGGCTTAAGCCAAAAAGAGATCTCGTGAACACCTGTAAAATGTAAATAAAATATTTCAGCGCAAATAACAATGACCATCTGTATGCTCATTAGATGTTCGTAAAAAACTGCTGTACAATGCATCATAACTTTTAAGAGATCGTAATACATATCAATGAAAGCATTTTTCGTCTTTTCACTCTTTTAATTCCTTACAACAAAGATTTTAACTTCATCAGATTTTTGCCAACACGGTACTTATACCGGATTGTTTCCCTGATGTCAAGAACATTTCGAAAAGAGCCGAAAAAAAAGCCACAAATCTTTTCTTTTCCTTCTTAAACGATGTTCTTAAAACCTTTTATTTATCCTCAAAAAACAAATAAGCGAACAAATTTTTACAAATATTTTTTAGAAATTGCTTATACTTGTCAACGTTAGAAGATTAGGGACAACGGTTTCCAGTGAACTTCTAAATAGAAACAGCAAAAAAATAAGGAAAGCAAGGAAACTTAAATCAAATTTTATTTATTATCAGCAAGTGAAATGAAAACAGATTGTTACAGCTTTAATTCAAACTTTCTAACAGTCATTCAACATTAGTTTCCAAATTTTTTTTTAGATAAAAAGATCGATTATAGCTACAGTTACATCAATTCAAGTTCTTAAAAATATTACGCATGGTTAATTGCGACAGCAAAATTTGGGATTTAAAGTTTCTTAAAACTTTTTTTTTGTGTCGTAGATGAAACTAATATATACCACTGTTTGAAATAATTTACATATTTAATCTGTCGG
This sequence comes from Trichonephila clavata, assembly GCA_019973975.1. Lineage (NCBI taxonomy): Eukaryota > Metazoa > Arthropoda > Arachnida > Araneae > Nephilidae > Trichonephila > Trichonephila clavata. The sequence goes on from BMAO01028340.1 coordinate 222,863, forward strand.
TGTAAACCACTGTTGAAGTAAAAAGGGATTACATGCTTTTAAATTTAAATTATCTTAAAAAAATTGAGCTAAGTTTTGAAGAAAACAGAAATTATATATGTTAGTTGCATTGTTTTATAATAAACTGTGGAGTATAAAATCTGTGTCAGTATAATTTCGCATAAAAGTAGAGAGTTAAAGCGTTATATTTCATTTAAAGTTATAAAATTCGTTTATTTTAATGCAAATTTTAAATTTTCAGCAAAAAACCTAAATTTTTTCAGAATATCAATAAAATGAATTAAGTTACGGCATTAATGATTAAATTACACAGTAAATTCTTTTGAAAATTTTTTACTATAAGCAAAAAAGAAGAAAAATATTCAGTTTATAGACATCATAGCTGCTAAAGATAAGTTAGAAAAATCGTTTATAAAGGCGTAGAAGCTCTTTATCTTAAAATTATTTTTAGAATTTTGTAGTTCTTGTAAGAACAAAAAACAGCAACTTTTATAAGCGAAAATTAGATATTTATTTTGATTATAATAAAAAAAAATATGAGTTCCACTGAATGGTGTACAGTTTCGGTTATCGAAAATATTTTTTTAGAGTATATTAAATTTTACATCTTTATTGGTTTTTATATTCATATGAAGAGAAATATAAAAGAATTTCATTTTTAGAATAGAACATTCTAAAAATTACTGAACAAATTAAGCTTAAATAATGATGAAAATGTGTTTAAAAATTATCAGAACATGGAAAACACAAGCAAAAAAAAAAAAATACCGAAATACAAGAATAAAAATATTTTCCATTGAAACAACATTACAATGTTTATTGCATGAAGTGACGTATCCCAATAAAATATTTATTTCCTAATATTGAATATAAATATGTTATCAAATATTACAATTGTTTTTATACTAAACGATACCGCAATTTGGATTTAATTTACACTTCTGGCTATACAGAATGCAATACCAAGAAGAATAAGATGTTTCAAAATCAAATTTGTTAGGTAGCAAATAATACAAAAATAAAATAGTTGAAAATAAAGCCTTCAGCAAGTTGCAGAGGACGATAAAAAAATGCGAGACATAAGGATAGCTTATGCTACAAAGATTTTAAATACAATTTTTATACAGGGTGTTGCCGAATTTGACCGATAAATTCAGAGGGGTGATAGTAGGCAGCATGGGGATATGACCAATTACTATAAAACATGGAGTCGCAAACCACGTTTAATTGGTGAAAACCAGGATAATAATAGCCATCGGGGGGACTATCAACCAGACGGGAAACTGGCCAAGCGAATGCAGTGATTTGAAGTTCATGGTAGGGTTGAAAAAACCTGCAGGTATGCAAATTTCACACTCGTCCGGGGAGAATAAAAGCGGCGAGTACCGGTCTCTGCGCACTACTTCTGGACTCGTATAATCCCCCGTAATAATTATTTTCGTCATTTCCCTTGTGGCGCATGGCCCTTTCTAAATTCTCATTTTTATTTTTTATTTAATTTCTTTTCTTAATGTTATCTTTAATTCTCATACTGCAAACCACACGCGTAAGCTCTTTTTATCACCCACATTCTGTTCCATAATTTCAGGGCAACCAATAGAGAGTTAGCTCACTGAACCTTCTCGACCAATAGCAGACGAGTCTCTCGTCTGCTTGCTTGGAAAAATTTCTACCACATCAGATGTCTTCGCAGCAGTCACCGTAGCCACACCCCCTTGCTTCTTCCAGTCCACCAACCAGGAAGCTCCCTCTCAATCCAGGCCTCTCCATCACAAGGTCTCAAATACTTTCGATATGGGATGGAGGAATGCTTCGCGTTCCGTTCCCAAAAGATTCTAAGCATCTCTCTGCGCACTAGACAGTGTGGTTCGTGCACGATGGTGCACCAGCTTATTTTTCGAATACGGTGTGTAGCTACATATCCCGGAAGGGGGATTTTACGTGGCTGACCTGTTGTTTGCTCTACACGCTTCCAGGACCTCAATCACTTAGATTTCTTCTTCTGGGACCACCTGAAATCGCTTGTGTATGTGACGCCGGTGGCTACAGGGGAGGATCTCACTGCATTAGGCACTCCCCTGCACTACAAGGGATGACCATTGTCACTTCAGCTGCCATCACCAGTGTAATGTCTTTTTTACTTTCTTAATCTACCTTCTTTTTACTTCACGACAAAACGCAAGCGCAATCCAGCGCGCTTCTAAAACGAGGGACTCTCTCTTACCCGACCGTCACGTTCGAGGGTCAATTACCTTCTCCCTAAAAAACAGTAACACACCGCCTAAGACGCGCTAAATAGCGCCTACATTCCATATCTCCCACCAACACTAGCCAGACACTACAACCAGCACACCGGATTAATTTGAACGTGTCCAACAATCCTTTGTCCGTCGGTGTTGGCTGTACTATGACCTATGAGACAGCAACTTCGAATAATTCCTATGACAATCACTTATCATTGAATTTCTGAAGTTGATCAATTCAATGATGCATTGTTCGTGCAGTAAAGATGCTGTAAGTCTAACAAATATATTTCGTACTTCTCATTGCCCTTTTTCATTCCACTCTACGTCACGCGCTTCATAGTTGTTTTTGCGAACTACTCCGACTAAACTTGGTTTGTAATCCCACGTTCTATGTTGATTTTTCATCTCCATTCTACCCGCTACCATCCCTCTGAATTTGTCGGTCGAATTCGCCACCCAGTATATTAATTATTTACTGTGTCAGTCGAAATAAAAACTTATTTGGTTTTTCAGAATATCAATAGAATATCAGAATAATCAATAAAATTTCAGAATATCAATAAAAGGAATTAAATTACGTCAGTATCCTTTTTTAACGTTCATAAAGATTAAATTCTTTTGAATTCTTTTTTTGTTTGTTTGTTATTTATTATATTTAAAATTATTCCTAAAGAAGAACTTTAGGAACATATGGATTCCACTTTCAAAGATAATGAGAATTTAATGTCATCGAAAAATTCATATTCAATAGCAAAAATGAAAGGAAAATTTCCATTTCAGTGAAATATTGGTTTCTAAATATCTTCACGCAATAAAGAAAAATTTCCCGTTCCATTATTTGAAATATTTCCGCAGAAATTCAGAAAATAGCTTAAAGATAGAGAAAAGTAATAATATTTAGAGTATTTTTTTAATGGGCATATAGAATTTTTCCAGCGAATGTAGTATATTTAATCCTTTAAATACAAAAAATTCGTATTAATTTTAGTGCAGCTTATAAAATACCATGCATTTTGAACCTAAGCAAAATATTTAGGTGTCCTCAATGTCAACATTAAAGAAATCAATACATTTAAATGTTTCCCCTTTAACAATGAATGATTCAGTTTTAATTTAGATGATAATCAAGCATAACGTGTAAATATTCTATATTTTAACTGAAATCTAGTGCAAACATTTTTTACAGGATATTCAAAAATATTTGATAAAATAAGCACGGTGATTGTATCCATCAAGACGAAAAATATGTACTAGTATATTCCTCTCTTAGCAAACAAAAGTTGTGATGAGCGAGAGGTAAGGATTTGAATTCCAAAGCAGTAAGTTTCTGGCTCGTATTCAAGTAGAGATCCACACTGCTAATCAGCGAAAAGCATGCAAGCATTAAAATTCACAGCTTATTTCAGAATAACAGGAAATAATGATTTCAAAACACGACCAGCAAGCACAAGTTGCAACTTTTGGCGCGGTTTCTTTTATGCTGAAGAATAGCATATTGCCATTAAATACTAAGCATAAGTTTCCAGTGAGAAGCAGCAGCATCAACAGTTTCAAATTATTGGCTTGAGAAATGTCTGTAGAAAGCTATTTAAAGCGAACGTGTTCTTAAAAAATGAAACATCTTCAATTCTGAATTGGAAATGCTGTAACAAGCCGTAAACGAGTTCGTGACCATAACCACTAGGTTACTGCACATTTCATGCAATTGACTGGATGTGGTGTACTTGTAACTTGGCCGCCACACTAAGCAGATTTCTTGTGGGAACACATTAAAGCAGAGGTAGCCATTAACTCGATCGCGATCGACCGGTGGACCGCCTTTACTAAGACTTAAGACGTGTATATACTAGAAGAAACATTTATGTGGAACACCGATGCTAGCTAGACTGGAGACTTGGTGAACCGCAACACCTTGAAGAAGTTAGAAGTAGCCCGTACCCTGGAAAAGTCTGGCCACATTTGCATTAAAACATCTTTGTGCTAGTCACTAGTGGGCAACGACAACAATATATGATGGAAGAGAACTCTATAATTTCATTGAATCCGAATAAACAGTTCGCAGTACAGTAGATTAATAATTTATTTAATGAAGTAACAAAAATAATTGCATGCATTGAGCGTTTCCTTAAATAAATAATATGTATAAAAATATATCCATGGATTATATGTATAACAATATAATCCATGACTAACGCTGGCCATCTACAACAAACAGGTGAAGTGGCGCATATCCGGTAGGACAGAACCTGTGACCTATGGATCCGTAGCCAAATCACATACCCCTAGACAAAAGTGATCACAGAGTCCGGAGGCTGTTACTGGTTTAGGTAGATGATACCGCAACAATATTCCCCCACCAGTGAATCGGTAGATAGACGAACGAACGAGATATTTGCTTATGGTGAGTGTGTGAGCTGTTGTAAATTGGAGGTGCTGCGTCAAGTGAGTTCTGATGACCTGTGGTTGATACGTCAAGTGAGTTCTGACGACTTTTGGTTGCTGCGTCAAGTGAGTTCTGATGACTTTTGTTGCTGCGTCAAGTGAGTTTTGATGACCTTTTGTTGCTGCGTCAAGTGAGTTCTGATGACCTTTTGTTGCTGCGTCAAGTGAGTTCTGATGACCTTTTGTTGCTGCGTCAAGTGCGTCTGACGACTTTTGATTGCCCTTGGTGTGGGTAAATGGCGCCACGGCAGTTCAGAAGGTTGCCTTTTTCATAATTCTGTTAGGGTCACCAATGAAGTGGAGAATATCCGGTGGGGCAGAACCCGTGACCTATGGATCTGTAGTCAAATAACATACCACTAGACAAAAGTGATCACACTGTCCGGAGGCTATTACTGGCTTATGTAAATGATACTACTACACAGGATAAAATAGTGCTTGTGCGAGTGAGTTACCGTAGAGTTTACCAGTATGAATTGTACAATTCCTCACTAGGTCGCTAATTTGAGCATCTGAGTTTTTTTTTGTGTCATTTAATGGGTTGGAGCAACGTATGATTTCGTTATTTATTTGTCTTTCACTTTTTACAGTCCACAATTCTGATTTGTCAATTCATACTTTTCTACTACTCAGAGTGCAATGCGACACACCTTAAGTTTCATAGTAAATATTGTTCATTTTTGACAAAGCAATAACCTTTTTTTTATCAAAACCCTTTTGAACTCCCTGTACATAAAATCCCGCAGAACCTTTTACCTTCTAAAATACAAGTAATCCCCGATTTTGATTAATATTGGTCCCCAAGACACAATTGGCTACTTGTATTGAATCCTTCGATTTTATACAATCTGATGTTAGGTGATATTAATGATGTACAAGGAAGCAGTTCTTTCTGATACTTCAGGGATATTGATTAATTCATTGATTTATTTGGTTTGGTTAGTTATTTATCTTATTGGCGCAGAACTCTACTTGAACGAATAACCCCAAGCACTCGTATATTTACGATTAATCAAATGTACAATTCAACCATTTGATATGCATGTATATTTGTGTGCAGGTTCACGAAGGAAGAAGAAAAATGAAAATATTCGTTGACAAAGAGAGAAGAAGGAAACACAAAAAAAGAATGTTATTCCGGGCGAACGTCACTCATGTTTACCAATATCAGTAAGCCCTATGGAAAAAGGGGAAAAACATTTCTGGATACTTTGGGGTGTGATAAATCTCTCTCTTACCTAAAGAAAGTATAGTATGTATAAAGAGTGGATTTTTGGCTCCAGAGTTTTAACTAACCAACTCCTCTTTAATTATTCCTTTTCACAATGAACGAGATTTTAACGAATGCATTTAATTTACCAAGCACTAAACCTACCGTAAGGCCATCACGAATCCTTAAAATGATTTTAACAAGATTCAAGAACGATTTTTGGGTGTGTTTTTTTTTAGAATATGACACAATTTCATATTTAACAAAGTTAAAAAAAATTAAAAGATATAAGTTACAAAGCTATAACGTAAATTAATATTACTATAATATACTTGTTATAATTATACTTGTTCTTAATATTAGTATAAGGCAGCGGTTCTTTAATTTTCGATTGCCGCGGGACCCCTTTATGTATCAGCCTGACAACGTGGACCCCGCCCCTCCACTGACTTCCAATACATGGTTGAGGGATTAATAGGATTACCATAATAAAAGCAAAAAAAAAAAAAAAAATCCGATCATAAACGTAAACACAATAGCACAAACACGCCGTATAAACAGATAAAAATCAAGGTAACCATATTGTAATGCTATCAACTATCTTGGCGAAAATTTAAAACATCTTGGCGCGTAGCGTACCGATATCATATTAGTACCTATTTAAATTCTCGCGAAATGCAAAAGCAATAAATCAAAACGGTCATAATTTTTTTGTCCTCGATTGATACAATAGTCCGTTACGAGATATGTATCACATGTGGTTACCGGATCTGTGATTTTTCGTCAAAGCCTAAGCCTATTCAAATAATCAGCATATGAAAAGAATATAAAAAACCTATAGGTCCTCAATAAGTTTTATGACTCTTCTTCTGTTATTTATACAGGCATTTTTAACACTTTTCTTTTTCCTTTGATACACAATATTAATTTTAAATAAATAAATAATATACTTAACTGTATTAACTAAAAATTTTAATGAGAAGGAAGGTGCTGCCTTTCTTTTGCAAGTGCTGTTATTATACGGTGTAATATTTGAAATCTGCAATCTCAATTCCGTTTCTATATTTTCCACACGTTTTTTGCACTTACTATTAATCTTAACATTAAATGTGAAACCTTCGCGGACCCCCTAAAAAGTGCTGGGGACCCTGGGGGTCTACGGATTACTGTTAAAAGGGAATACACAAAAACAAAATAACATAATTATGCGTTACAGTAAGCTTTAAAAAAGCCACAAACTATCGATTCAATATTCAAGCAGCACGCGCTTACTCGACTTTTAGCATGCATCTTAAATTCTCTAAAATGATCTGAAAGCCACATTACGAAAACGTATTTTAAAAATTCACTTAAAAAGCACTCGAAATAGCTGCTAGTGTAGTTCGCGTTTTATATACATATGAGTGTCCAGCTGCTTAATCGATTTCAGCTAGAGTGCGAGTAAATGTCTGGACATTAACTGTCGCCACAACATCTAGGCTGTGTGTCTACGGGTTTCAGATAATGATCCCATTTGGTCTGCAAATGACATGGCCTCTTGTTATGTGGGTTGAAACTTTCAAGATGGTGCAGAGAATGAAGTCTTGGTACACAGTTTCAATCTATATTGTCCGCAGGGTAATGAGTACATCTCATTCAATTATCTGACTCTAACGATAGTGCATTAAAGAGATTGCGAGTTTCAAGATAATGAATTTTATTAGGCTGTAACTCGAAAAGGAAATACAGAAGGCAGCCTTTGATTACACCTTAAAACTAAGTTTGAGACTTTTGTATTCCCTTTATTTGATGTTACTATTTTATCGTATGGAAAATAGAATTTTTTTATTTATCTCGAGAGATGTTTTAATATATTAAAATGATAAAATTTTGCAACAGTATGGAATATTTTTTATGAAAAAAAATCTTATTTTCTTAAACTTGTCTTCGATTATAAATTTACATTTTGTTTGTAAGATTAATTTTAAGAAATATTTATCCTGATCAGATTCTTTAAAAGTGTACAGTGCTGTGATTTTAAGTATCGTACCTAAATTTTTAAAATTTTTTGGCTACAATTAAAAGAAACTTTATATTTTTATGGGAATTTCATCTATGTCTATTGTTAGAATTCAAAATGTATGTAATTTTTTAAAATTTAATTTTTAATTATTGTTTGTTTTTTTAAACTTTTTTTGGAAATCTTTTGTAATCTATGCCACAAAAAGATGTATAATGCACTTAAGGCAATTCCTTGAATAAATTCATTGGGAAATTTCAAGAATAAAACTTTGTATTTATAACTTGATTTTGAAACAATCATACATTTGGCTTACGAAAAAATGATTTAAATGTTTTTAAAAATATTCATAAAGAATGATAGAACGCTCAAAATATTTTTTAAAAAAGAAAAACCATATTGTTTATAACCAATTTTTCATGAAATAAACCATTTAGCTTTAATTGATTTCTTTTCTGTTGGTACAGGAACACAGATATATAAAAAATATTTTAAACCTGGATATTGAGCATAAAAATAAGGTTAATACGAAATAATTAAAAGATTACAAAGTCAGTTTTTATTAAAGAAATAACTGTAAATTGGAATACCTTCTTTTTACAGCATACGTTTTTGAGCTAAATAAAAAAAATAGCGTTATTTATGCAAATATATTAATTAAACTAATTCAAGAATGAATTTCTTAACCTTTTTATATCCTGGAAGAATATACTTATACACATTTCTGTGTGTTTTTACACACACGAACTTATTTTAATTTTGTAAGATCTGATTTAACTCGAATTAGAAAAGAAATATTTCTCTTTTTACACGATTTATTTTGGTTTAACGTGATCGACCCAAATTCTGAAAAGAAAATTTGGCTTTACTTTTATTTTTATAACCACAACATTGGATGGGTGGAATGTAATTAAATTCCCATTTGGGAGAATTTCTTGAATTTTACAACCTCAATATGTAATTATACAAGAGCCTAACAATAATTAATTACTGAATTCATTTTGAAATGCTCAAAAGTATCGGTACCACATGAGGCTGATCCAGGGGTAGGCTACCGCCGTAGCAATGATACGGGGTCCCCAGCTACAGGGGCCCCCGACATGTGTATATATATAACTGCAGTCCCATTAATATGGCTCCAATATCTAAAAAAAGAAGACTCCAAAGGAATTGTGATACAGGGAATCCTCAGAGCTAGCTACGCCAGTGGGCTAATTCTAATTTTTTTCAATAGATTGCTGAAAGTTTCCTAAGAAAGAACCAAGACATTTCTTGTGATAAAAGTAGTATTGTAGTCTTCTCAGAAAGTGATAAGAACAAAACCTTGTTATGTGTAAATCTTTATTTTGCCTAATTTTTGTTTTAATGAATTAAAGATATATTTTTCACATTTTACTTTCCATGATACATGAACATTCTTTCTGAAACTAATGTTTAAAATCCTCTGAAGAAATTCATTTTTTTAAAAAAATTATTTTTGTTGATTTCTTGACCTATTGAAGACTTGAACCTATTTTCTATTTTTCCATAGATGCAATGTATAATTTTACACACAGTCTTCAGAAATGTACTATCGTGTAAAAACAGTATTAGGTACATATATAACTTCAATTACTTATGTTGTACACAGAAAATAATTTTCGCATACACAATTTTAGTGGAACAAGTTTTCCAACTTTTATGTCATATGGCACAAGTCTTAGGATGAGGAGAAAGATCAACGAAAAGCTATTTCATCTATACTTTCAGATATTGCTGTGTAGAGTAATAATCGAAAGGATATAAAAATAGAAGTAAAGCCATTTTTCACTGAAAAATGCATGGGCAGAACTTTCTTTATGTTTCTGTCGTGCCGAGTGAAGAAACTTGAAAGGAGAAAGTCATTTTTAAAGAATAAGCAATGTCTTGGAAAATGTTTCACATAAAACTACAGTAGAATTTTGTGAAAGGCATTTTCTGGCTTTTAAACTCAGTTTGTTTCCAGTACTATCTAGTATGATGACAAGAGGGAAGGGAGAGAGGAATTTCATGAAAATTAAAACTGGAATTCATGGTTGAAATACGAATGAATGGCAAAATAAGATTCCGAGGAAATTATATTTCCTTTCGTTTTAGACGATATATTTCGTTAATATTCACTCACTCACTCACTAGAAGATATATACGTCATGTAATTGATTTTCAACCCTGAAAAAACTTTTTCAAGTTTCGAATACATTTTACGAACTCTAAAATAAACTTTAATATAAGTATAATATACATCGAAAAGAGTTTTTACAGTGTAACCACCCTTCAACTAGAGCGATGAACTCGCCTGGGGACAAAAGCAGGGCTCACGAACAGCTAATGCTAGAGTATTTAAAGCTCCCATACTTTAGCTTTCCACACGGGGCCACCCTGTCTTTCCAGTTAGGTCTTGGTGCCTAGAAGCATCGATTTCAGAAAAGTGAGGATTGGTTGGCTGCTCAAGAGCAGCTGTTGTGAATACTTGTCGAAAGTTGTATATAGTAAGAAAAGAAGTCGTTGGCCATTGTCAGCTACAGTACAGGGATTGCGGAGAAAAGCGTAGATTGTTACGCATTGTTTGGCCAACCAAAAGGCTACAACAGAGCCGATATCATGAATAACAATAATACTCACGACCGAGATGGTATGCCTTAATACTCAGTACATTGCGTATACTACAGCGTAGTATACGTAGCAGACCTCTGAATCGCGTCTGCGCACTTGCAGCATGTAATCGCAAAAAGCGCCTGCAATTGGTCATGGATTACAGGAATTGGATTTCATTTTAATATTTTCAACTTAATTTTGCAGCAAAAATTCTGTGTCTCCACAAAAATCACTGCTTAACTCCTATAATTTGAATCTTTTCTATTGTTTAACATAACTGTGTAGAGCATTATAATTTGATTCTCTCCAAAATTTAAATCAATGTCTGAAGGAAAAAAGTTTAAATAATTTAAGAAACGCTTTTACCAATACAAAATAAACATGTTTACAAATCATTCCTTCTTTTACGAGGAAGATATATCATACACTTGATATGAAAAATAAAAGTCATCTGTTTAAATTCGAAAGTCACTAAGATAACGTCTTGGAATAAAATGTAAATGAACAGGAAAATAAATCTTAATGGTCCATAACTTTATTCATTACCTTAAGAATATCATTAAAAATTGCTATAACTTTAACTATACATATCGCATCTTATTAAGAATTTCTTCATATAAAGAAGAATTTTTCCATCTGGATCATCTCACGTTAATTGCCAAATTAATTTCTAAAAAGGAAATGTAACTGATAATTTGAAAGTATTTAAATGACTTCGAGACTACACTCATTTAGTATTTAAAGAAAGATGAATGGAAAGGAAATGGATGAAAAATTAACTTTTTTTTCGACGGAAAAATTAAAATCTGATTTATGAGACCAAATATTTTCTATCTTATGAACGATTAATAATTAAGAATAAATGAAACAAAAAAGATACATAGGGAGAAAAAATTTGAAAATCTTTTTAAGAATGTTTGACTTGCACACCTAACAAAATAAATAAGTATTAATATTCCGAAGAATTAATTATTCTACTTCTTTTTATAAATGATATAGAAAATGTGGAAACAGGAACGTATGATTGTTACTAAGAATGCCACTTGCTTTATTTATCATTTTCAAGAAAGCAAAATAGTGATATTTTATCTGATAAATAGTAAATGTTAAGAATGTGATGAAAGAGAAGTAAATTATATCAGCATCTAAAACACTAACATTTAAATAAATGAAAATTTTCAAAGGCTTAATGATTGAACACTTATTGATCTTTACTAAGTAATGCATTAAGCAATATACCATTCATCGAAATTATTTTTACACCCCTTTGGGACTGGTCAAAATAAGTTTTATGATAATAACCAAATATAATTGTCAAATGTTGAATCCAGTGATTGATCAACAAATAGTTAAACTGAACTGGTTTAAACTCTGTGGCGTAACAGCCCATGAGAGCCAAGGCCTGCAGTGCCTATCTCAGCTTTCGTGACCTGAGGCGATGGGGGTGCATGTGCAGATGTTTCGGTCAAGTGGCCAGTCTGACATGAAACCCCCAGTGTTTTAGTTCCCAAGCAAGCTTAGTACTCGTTTATCGACCCACTGAAGGGATGAAAGGCTGAGTCAACCTTGCCCAGCCCGGTATTTGAACCCCGGACCTGTGGTGTGGAAGCGCGATACACTACCACTAAGCCACTGGGCTTCAAAGTTAAACATGTAATCAAAATAAATAAACAAGCAAATAAATAAATAACGATATTTTAAGGGACTCAAATCTCTACCAGGGCATAAAAAAGGTTGGATTAACATCCAACAACATTATCATCAAAAAGTGCACAGCTTCCTTAATATTTACAAGCAAAAAAAATCAATTTCAAAATGAATTTATTCTGTTTTGCTTCATAAAGAATATTATTTCTAACAATACAGCAGAGAGAGAGAGAGAGATATGTGTAATATCTTAGAAGAAAAAATGTTAAATTCTTTCTTCATGTCAAGGGGGGGGGAGAAAAATTAAAAACATATGCACAGTGTTTGAAAGAAATGTATTTTATTTCTGTCCGAAGTTATACCAAGCAGTAATCTGATATACCTATACATTCTGCTCCTTAAAGATTTTGTAGCAAGGAACTCAAACTACATATATCCGATAACAGTAGAAAATAATATTTGAAACAACTGAATCAATTTGGTTCAAAAGATAGAAAAGTACAAGAAAAGAAGTACTTATCAGTTGTATTATCGAATGCTATGGAAATAAAAAGTAATATATAGAACAAATACAAATATGCAATATTTGTAAGTATATGATATGGTTAAGGATTAAGTGAAGTTTCTCTTATGAAAAAAGACAAAATTATTGGTTGTAAAACTAATAACGGTATATAAATGGATTATCTCATAACCCTGAAGCAGAGTCAGAAGGCAAATATATTACAGAAACTGCTTCTTAGTGTTTGAAAATTAATATATAAGATTAAGCAAGTGACTTGAAATTAAATTTCTTACGCCGAAGATAAAGAATGATATATGATTAACTAGATATATTTCGGTTGTCTCAAATCTGTTACTTACCATTATTACAGTTTGGGGCAATTACAGAACCGATGATACACTAAATTTCTGAAGGATATAATTGGTTCTTGCCAGCGAGGTGTTGACTCAAAACAAAGTTATTGAATACTTTTCTTCACTAGTGATTGAGAGAGAAATTAACTTCGCTCTATAAGGCAAGATGAGGGCTATTGGCGATGGACCTTACAACTTTTAACCGAGGTCAATTAACGAGGATGACACATGAGATGTACCCTCCTCTTCAAAGTACTACACTTGGAGTGGTGTTTGAATTAACGTGCATTGGTCTTTTCTCTACGGTGGGTATTCAGTTGCACAAGGTGGCCGCGGTGACCAAGTTGTATAGGCAACGGATCATGGCTAGCGTGTCATGAGTATCACTAAAGATCCGCCGTGTAGGGGAGCGATGCACGTTAAATCTGTCGAGAGCTCAAACATCCCGTTGGTGTGGTGTGGTAGTTAGGAGAGGGGGGTGCCAGCTCAGGTGTCGTCCGCGTCACTTGACCATGGTTCAAAATTACGCTGACCGTCGCCAAAAGCCCTCATGTTGCTAATCAGTGCGACGTTAATATTCACTCACTCACTCAGTGGCACAAGACTCGAACTCAGGACACACTGACCACGAGTTGGTGACCATAATCAATAGGCTACCCTGATTACATATGCAACTCAGAGCGAAGTAATCGAAAACGTATTCAAAATAAAATAAGTAATATAAAAAAATTAAGTCAATTCCTACTTAGGTCAACAAAGACAATTTTTATTTTAGTTAATTAAATTTAAATAATGAATTAATATTTGAAAAAACTGTATGAATAACACGTGCTATCCACTACAAATTAAAAAAAAATATAATTGAAGCCAAGAAAAAATTCGTTATAAAAACTTACTGGCGCCATCTATTGGTGCTAAATCTAAATTCATCAGAAATAAAGCAGAATAAATTTAAAAGTAAAAAATTAAAATTTATTTAATGAATTAATATTTGAAAAAACTGTATTAACATCAAGTGTCATCCACTACAAGTTTAAAAAATGTATTTGTATTTTATTAACGATTGAAAATTTGAACAAAATATATATAAATATATATATTTAGAGAGAGAGAGAGTGAACTATAATAGTAGAAATTGAAAAAGAAAGCCCAATAGCAAATATTTACCTCATATCTATTTACAGAAAGTATAAAATTTAAAATTGGATCGTTTTAAAAAAATGAAAATCCCTTGAAGATGTTTCTATTTTCTTCTTAAGCTACCGATCTGCGCATTCTCATATTTGGTTTATTCGTGTAAAACACTGCATTAAATCAACAAAAATACAATACGGCATTTATTCTCGTAAGGTTATTTCGATGATTTTAAGATTAATCCGTCTACATCTCTAGAACACAGATCATGTATGTAGAGCTCAACAAGTTCAAGTTCCGTAACTAATCGGATAGGGTCGTGTTCTGGGGGATCGATTGAAGACACGTTTCAGTGATTTCGTGGGTATTTTTCCACATATGTCTTGCCCTGAAAAATTATTTCTTGTCTAGTCTTTCTGTAGATAAAACGAAACCGGCAATCCGATTCTCATGTGTCCATTTAAGGGTCATTAGGTCAGAGGTACCATGAGAATTACTACACTGCTCCTTCAAAGAACTGACATCGCACTGTCGTTTAGACATTTTATAGATTTAAGGCCTTTCTAATGGTTTCTTTTACGACTGTTTTATAGACTTTAATATAATTTTACATTCCTGGGACAGAATTATGACTTATTTTTATAGACGCATCCGTCATCTCGTGTCATTTCAATGAGGGTATTAAACTTTGAAGTTGATTTAAGCGTTCGTATCCTAGAAACGCTTGACCTAGTTGTTGAAATTTATAACAACTAATGATTATTTAATTTAGGATCATTTGATTTTGATATAGTAAATAACTATAGCACTGGTAAAGTTATTTAAATATGAGCAAACAGTTCTTAACTCTTGTATTCTTAAACGATTTATTTAAAATAGTAACATGAATGCTTTACATCAGTGATTCTCAAAGTGGTCTATATAGACCCAGTGGGGTCTACGACAACCTGTAATTTGGAGGTCCGTGAAGTATAAATGGGGAGGGGGGTCTACGATAGTGGCTCTCATTTAACCAATTGATGACTTTAATTTTAAAAGAAAATTTAATTAAGTGGAAACCCTATTTACCTATTCAACATATATATTTACTGAAGTAAATGAGGTTACTTTGCAGTTCCTACACAAATGCATAAATTTTATTAAAACAAGGGTCATCATTTCAGCGTTTCTTACCAGAATTAGGCTAAAGGAGTATAACATTGTACGTCTCAAATTTTCCAAGTTTCTCAATTTTTCACAGACGATCTGCCATGAAAATTATGTTTTAGTCTACGTTCAACATTTAAATGCCCTTTATTCAAATTTTGAAACTAGATTTGAGAATGCTTTGACTATGGTGATGCCACAGAAGGCAATGAATTCATATGTCCACATCAAAAAATGAATGTTAGATTACGAAAGGAACTTATAGGAATAGACACTAACGAAGATCTCGAATTAAAGTTTAGAAACGGATGTCAGAATTTTTGACTTTACAAAGATATTCCTATTATTTATCCCGAATTCTGGAATGTCTTGAGAAAGTATTTAATTGCCTTTCCTAGTAAGGAGTTTCATTGTGGTTGTCAAACTCCTAAACCAAAAAAGAAAGAAAAAATTTTGGACTCAACTAACCGATGAGATTCAGGGTTAAATTTGACAAGATTGATGCCAAATGTTGAAAACTTGTTATTGAAATATCAGATTGATCCCTCCCATCAGAAGCATTTGTTTGTTGCTCAGTTACTTTACGTAACAAAAACTTTATAACATTGATTAAATTAATTAACATGTGTTTCTTAAGTTTTAAACACTATAATTCTTTAAGTTTGAAATTTGAACCTTTTAAAGTAAGCAACTCTATACCAGCTGTCAAAAAGACATTTTAGTTGATAAATTTGCAAAAATTCAAAACCGAAAAATATGCAAAGGGGTCTATGAGACAAAAAGTTTTGGGAACCTCTGCTTTAAAAAAAACCATATATGTGTGTATAGGGTGTATGTGTATGTATAACAAATATTTACAAACGCTGGGCTTGTAATGAGAAAATAGTTATTTTTTTAATAACTGAAGTCAAGGCGAAAACCACGACATTTATATAGATCAGGTATTCAAATTTATACTACTTAGATGACTGGAATAGTTTCTTCTCATTTGACAAAAATGTAGCCATAATATTTAGAAAAATTAGATGGCTCAGCTAAATTTCTCTAAGTATTCTTTCTTTCTTTCGTATGCTATTATAATTCATTTCCGGCCTCTCTCTCTCCGATTAGTATCGAAAAAATAATCAATCAAATTATTAAAAAATTATAAATAAATGAGACATCATTTTCTGATAAAAACCGGTTAACAAGACTAAAAATTTATTATAGCCAGAAGTTTTTTATGCATTCTAGTTTGAAAGCTTATTTACATATTTACTATAAAACGCATCTTCAAAAATAATTTTAAGCAAAGAAATTATTTTGAAAATATATTAACGTTTTTTAAGTAGTAAAATTATTTTTTTCCCAATTGAAAAATGTGTAAACATCTGCAAACCAAGTGGCTTTTTTATCAACAAAATAATTTTTACATGTTGCAATCTCTGTGAGATTAAATTATTGGTTTGTATTTTCGTATGAAATAGCAACGTATTTTATCAATTACTTTTTTTATGCATATAACATCTTTAGAATTTACATATTTTATGCTAATAGTAATAGTTTCATTTATCAGTTGAAACAATCTTATAAGTAATCCAGTACCAAAACTAAACATTTTTTGCCAGAACCCTTATGTATTACGAGGACAGGATGACTTAAAATTTTTGATTTGTGAATGGTTGAGAGATATTTTTAATTGGTCATAAAATAGTTCTAAGATTACATGAAGCAATTATAAATGGACATCTTTAGACATCTATTCAAGACCTATTGTTTATGGATTTCGATTCGTTTGAATTTTAATCAAATGAAGAGGGCGTCATCTGAATTGGTATTCTTTTATCCTCTCTTCCATAGCTCATAACAAAAGAATTTTGAGAACTAATTTATTAATTATATTTAACAAGAAGCCGTTCTTATTAATTAACATGATGGAAATAGAATTTTAGTACACGTAAACTCTAATTAAACAGCATCGTCCATGGGTTAGCAAGTGAGAGTTACATCAACGTCGCACTATAAAACAACTCGTAGGCTATTGGAGACGGACCTCATAATTTTGAACCACGGTCAACTGACAAGAACAACAACTTAGCTGACATCTCTCCTTCCCAAACTACCACATAACGCCAAAGAAAGGACTCTGAGCTCGACAGATTAAACACGCATAAGACCCCTCTACACGGAGGGTCTTCAGTGGAACCAGGACTCGAACCCTCGAGATGCCGACCACGAGTCCGTGACCATAACTACCCAGGATTTCGCATCGTCCGTGGGACTCGGCACTCTTTGTCCTAGGATACAGTGGTTTTATACATTTAAAATAAAGTTAAGAATAAATAAAAATAATTCTGATCACTGTTAGTATTTTTCATTGTAATTTTTAAAGAAAATTTTCAATTTGTTTTGTAATAAGTATTATCAAATCCAATATGTAAGCGAAAGTTTAAAATTCTTATGGTTGTTTTTGTTGTCGTGCGTTTCATCCTGGGATACATACGAAGGACGAGAGATAGATGAACAGAAACATATAATGTAATCACAGAAGAGTATAGACTTTATTACAAACGATGCTCCCTCATAGAACAAAAGGGGTGCGCTGCTTTTTATTTTAGACGGGAATTCATTTCAGGTAAAAGTCTGACTTCTTTTCCTGTAGATACATCCACAATTTATTCGGGTTCATACCCGAGCCCACTCGATTACAAACCGAGCATCATAACCACCATACTGGCTGGGCGTCAATTCATATGGTTAATCACAACAAATCTAAAATTAAGTTAACTTTTTCGGCAGCGTTATTTTTAGATTTTGCCTCTTACTATAAATCCTAAATTATCATAATAGTTTTACCAAAATTATTTCCATCTAATTAGTTCTGTAACAGTTTCACAAAACTATTAGTACCCGTCTAATGCATTTTCACAACCCATAACTGTTGCTCTTTACCGAGGTACGCACTTTCGCTTATTGAAAAAGAAAAAAAAAGTTAGTGAACCAAAAAAAGGAGCCAACCTACAGAAAAGCATTAAAATCTCACGAGAAAAAAAACACAAGTAATTAGTAAAATGTCTTGGGGCCAATAACCCTCGTTGCTTTTCGAAGCGTAGTAATCAATATTACTGCAGTTCCTGAAATTCCTGGTGGAAAAATGACACGACAAAATGGAATGTAATGGCGCATACATACATCTCCGCGCCTCTTATCGGTATATGGGGGAAAATACTAACAAAATGTGGAAGTAAATATAAAAAAAGACATGATGTCCATCGCTTGAAAAGAAGGCCAGGTGTATGTGTGTGCCAGAAACACGTGCGTTTTGCCGGCGAGCCATGCAGTATCGATTTAGAAGCAAGGAAATACGCCCTATAGGCCACTTCTAGGAACGCCTGAAATCGATTGTTTTATGTGTAGAAGTGCGTGCGAATTCCTCACTTCCCTCTGTATAGTTCTTGGCTGGATATCTGTCTTCTGACACAAGTGAAAGATGACCTTTACGTGAAAGTTGGGAGGGATACTTTTTTAAAAATAATTTTTCTTCAAGATTGTTTTTTGGATAGCAAGATTGAAAGATAATGTACAAAAGAGAAAAACCCCAGATAAGATTAAATCAACTGATAAGTTGAGTTAACGTTAATAAATGGACTTAAATCGAAAAATTTAAAATTTGGTACGAAATTTTGATAATCGTTTTACACTTCTTATAAAATATGTTCTCTTTTTACTTATGTTGTTGATGAAAATTTCAAAACACATAAAATAATTTTATTTAATAATGTGTCAGTAATTTTTCTTTTTAAGATCAGATTTAGTTAATAAATTAAGAGGAAAATGAATTTTTACATACTGTACTTCTAGCAAGTGATAAAATTATTTAAGAATAAAAAATGTATTCGCGATTCGTGTGTGCACACCATAAAAATTTCGTATTAAAACCTAAATGAATGATCTATCATTGTTGAAAATATTTCAAGGATATCGGGGTAAAATTTCTTTTCTTTGAGATTTTGACTATTAAAAGCCTTGGAAAGTAAATAAACCAAATATTTAAAACATTGAAAAATGTAGTGACTCTGAAAATTGATACTGAAGAAAGAAAAAAATAGTATATACCTCAAGAAAAAAAAATACGATAAATGAATATACGAAAATACTATATAAGCACTGTAAGATAAATACTACTTACAGCTACTCTAAAATACTTTAAGAAAAAATGCCGTGGCTCTTTCCAAATCCCATTATTCTTTAAGTATATGAATATCACATTTGTAATGTGAAAGATTTTCTTTCAGAAAAAATAAGTTTCAAAGTAGATTTAATTTGAAATGTTTCGATAAAAATTCTAAAAAATATACTTTTTATTTTTTCTCGATTATTTTTCAAAAGTATAAGACTTATTTAAAAATATTTAACATTTATTTTATTGTAAAAACAAAATTTTACACAACTATATACAATTTCATACTTCGGTTTTGGGGCCGGGGTTAGATATGAATAATATACTCGTTCATATTATGAATAATATACTAAATTTTGTAAAAAAAAAAAAAAAAAAAATTAATCAAGTCTATTACATTTGCAGAAAATTTATGTTAGTGTCAGAATAAGTGAGGAAATAATAAATAAATAACGCATTTATTACCTAGAAAATTGATAATTAAAGTATAGAATTTGAAAATATTGACTAATATATATTCAGTAATTTTAAAGTAGGATACATTTAAAGGAAGGTTTTGCTTCATTATTAAATGACCTTTTCAAAACTTGATAAAATAAGATATCAGAATTCAAATCTAATTATTCCATTCAACAAAAACGCAAATGCTTAACCAAAAATAAACCATGTGAATTAGACTGCAACAAATATACTTATTTTAGAATCTCTTCAATTCCTCTTTTTTTTATTTACTCTCACGCAACGAGGGAGTGAGTGGTATTGGAGCTGTCGAGATGCTCATATGATGATTTTCCTCATCAACTGTAAACCTCAAACCCGAGCGACATGTCTCAATCACCGCTAAGAGTTCATTCAACAACGTACGGTCACTCAACCAAGAAGTTTCGTCTTAACTATTAAGATAGCAATGGTTTCGACTTATAGTTAGGAAAATCACAGGGTTGATGATTGAGTCGCTTAATATAGTGACTGGGTTATATTTTATTTGTACCAAAATCAAATCAAGAAAGAAACAGAATGTATTTCTTATAGGTAGAATAGATATCAAGAACTTAGTGTTATATTTTTATATTTCTGTGTCTGCCTAGATTCTGAATAACAAAGCTAAGCTACTTCAGAAGATTCTACAAATAAAATACATTTAAAAAAATTACTGCATCACGTAAATGTTCCGAAAATAGAAAGTGACTATTTAAAAAGTAAAAATTTAATTTATTATATACTTTTTTTAATAATTTGGTTTATTTATATGAATAAACGAAATAATTTATTTGGTTTAAATTTTCATTGATGCCTTTTTTTTAAAAAAAAAATGGTTAACTGTTGCTATTTTTAGAAAAATGTATTGATTATTATGATCAGTTACAAAATTAATTACAACTTCTAAAGAATAAACACATATAGTTAATCATGCATACTCATTTGAATTAAAAATATTTATATTATAATTATTTTATATATGGTAAGTAGTATTAGTTTTCTTACAACAGTGACTTCACTATACACTTTTACTACATATTGTGTGAATAATAGTGTATATACAAACATATATAATCTAATATTAATGTGCATATATTGAATATAACTAATGTAATATTTATATTTACTATATAATGTACTTAGTAAATATAACTAACAGTTATAAATAATTAAAAAGGTTGTTAGCTTTAAAAAAAGTATCAACTCCAGTTTAATTAGTTTAATTTTTGAGAATATTGCATAATGTAACAAATTTTTCAATGAAAATTAATTATATTATCGTTTTTGAAAAAATTCAAAGCAGAAAAAACTCTAAGAAATAATTTAAAAGTCTAAGAAATTATTTCAATTCCAAGAAATAATTTCCAATCCCTCTACTTTCTGTTTGAATTATTACACTACTTTAAATATTAGCTTAGCAGAAAAAAAATACACCAGAATCATTAGGAATGTTAATGGTCTGAGTCATTTAATCATGGAAGTACTTAAATAATTAAAATACGCTATTGGGAAAAAGAATATTTATTTTTGATAGCCAATACGAAAAATTGGCATCATCAAAATGTATTCTTTAAATTTGAGAACAAGTCCGGGTGGAATTATGGACCTATTTAAAGCAGAAACCACTCAAAAGCCCATCACTGGAAAAGAATGTCAAAACTAATCATGCCAGATTTATGAAGATATTTCATTTTACTTTCTTCTGCTATTCTTCAGCAGCGGAAGAAAAGTCAGAAATAATTGGAAACCTTTTCCTTGGCTGCTTGTCAAAATTTTTTTTTCACATATGAAACTTCGATATAAATATATATATATATACTAAACTTGTTTCTTACAAGAAGCTAACGAAGCATTAAGATCATACATATGAGAATAGATGGCGGATATTCCGAGTTTTTCAATCATTTTTTTATAATGAGAGAGAAGGTTAATTTTTATCTTTTTATCAAAAAAATGGAAAGGAGATACGATAAAAATATTATATATATATACGATACACGATACGATATACGATACGATAAAATACGATATAAAATATATATAGATACGATAAAAAATATATATATATACTTAACTTGTTTCTTACAAGAAGCTAACGAAGCATTAAGATCATACACATAGGAATCACTGGCAGATATTTCGAGTTTTTCAATCATTTTTTTATATTGAGAGAAGAAGGTTAATTTGTAACTTTTATCAATAAAAAAGGAATCTCGTCATTATTTCTTTAGTTGCTATTTTGCATTTCGAAACAACTTTCGGCAATTTCTTTCTAAGAGTTTGCTTAGTAATTTTAGCAGGAAAAATGTTTTTATAACAAATTCAAGAAAAGGTTTCGAATGAAATATAAAAAGAAAAATTAAAATTTTTGCAGTTGTGAGTATTTTTTTTACTGCACTTTAACAAGTACTTTAACTGGTCAGATGATGTTTAGAGTGCTCGAATCTCTTCAATTAGCTAAAAGTGAAATTACTCCCCAATATATTTCCTGGAATAAGTGTTAATTGAATGTTCCATGAAACATTATTCAAAATCCAAAATATTATAGAGTTTTTTTAAAAAAAAATTGTTACGAAAGTAATAGACGTGCAGTTTAATTTCTTGCATGTCAAAAAAAAAAAATATTAAACTTTCTGTTGAAATCACTTGATCATTTTCTATCTATATAGACAGAAAATTATCATAATTCTATTTGGATTACATTTAAAAGATCATTTAGTTTTATTTACTGTATTACACATGTACTAAAATCCTTTACACTGGTTTTTAGCATTAATTAAATATTTTTCTTAACAAAAACAAAGGTACAATTTTTATAGGACAAATATTTAAATTAAAATTATAATTTTACTTTAATTGTGTTTTATTGACGTCTCAATATAAAGCAACGCGATGGCTGTTGTAGCTACATATCTTGTAATTTCAAACCGTGACCAAGTGACATGGATGACACTTGGGCTGACATCCCTCTCTCAGAACTTCCACACCACTCCAACAGAGGACTTTGAGTTTAAACACTTTTAACGTGTATCAGCCTCTCTGTACGGCAGATCTTCAGTGGCACTGGGGATCGAACTCATGACACGACGGCCATGAATCCTGATCATGATTACTAGACTATTTAGTCAACATTTTTACATTCGAAGGAAAAATTTCTTTTTTGATTACTTTCCTATCTTCACCCTTTAATCAGAAAGTGTAAATTCCGAGTCAAATTATTTTTTCAAAGATCTGTTATTCTACTTTAGCGAATCCTTTCATATTTTTAGTTAGCTTATCTTATTTTTTAATGTATCATTTCTTAACATGACATTAGTAGCATAGATTTAACTTACTTGTTAAGAATTTAATTCTAAATTAACATAAATGAGAACTAAATGACTGATTTTTACAGATAGAAGAAGTAAATTTAGAATATTACTTTCATAATAAGACAGAGTTCTATAGCTGAAAACAAAAGAAAAACAATAGATTATTTTCATTCTACTAAAAAATTGGTTGTGATGATTATACCTAACCTGATTAAATGTATGTTAGTATTAATATTATTTATTTAATATGTTATTGACACGTTTCCGAACCTAAACACTTTCCAAAACAATAAGTACTTATGTCCAATTAAACGTAATTGCTTATCCAGTCTCCTTTAACACCAATAAGTATAATCGGATTGTAGATAGATTTATCCGATTAAGAAAAAGAAAGTAAGATAATTCTTACATTGTGATTACTGTTGTTTCGACTTCCAAAGTCACCTGGGTCATATGCCATCCACTGACCATGAACAGGTATCGAATTACGTAAATTAAAGCAGAACTGGAAAAGCATTTTACAATTACCCAAAAATTCATCTTACTTTGTAGTAGGATGGTACTCAGAATTATTTTATAAGTGTTCGTTCTGATAAACAAATCAAGCGCATAGAATATTAATTCGATACGCAGGATAAGCAAATCACTCATGCACAAAGGATAAATCAGTGAAGCTTCTCTTTTTATTATTTGTATTTGTTTTTATTTAATTTATAGGCAGTATTTAAAGAACGAATGAGAAAGAATGACTAAAAGGAAGTTTCATTATTTTTGTTTTAATATTAATAAAATTATTTTGATTCAACCTATTTTTTTCTGATTTATCATCGATTTACTCTACATACGTTGCGTTGCGGCATTATGTGAAAAATAATATATTATGCATTAATTTTAATTCAACTTTAAAATGAAAGTTTATGTGTCTAAAAGATGAGCAAATTGAGAAAAAAAAACGATAAGCACGAGTAATATTTATATATAGTTGTGTGATTTTTTTAAAATTTTAACTATAAGATCTTTCAAATAATCTATAATTATCTTACTATTATTCATGAGCAAAAATAGCCAGAAAGTTCAAAACAGCGGTGTTTTATTAATATAATTATTTCTATGCAAGGATTCGATAAAAATAGCAAATGGTACCATTTTACCACTAATATCTTAACTCAGTGGTCGGTAAACTTTCGAGACAGAAAAGCCAATATTTAAGTGAAACACGATACCATTATACTATCAATGAGCCAACAAAAAAGATCCTAAGCTATTTATATGCTTGCGATGGAGGGGGGTGGGGGTGGAGGAGAGCTCTACTAGTGGTCACGATCATGACTTTCATGCTCCAATCAATATTTTTTATTATATTTGAATACAAATTTATCCACACACACACACAACAAAAGTAATAGTTACAATTTCTTCAAAAACTAAGAGCTACTGAATATATTTTTGATTTCTGTGGCTTCCGGAACCAAAACAAATTTTGTAAAAAAATTCATAATACTATGAATTTAAATTTCAGCTTCGTGAAAGAAATTCTGTACCAATAATACAATTAAAATTTTGTTTACATTAATAATTAAAACAGAATTTGGTTGTTTTTCCATACAAAAGTCATTTCAACACTCTTTTTTTAACCTTTAAGCTTGTCATACAATTCGCAATATGTTTTGGCAAGTCTGTGGGGGTTGAGGAGTGTCTCTTGTCAAAAATCATGAGTGTTCTCGACCTCATTTGTGCGACTTTGCTGTTGCAGTCCCTTTAAGGTATGTCTTCCCATAGCAAAAATTTTACCCATAAATAGGATTTCGCGTTAGAAATATAATTATAACACCTTATCTGATTATTAGTAATCTTTGTTAATGAAAAACAATTTATATAATACAGAAATAACAATCTTAAATATTTATTTTAAGGCAACCAAATATTTAAATGTATATGTAAATGTATGTAAATTTCACTAAATAATTATAAGAGAAAACTAGATAGAGGGAAACAGTTTCTTAGTAGGCATAATTTTTTTTGATAATTCATAGAGACTGAAAAATTGATAGCTTCTATGCAAAGAACCACGGTTTGTGTGAAGAATCATTCATTTCTTGAATGCAAAATTAACTTTAATTTTGTCATCTTATGAAGATTAATTTATAACTTATAATATTTATAACTCATGTTTGTGAAAATATCTAACTCGCAAGATTTAAAGAACATCATTTGTAAAAAAAAAGTCAATTGAAGTACTATTCAATACCATATGAGTCAATCTAAACATTAACATGAAAAACTTATTAGTTGACTATTATAAAAAGAAGGACTTTCTAAATCAATAGTATCTTTTCTAGCAGTTACATTTCTACACATTTCCTTAAAAAGAGTAGCATTCACAGAGTTAACTACAGTGCTCAGCTTTTCTGCTGCAATTATTGTTTTTGTTACATTTTCTTTGTTGCCATGACTACAGTTTTCAACAGCGAATAAAAATTTATGCTTGGAAAAATGTCCAACAATCTGCACACACACACACAACAGACTGTCTTTGAAAAATTTATATTGCGGAGAAAACCTATATTTTAGCAACATATAAATAATAAATTTAGTTCATAGTTCCGAAAATTAATGCTTATTTTAACAATCTTTTGACAATTTTCTCCTTTTTTCTTTATAAAAATTGAAACTTATAATTACTTTTTAATAATTTACAAATCTTTCACTTCGTAAAACATTACTAGAATCAAATACATTATTCAGTATCCCCATAATGTCTGTTAAAAGCTTTGATATTTCTGAATGCTAAAATAAATTAGAAAAATTTCATAAATATTTTAGTTATTCTAAAAGTTGAATAAAAGTTTTGAGATGATCCATAAAGAAAAAAAAACTTCTGTTGGGGGACTCATTTTAACGAAAGGGTTTGGGATAAAATATATTAACAAAATATTTTAATAATAAAATAAATTTTTTTATTTCTAATGGGCTGCGGTTTGTTATTTTATCATTGCGGACCTAGCACATTCCCCTGAAGCTGGTATCTCTATTTAGTGCGGCACCATAGAGGCGGTACCAATTGCCGCAGGTAATTTTGACGACTAGTTTCCTCCTTAGAGGGTGGCACATGAGTTCTGACGATGCGAACCTGTACTAGGATTAATTTTGCCGAGAGCTCCCAAGCCAAAAAGACACTCTAGGGACCTTTTGTATGCCGTATAATAAAACGACATAGCTGCTGTCGATTTTCTGCATTATGAAAATCCACCGAATTGCGATGGATCGAATCCTCAACATCGGGTGTAGAAGGCCAGTGACAAACCAACTATGCCACCTAGCCGGCACAATAAACTAGAACTAATCTTGTAAAAAAAAATCCAGAAATTTCTGGTTAAAAGAAATCAGTATTCAAACACTAATTAATCTAGAAAAGTCGCTTAATCAGACTGATTGTTTGTTTGCTAATTAATGACGTCATCTGAAGCAGCGTGAAGAACCTCGAAAGTTTGAAGCACGGTCAAATGACGAGGATGATACTTTATCTGGAACTCCTCTCCAATTTCGCCACCACGACGACATCATGAGGATTTTAAACCACGACAGATTTAACATGTATCAGCCCCTCAAAACGGCGGGTCATTAGTGGCACGAGGACTCGAACCTATGACTCGTCAACGCCGGCCACGAGTTCTCCATTTTATAACATATATTGCGTCATATCACATACATGTTAAAAAATTAGTAAATTTTTATAAGAAAATAAAAGGAATTTCTTTGAGCGTTTCAATTAATCTAATTCAATCTGTAATTTATATAAAGAAATAAAACAGTAAACTAAGAAATATGTGATATTATATCATTTATTTCTTTAAAACGCCTAGACTTAGCAAAAAAAAAAATAGTTTGATAGTTAAAAACAAACAGACCAATTTAACCCGTCTACTATTCTAAAATTTTCCAGTACATAAGTTTACAGTTGGCACACAAGTTGGGTTTCCTCTGCCGCCTCATTAATCCCCCAAATAAATAAAAAGCGAAAGCTAAGTTCCTTACAAAATTTATAGAGAAGTTTTTCGTGCTTGATCTCCTAAAATAGAGAAACGATAGTTTATTTTCTTTCGTGTATTTAAAACATCAACAAGATTTAACAATTTCTTAAAATACCTTTCAATACGTTTCCAGAGCTATGTAGCTGTAACATTCTACAGGGTGTTGATGAATTCGACCGTCAAATTCAGAGGGGTGATCACGTTAGGTAGCATGGGGATGACAAATCAACGTAGAACCTGGTGCCGCAAGCCACGTTTAGACGGTGAAAATCACGATAACAATCGTTTGGAGGAGGATGAGCTAGACGAGGGGAGTGGACAAAAGAACGCCTCAATGGGGCAAAATATCTTGCTTTTCTACAAAACGTCCTTCCACAGTTGTTGCATTGAGTACCGGCCACTGTGCACCAGAACGTGGGGTTCATGCACGACGGAGCACCAGTACATCGCGGTCCTCAAACATGCTTAGGAAGCTAATAAGAAAAAGGTTCTACAATACCTAATGTGTTGCTTAGGTGCAGTAGCAGTCAACCACTTTTCCTGTCTAACATATTTTTTTCCTTCGTAATTTATCACTCTGAAATATTTACTTTAAAAAATATTATGAAGTTCAAGATTTCCTACAACTCGTATGTATTTTAATTTAAATTGTGAACTGTATACAGTTTCATTTTATTATTTAAAAACGTAAAATTTTACCTCAGTAGAATAAATTAAAAAACTTAGCTGAAAATAATTTTAAAAGACAGACAAGCATTATACGTTCTGAAGTTTTGTAAATGACCGATATCAATGAGTAATCAAATTAATGATTGGACGTATGAAATTTAAATAGCAATCACTATCACACACTTACTAGTTTTGGGCGGTTATTATCAGGCTGTAGTTCAAATCCAAAGTGCAACTTTTTTCTGCTTGGTTTTTGAATTTATCTTCACCTTTGTATCACTTAAGTTTTATATTCTTAACATATTTAACATCATGTGCTTAAAAAATTACTACACCGAATGTAAAGATTATCGCGTTAAAATATCTTTTTAAGAGTAACTGTAATTTCTTTCGTATACATTACATCAGATAAAGAAATGCCAATGAAGTTTCCAGGATGGATTCTGTTTTTGTCGTCACCTTTATTTTTCGCCACCTTGGTGTATTATTATTTTCATATTGTGTAGAAGTCCAACACACAGAAAAATGAGCTGCTGGAGCAATTTAGAGCAGGAATTGTATCAGTTGGAATTTAATTGCTCAAGCTAAGGGGTTAGGTTCACGAAACAGGATCTGTATCTCAGTAATGTTCAAAATAGGTATTTTTAAGGAACATTTATAAACATTCTAATTGAATAAAAATCTCCAATTTTTTTACTGAATATTCTTTGAACCATAATACATACTTTAATCAGAGATTTTATAAATAGGATGTCTAGTTACTTAAAAAAAAATTTTTTTTTGCACAAATCTGTTTTTTTTTTCAAAAACAATGAAATTTCATGATGTTTAATGCTATAAAATAAGTCAGAAATTTTTTTGAAAAAATCCCTCGATCAAAGTATTTATTAGAGTGTAGTTATTAACTATGCAAAGTTATAAGCTGTTAAATACAGTAGTTCAGGAACAAATGTTCCTTATATGGTAAAAATGTTAGTTTTCAGAAAAATTGATTTTTTTTAGTAATGGATTTTTAGTAGACTTTGACAGGTGGGTAAGACATTTTCAAAATATTATTAAAAATACTTCTACTGCACGTAGAATGATAATTTTTGCACCATTAGAAGCGTAGAAATTCTTATTTTACTAAAATGGAAAAAGTGAAAAATGTGTTTGGGGGGCAAAATTCATGAACCTGCCCCCTTGATAGTAATTTGTTATGTTTCTCTTTAGCGAAGAAATATTTGATTTTAAAAACTGGCGTAGCCAGCTCTGAAGGGGCACTGTATCAAAATTCCTTAGGGACCCTTTTTTAGAAATGGGAACCCTGTTAGTGGGACTGTAGTTACACACGTTGGTGGCCCCACATCATTGATTCGGCGGTAGCTACTCCCCTGATTTTAAATCAAATATTGATGAAAACGAGCAATAATAGCTTAAAGTGAATGAATTATTTAAAAAGTATGAGTGAAAAAAAAAAGAAATTACAGAAACTGTAGCGAAAAATTATTTTCCCTACTTCCTTTGCGCAGATTTATTTAAAGTATGTAATGAAAAACGCTTGCAAATGTTATGTTTATATAACCCACAATTAAAAACCATGTAAAAATTAATGTATTTTAAATTAATATTAAAATACTGTATTTTCGCAAAACGCTGAAAGAAGACTGTGGGCGCAATTAACTGTCGTAATTCTTCTATTAATGCGTAACATAAAAATCACTTTCGATAAAACCAAGCATAAAAGCAGATGCTAAAAATATATGTATCTGTGACCTATTTTGGAAACCATTTTACTTGACAATTCCATTACTTTGGGAGGTAGAAATACGGGAGAAACAATCGCTATAATGAGGGTAACACAAATGTCTGTTAAGTACTGACACGAATTCGATTTTATTTTTTATTATTCGAAGAATATCTTGAGTATCATTTGAATTGAATATTCTATCTCCTTCGCAGCTTACATTCTAAATTTCTAAAATACTCCACATTTCCTGCTGGGAATACAAAGCATTCGGATCTTTTTAGATCATTCAAAAATAAATAAAAATCAGTCTTGAAATTCTTACAGTAAATGAGATTTAACGTTTCTCACAATGCCCGACTGAAGAAGAATCAAGGATTCTTTCCCAAACTATTTGAATTCATAAAAAAGCAAATTGTTTAAATAAGCGTTTGATGTACGCAATTTGTACCTTAGATTATGATCATTAAATCAACAATGGCAGTCACACAACATTCATCATTTTTTCCCTTTTATTTTATTTAAATTGTACACTCGAATGATTTGGCTTAGAGGAAAAATCAAACCATTTTATTTAGTTTAGTGTTCGTAATATTTTTCCGAGAGAATTAGATACGAAGTTATTCCTTAAAGTAAAACAATTTTCATTTTCTTAAAATTGCTTAGAAAATATAAGGAACTCTCAATAATAATCGCTATGAATGAAGCTCTTCAAACGAATAAGAATTTTTATTTAATCCAGTGCTTCTCAAACTTTCAATACTTGTGACCCAATTTTCAATCATAATTTTCATCGCCCCCCCATACAGTAACAATGTATTAAAATCAATAATAATACATTTTAATACTAAAGCAACTATACGGCTTTAATTATAAACAGTATATATTATCAAGATATGTATTACGCTTTGCTTATAATTTTATATATGACAAGCCCATAACTTACTTCACTGGTAATTATTAAACTTGTTCTTAATTTAGTATTGATAAATTAATTATCAAATACATTATGCAGAACTGTACATTTAGAAGTGCATTCTATCAGTGTAAATGTGTATTTTATTTTTTTTTATGTCAGAATGTATTTTGTTTTGCTTTCTTTCTATAAATTAATATTTTTTTTTAAAAAAAATTATCGTTTGTTTTGAACTTTTCGATATGCTCGTGCTCCCCCACGTAGTGTTATCACGCTACCCTGGGGGGGGGCGCTCCACAGTTTGAGAAAAACTGATTTAATCACTATTTTATGAACAATATATTTCGGATAAAAAAAAAAGACTTTCTTTTCACGAGGTCTTCGTAATTATTAGACCTACAGACTTGAAATTTGGCAGACATGTTTGTTTTGTTGAGTTGAGATATAACTAAAAACGCGTTTCGTAGAGTGAGTGAATATTAACGTCGCACTGTTCAGCTGCACGAGGGCTTTTTGGTGACGGACCTCGTATAATTTTGGGTTTCGCGGAAATCGACTCTTTGAGGGGTGTTACAAGGGGTTCTGAAGACGTAAAAGATTAAAATTCCCGTATTTGAACGGTTAACTTACATACTTGGAATTAGGCAGCCATGTTTCTTTTGTTAAGTAGAGATCCTCTAAATGTTGTTTTTGTGAAAATTGACTCTGGGAGGTCAAGGGAGTGTAGAAAAGCATTACACTTCCCTTTTAGATATTCAAGTCATGTTCTTATTTAAATCAAGATGCATGAGCCATAAGAATGTGTTTTGAAATCTTAATGCTTCGACTTACATATTAATAATTTTTAAAAACAGTATATAATGATCCAACGTCATGAAATACTGAGTGAAGCGGGTGGGTAACTGCTAGTCTTAATTATATAATAGCCTTGAGTGATTATAAAACAAAGTTTACATTTTATTAAAATTCGTACCTGGATGACTGATACAAGTAGAAACCAACAAAACAGTACCTTTCCTTATGATGAGTAATTTTGACTTATTTTTCTATTAGGGTTGCATTTAAGCTATGTTAATCTTTAGAACTTAGATGTACATATGCTGCACCGTAAGTTTTTTTGAATAATCATATTTTGCCCAGTAAAAGTAAAATTGATGCAAAAAGCTTTAAATTATTCACAATGGGGGTTCAGTTTAGAATAAAATAAATTTCGATTAAACATTAGTTAACATCAACATTATTGATTCAATTATCTTTTAAAATTGGGATTGGAGAGCTTGGTAAATGAGCAAAGCTCAAATGAAACTCACTCCTAAGAAACTCCTTTTTCTGACGTCAGAAATCAAACTTGGATCTACAATTAGTGTGATATAGAAAAGTACATTAGTCAGTGGCGCAACGAAGAATACAAGGTCCCTCTGTAAACTCAGGGTTTGGGCCCCAAGCCCAAATACGTACATCAGTGAAGCTTTGGGCCCCCTAGAGTCCCTAGGCTCCCCTGCAATGCGGGAATGTACGTTACGCCAGTGACATTAGTCTTGTAATGAAAATAACTTGTTTTTTTACAGAATGCACGTCTCATAGTACGAAATACTGAATTATCCTCTCATTAGTTATTAAAATAAAGTAAAATGTTTACAGCCGCCCATACGGTATAGTGTTTAGTGACGCTAACTACGGTGCCAAAGGGCTTGGACCTGAATCCCGGAGAAGGCATGGATGTTTGTAAATGTATAGTGCCTTCGTGGCATGGGGGGGGGATACTCTAAATAGCCGTCAAGCCGCAAGTCCTCTCATGGGATTGATGGAAGGGGAAGAGAGGTGGGAGGTCCTTGATCACCCCAGGGTGTTTTTCCTCAAAATTGGGATGGAACCGAGCAAAATTGTACTATCACCTGCATGGTGCTCAAACCTCAGGCTAACGACAGGCGTAAAAATCTAGCCCCTAGCTGTGACGAATTTCGTGGACCTTGATCTGATGTTACTGTTGATCAAGTGGCATAAGTAACAGCAACAACAAAATGTTTACAATTTTACCAATGCCATGATGTATTTCGCGGGCCTCGATCTGACCACGTCACACAGATGGCATTAGCAACAACAACAACAACAAAATGTTTACAACTTAAATTCAGAGTTTCAAAAAACATCATGTATTTTCTCTCTGCTATGGTGTACACATAAACAGAATGAAAACGAATACTAAAAATAAAAGAAATTCGCTCATTAAAATAATAAATTAGAAATAAATTCGTTCACATCGTGGCATACATTAATAATTTCATATCCGAAAACAAAGATAATGAAGAGTATGGAAGCAGGTTCTTACGCGTTCCCTTTTTCTTTGATTAACCTCTACAATTTCTATTAGTTATTGATTAATTTGAGAACCTCGTCTTGTAAATTAATTAATAAGTTATTTAAAAAGATCTTAAGCAAAAAAAGATAAGGAGGATTTTTTATGACTGCAAAGTGTAATAATGAATTGGAGTATATTGCGTGATGTGTTGAACATTATCTGCTATTTAGATTGAGGTTCGTAAATGACTGTTAATTAACCTCGTCCCAAAAGGCAACACGAAATTTATTGACGACGGACTTCGTAATTTTGAATTATGGTCAAGTGACGGGGAGGACACTTGAGTGAGCACCCTCTCTGAACTTCCCCAACACGTCATTGGGAGGATTTCGAGCTTCGACAGATTTAACGCGCATCAGCCCTTCTGAACGGTGGGTTTTCAAAGGCGCTAGGGCTCGAACTCATGACACGCAATTACGAGGGCTGGACCATAAGAACTAGGCCCACCCCCTGCCTCAATAGAAGTTCTTGAATCAAGATATGGAGTCATCTTCGATGCTAATAGATTCCTTGTGGGGCTTCTCTCTCTCTTAGAATCTTCTCGTTCACAGCTTTAAGCCGTCTCTTTGCAAGTTAAGTGTATTTTCAATATTTGATATGGCTCAACAGTTAAATTTGTTTCTACAGCATATTTACCATTGGAATCCCTGCGATTGATTTTAACAAAATTGTTTTTACATTGTCTGTTGATAACTCATCTAACAACACCAGCCGCGAACTCTGGTTCGACTAAAGCAGGGGTGGGCATTAAATCCGTCGCGTTCGACAGGTGGACCGCCAATGCATTTTAGGGGGGGGGGACTGCTTTATTAAGATCTAAGACGTGCATACTAAAAGAAAACATTTTTGGAACACCGATGTTACTGGACCGATTCTAGACTGGAGATTGGGTGGACCGCAACACCTTGAAAAAGTTAGAAGTAGCCCGTACCCAGGAAAAGTCTGCCCACCCCTGGACTAAAGTATACTACGATTATCAAGATACAAAATTATTAATTCAATAAAACTATTATGTGATGGATTATAATATTCGAATTACATTTTTCGCAAATTATCTTTCCATTTTACTTAAATAAGCAGATTAATTATTTATACTACCAGTCGTCTCAGCTCCTGATTTCAAGAGAAAGAGAGATAACTATCTTTAATAAAACTATTCGCTTGTTTCATTTACCTTCGGTAAATGATTATATGTCTGTGTTGAGACAAGAGTGGAAGCAAGGAATCATCTGCGTTCTCTGAATCAATACATCTCGAAATACGTTGTCAATTTCCCTTGTCTTCCTTCTAAATGCAATCTTAATAATCTAATGAATTCAACCGAAGGAAGAATGGACTTTACAAAGTTAATTTGCTCACATGTAGTTTTTACAATAGTAATAGTTTGAGCCTTTGATAAGGTTGTAAAACATTTATGGTATTAAATGGATACGGAAAATGTTTTTAGATATTATTAACTGGAGAGATTAAAGTTTTTATTTTTTTGTTTAAATTAAGAATTATTTTGTTAGAAATGCTTTTTTTTTGTTCAAATTTAGGATGTTGATGTTTAGCACACATTTAAAAATTAAAAATATTTTTATCTTCATAAAAAGTAACATGATTTATACATGATACATAATACTTGGTTTAAAATTCCCAAAGTATGATTGCTTGAATTTAATATAAAATGCTAACCACAGCTTTAACGTCTCGTAATAAGTCAGTTTATATCTTTTCCATTAAAATTTTATTAGTAAAATTACACATTAAATTATCAATACTCTAATATTAAGTAAGCTAATATTTTCATAGTAATATGTTTTTAATTGCTGACAAAACAGATTCTCCTGTAGTATATAAAGATGTACTCTAGTACTGTAAATTCGAAAATCTACACACAGCAATACCTTCTTTCACTAAATTGATAATTTAAAACAAATAAAGAAGAAAACTTAAATACAAGAGGCACGTTTTTGGATTCGTACCAAAATATTTTGTTTTCTGTATCCGCTAAAATGAATTATTATCAAAATAAAAATCTGCAGTTTTACGTTTTTCTGCATGCGCGTTGAGTCGGTATCCAAAGTACAAAGTTTTTCAAAATGGAAAACTTTGGAACGTAAGCATACCTTACATTTCGGCCAATAAAGCTATTTTTTATAATCTATTTTTTGATATATAAAATATTTTAAAGGATTATGTGCATAATTTATATAAACAAACATTTTTTAAAGAGGCATGATATATAAAACTCAGTTTATTCTTTCCTATGAAAACAATAAAATGATATATAAGTTTATTAAATGTATAGCGAATTAATTATTATCAATAGCAAAAGTATGAAGAATTCTTTAAAAAATTATATTGCTGTAAAAGTATATATAGTAACATAATATAAAATTTAAATAGTAAATTGTGTAGGAAAACGTATGTTATAAATGAGCATTTATCATTGCAGAAGATGCAAATAAATTTGCTTATATATGATATTTAAGTTCTCCAGGAAACCCCAAAGTGTATTTATAGTTATTTTTTATCATTTTTTTCACCATATAGTTTGATTTGAATTTAAAATACGTCGCTCGCTGAAGCAATTGGCGAGGAAACTCGTAATTTTGCACTGCAGTCAAGTGACGAACACGTATCTGATTTAGCACCCTTTGTCCTAACGGAAGAAATTTGAGTCTCATTAGATTTAATGAGCATTAGCTTTTTCAAAAGAAATTATAATTCATTATGTTTCTTCGTACTATGGTATTTTTGATTTTCTCCTCAAGTACAAATATTTCTTTTATCAACAATACTCAAGTATGACTATGTGAAATATAAATCCTTTAAAACAAAACATTGATTAGTAAGCATTCGTTGTTGTTGCTAATGCCACCTGTCTGACGTAGTCAGATCGAGGCCCACGAAATTCATCATGGCATCGGGCTATATTGTACGCCTGTCGTTTGCCGTAGCTTTGAGCACCATGCAGGTGACAGTACATTTTGAGAGAGAACACCCTGGAAGTGGTCAGGGGTTTCCCACTTCTCTTTCCCTTCCACCAACCACACGAGAGGACTTGCGGCTCGACGGCTATTTAGAGTACCCCCATGCCGCGAAGGCACTATACATTTACAAACATCCATGTCTTCTCCGGGATTCGAACCCAGGCCCTACGGCACAGCAGCCAGCGTCGCTAACCACTATACCGGATGGGTGACAGTAAGCATTCGTAACTCTTAAAAATGACAAATACAATGCGAATAAATTTAAACAAAAGAATATATAATGAGGCGTACAAGTGAAAATACATTAAAACACAAAATATAGAGATTTTGGGTAAAATTATATCAATAACTAATCAGAATAGAACGATGATTTGATACCAGTAAAACATGAAGAAATTACTATCATTTTCTTCAGTTTTCAATTAAACTCGTTACAATTTGAAATTTTTCCACTGGGAATATTTCTAGTTCTATACAAATATGTAACAAAATAAAAGGCCGGGTGCATTTATTATTGTTACACCCGAAGTAGATTTTATGTATAAGAGACACGTATGTTATACAAAAAAAATATATGTCCTTTCACAAACAAATTATTCTTTAGAGATAATTTGAAAATAAATCAGGCCAACACGTTATTAGGATGTCTAAGTAAGATCGTAAATCAGCTCCATTATAAGCGGAGTTGTTAGAGAATTTCCTTTTACAAGAACGATAGTAAATCCTGTGTGAAATATGTAACGAGGTTTGCATAAATATGTCGATAGTATAAGAGTTTGAATTTATATGGTAACCTTATGCACACAACTGAATAGTTATATAGTTGAACCTAGATATTCTGTTATTAAAGTACTTTTAAAGTTATTTAAACCGTATTTAAATTAAGATTTTGTGTATAAAGTCAGAAAAGTTCCATAAATCAATAAAAAGTTCAAAATGAAAAATACTCTTATTTAATTTTACATATCATTATTACAAATACTAAAACTCCAAAATTTTGCAAATATTTGTACTGAAAATTGTATGATTTCTTTTTAATATTTTGAGCTTTTTTGCTATTGTAAATATTACATTTGCACACTCAATTGGATTGAAATTTATTTATTTCTTCTTCTTTTTTTCCATTGAACATATCAATGATTTCTTAAGAAGAAAACTGCATACAGTTTGTTAAAGTACAGAAATTCGAAACGAAAAGTGTACTTTTTTTAGATGGTATATTATTAGAAAATTTAGATATCTTACAGTAG
Organism: Trichonephila clavata; assembly: GCA_019973975.1. Classification (NCBI taxonomy): domain Eukaryota; kingdom Metazoa; phylum Arthropoda; class Arachnida; order Araneae; family Nephilidae; genus Trichonephila; species Trichonephila clavata. The sequence goes on from BMAO01028340.1 coordinate 260,037, forward strand.
TGTTAACACTATAATAAAGAAAAATAACTTCAAAAATTAGAAAATACTTTAGTGGCATTTTTTTCCAGAAAACTTATATTCATTGATTCTTAGATCAGAGAAGTAAAACATTTGAATAAATTCAAATGACACCAGCTTTTTTAAAAAATTTAAAAATACATCTACTACGAATGCACGCAATTTTATCATTTGTACGTTTTACACAATTATTCGTAAGATATCCACAAATAGGAAAAAATAAAACTTAGTATTTATTATTTGAACAATTATTTGCATAGAATACAGAAAAAGCACTGAAGATATCTTAGAAAATTTTAAAGCACAAAACAAATGAATTGTGTGGTACAAATTTCGCACTAAGAAAATAAAGATACATATAATAAACATAGTGACTTTTAATACAATAAATACTTGTTTCAAATTGAGGAAGTATAAAGATCATATTTTTGTTAGTATGAAGTCCAGCAAGAAGGATGAATGCTTAGAATATTTATTTTGTTTGACAACCTAAATGCTACAGAAGTATTTTGTTTTTTGTAATAAATTGTAACCTCAATCTTCGATATACGAATTATTTTTTTTTCCAAGTCATGTACAAAAATAGCCAAAAATATAATCTTTTTTACACATTTACAGCTCTCAGATCATGCATCTATTTTGTCACTGAAAACCACATAAACGACTTACATAGTGAAGTTAATAACTAAGGTATTTGGGAAATTTTATGGATTAAAAACTTTTAAGACTTTCTGATATTTTTTTTATTAACTCTTATAAACTATGTAAAAATTGAAATTATATTGCTATATATATATATATATAAAGCAATGGAATTTTACAGTGAAAAATCATTTTACAATAAATAAAAATATTAAAAAAATAAAGCTACCTCAGTTTCTTAAGTCAAAACAGCTTCGAAAGATTTGGTTGTATTACTAGCAATTATTTCTATTTATCTCAACCAATGTGAATCATTTACAAGTAATTCAGTCGCGTTCTACAAAATACTTAACTGCAACCTATGTAGAAACTGAATGAAACAAATAACAGGTATTTTCTTACTAAACTTTCAGAACTCTGAGGCAGGATTAGTTGTTCCCTTCGGCAACTATAGCATCTCTTTCAAGTTTCCTCAACCTCAACACCCAAGAAAGTTCCCGTTATAAGAAATAAATCTTATGATTTGAATTCAATGGAATTTTAATAACACACAAGAACGTTCTTTTATATCTTTTTTAATTGTGAAACTTGTGATACTGACCAAATTTCCCCCTTCCCTTCTGATGTTATTTACTCAGTTTCTAAACTGCTAAAAATCAATTGAATAAATTTCCATTCTATTCTTTATTATTTTTAACTGCATCTTATCACGGTTATCTGTAATCTACTGAAAAATTACTATTTATAATATGAACAGATGATATCTTTAGAAGATGGTATTAAATTATATTACACAGCGAAAAAAAAGAGGAAATGTCCTGCATTGTAATTTGATATCTTACATTCAATAACAATTTTTTTTGTAGATGAAATCTAATATATGTTATAATAGCTTGATTATTCCATATTTTTTGAGTATATGTCCTTGAAAATTGCATCGAATCCTACTTATGTTAAATGATGCAGCATAAAGAATTTTAAAAAAAATTAAGCCCTTTAAAAGAGTGATGAATTTACATTACATGGTTGATTGATTCTTTAATTCATGCCCCATTTCGAAGTAATACATAGAACACGGTAGCCTAGTGGTTATGGTTCTCGAACTCGTGGTCGGCTTGTGACGGGTTCGAGTCGTGGTGCCACTGAATATTCGCCATATAGAGGGGGCTGTTGCACTTTAAATCTGTCATGGTTCAATGTCCCTTCGTTGGTCTAGTGTAATAGTTAGGAGAGGGGCGCCAGTTCAGGGGTCGTCCTCGACACTTGACCGAGGTTCAAAATTACGAGGTCCGTCGCCAATAGCTCTCGTTTTGCTTTATAGTGCGACGTTAATAAACTCTAACACTCTAGCTAGAAATGCTTTTTAAGGTTTATCATTGATTTTTGATGAGTAATTGTTTGAATTAAAGCCTGCTAGCAGATATATGAGGGTTATTGGGGTGAAATACCTTGGATATTTAAACAACGACTAAAAGGCGATGATGACTCTTTAATTGGTAACTCATTTTTCCGCTTCTACAGCAAACCGACTGAGGATTTTAAGACTCAGTTATTAACGTGTAGCAAAAACTTTTATACTCTAAGGGGAATCAGGGTCTGAATCCCTGGCTCTACTTGGACATCATAAGTCTCGAAGCTGATAAAAAGGATATCTCGGTTATAACATTTGTTGAATTTTACTGCATGCTCCTTTTGCATCTAATCTTATTCAATATTCCACCAAGCTAAGCACCTGTTGACTTTTGAGAACGAAATTTCCAAAGACCATTGATTAGTGGAAATGATACATGTTAAATCTATCCAGGTCCGAAGTCTTTCTGTTAGAGTGGGGTGGATGTGGAAAATGTGGTGTCAGCTCATAATTATGACGCCTATTTGAATGTGGCTGAAGGATCTTCACGTGTCAATCAGATTTTAATTCATTTTAAATTACGTAACACCAGGGCTATTGGTGATGAACATCTGAATTTTGAAACTCGATCAAATTGAGAGGATAACACAACTCTCTAAATTTCTTACTAAGGCAATGTAAGGATTTTGAACTTAGATTTAACATGGATGAACCTATTTACATAGCGAATCTTTATTAATACCTAGATACAAACCCTCGATTTGACAGACACACTATATTTGTTTTCAATCATGACCATTCAGGTACCACGGCCATGACTATTAGTAATAGATCACACAATTGTGAACGTACAATTTAGAAACATTCCCAAGTGACGAGATTGGTATAAGAGCTGGTATGTTACTCATTTGTAAAACTACTATAAGGAGTACAAAACAAGATCAAAGACCATGTGTGTGAAATAATGCTGGTCACGGTAGCGGAGGTAACATGATCATGAGATAATGACCGGCGGCTTTGAAACCGAATCGTGAATTTCAGTCCTGATGTTATTAATCTGTGATTTAGCGGAGCTGATACAAGTTAAATTTATGGAAACAAACTCCTCACGTTGGCATTAAGTGAAAGTTTTGAGATGGGAGTAATATCATACAGGTTTCATCCTCGTCACTTAACTACAATTCAGAATTGCAAGATCCATCACTTTTAGTCATCGTGTTGCTTCTCTCACACACAGTTCTACTTTAATAATAATTATAATGATAATAAAATAAACGTAACTTTTAACGAAAACTTGAAAATGAATTTTACCAAGCATAACGAACACCCAGAACTGCAGCGCCAACTTGCCCTTGAGGTCATAGATAATATTCTCACCCAGGCCTTGGTCCTCTACACAGATGGAAGCAGATCTGACTCAGGCAGAACAGGCAGTGGCGTTTTTATGAAAACAAATACTGAGGAATTTCGATATCGTTTTAGAAACCCTGACAACAGCTCAGTTTTCCGCTCTGAGCTTGTTGCTATTAGAGAAGCCTTAAACCTTGCTTTGGACAATCGTGCATCTGATACTTGGATTTTGACTGACAGCAAAAGCTCTATCCAATTCTTAAAGGATTGGTCCAATGTCCTAGATATGTTGGGGCAGGATATACTTTTGAAATTAGCTGCATTGACCCAGGTCAGTTCGGTATGCTTTCAGTGGATACCTTCGCATGTTAGGAATTATGGAAATGAAATTGCGGATCTGCTTGCTCGGGAGGGGAGCGAACTTTCCACTGCCTCTTCCTCTGAACTACAAGCTTCCGAGGTCCACTCCCTGTTTACGGGCAAGATCAAAACTATTTGGAATCTCCGCCTACACATGCCTGGTATGCCACTAAGTGTCCGGGATTGTCCCTGCAATGCACCTGTCCTAGACTTTCTCAGACCACTCTATCTAGACTTAGGACTGCTCCCATCAAGAGCTTAATATTTAATGGATCTGAGAATACTTATGGTTCTTGCCACTGTTTGGCAATGGCTTCTCCCTCCCATATCATTGCATGTATTGGTGCCTCTGTGGGGCAATTATTGAATGAGGAGGATGTTGTTTTTAATTTAATTAAGCGACGCGGTCTCTTGGACTTGGTCTAGTTTGTGGTCTAGGCCAAGTGGATAAGCAACAACACAACATAGTAAAATAAATTTAGGTTGAATGATGTGGGTTGCTGTGTGTTATACTCAAGTGAATTTCAAAGTCTTCATGGAAGTCTAAGAATATAAGCTGAAGGGTCATGAGTAAGAGTCATATTAACATCACACTATTAAGAATTATGAGGGCTATTAGCAATGAATCTCGTAGTTTTGAACCTCGGTCAAGTGACGAGGAAAACACCTGAACTGGCACCCCTCTCTATGAGCTTTTATCTTACGCCAATGGGTGAATATTAATGTCACACTGTTCCACTACTCGAGGGCTTTTGGCGACGGACCTCTTAATTTTGAACCATGGGCAAGTGACGCGGACGACACCTGAGATGGCATCCCCTCTCCTAACTACAACACCATACCAAAGAGGTGGACGTTTGAACTCTCCACTGATTTAACGTACATCGCTCCCCTACACGGTGGGTATTCCAATGGGAAGACTGAGCCTACACAGATTTAACATGTATCTGCCCTCTCTACACGGTAGTTTTTCAGGGCCACCAAGACTCAAACTCATGATACTCCGATCACGAGTTCATAACCATAACTATTAGGCTACCGTTGCCACTGAAAGGTCATGAGAGCCTAATTTAGAGGCTGATATAGCCAAGTGGTACAGGTATCGGATCATGGCTAGCGTGTCATTAGTTTGAGCCCAATACCACTGAAGACCCGCCGTGTAGGGGAGCGATGCACGTTAAATCTGTCGAGAGCTCAAACGTCCTCCCGTTGGTGTGGTGTGGTAGTTAGGAGAGGGGGTACCAGCTCAGGTGTCGTCCGCGTCACTTGACAATGACTCAAAATTACGTGGTCTGTCGCCAAAAGCCCTCGGGTAGCTGAACAGTGCGACATCAATATTCACTCACTCACGAGAGCCTAATTTATGCAAATACTTCTAAATGGAAACTCGCAATAAATTCAATTGTCTTTCTATCTAGAAAAAAATATTATATGATACACAGGAAATAATGAAATACTATCTCAAATGCGTTATTTATCATGTGATGAACAACAGAAAGTAAAAGCTCTAGCATCTGCAAAAGAAAACAGTTTTGGTGAAATATTATTTCAACTAGAATGCGAAAAGAACGTCATGAACATTTGTCAGCTCTTCTGTTTACTTCCTTTTACCATAATTATGTTAAGTAAATAGTAAATATTTCCTGGAAGTCAGGCATTAGTTATTTTGCACAAAAGAAGCCAAATGGGAATTGTATAACTATGAGGAAATGCCCTGCAACTCTTTCTTTGTGTGAGACTTTACTAAGAAAATGTATTATACACCTGTGGTACTAAAAAACTGAATAAATATTTTCGCTGAGAAAAAGTACGCATCTTGAGAATATAATGAAACGTGTAACGAAATTTTGCAACAGAAATTAACATTTCACAATAATGAAACATAGGTGTACTTGAAAGTTAGGAAATTAAGGATTAAGTTATTATAAGAATATATGAAATATGCACATTAAGTATGATTACAGACATATACAATGTAAATTTTCAACAAAAAAAAATTATGGTACAGAATAAGATTTTAAATATATGAAGAAACAAGTAATATAAAAAAAAATTAAGTCAATTCCTATCTAGGTCAACAAGGGTAACAGCTTTACTTTAGATACTTTTTATTAAATAGTTACCGTTAATATAAATATGTATATATATATGACAGAATCACAATAGTAAGTAAGAAAACATAAAGTGATTTTCCTTGCAATTTTCCATTTTCTTTTCTATTTATGGTGTGGGACTATTTTCTTTTCTTTATTAATATTTATTCATTCATTTAATTTCATTATTCTTATGAAATAGTATAGTAAAAAAACATTCTCAGATATTAGGCCATCCCAGGTGGGATACGAACCCGCGACCTTTGGATTAGAAGTCCAACGTGTTATCCATTACGCTATAGGGACTCAACGAACGATTTTCCTTCCTATATATGCTGTTGAACTATTATTTTTGTGTGTGTTTGTTACTATTTATTCATTTTTTAATTTAATTAATGTTTAAAAAAAACTGTATTAACATCAAGTGTTATCCACTACAAGTTAAAAAATGTATTTGAACTTGAATGGATAAACAGAAGGTATTTTACTAACGATTGATAGTTTGAACAAGATATGCATATATATATATAGGGAGAGAGTGAACTAATATTAGGAATTGAAAGAAAAAGAACTAAATTAACAATTTATTGAGAACTTTTTAAATTTAAATGGTATAAATCAGATTTAAGTATAAACTCACCAAATCAAAACCTAATTATTCTCAAAACTGAGTGTAAGGACTTGAAAAGGGAGATCATGACAAAATATTAATACAAAGATAATAACAAAAAAGTTAGTTAAAAAAGAAAAGTAAAAACATATAAATACAGCGAAAATACATCTCATGGTTTCTTTTTTTTAAATTTGTAAGGCTCTGAAGTGACATGTCACTGTTATTATCTGTAAAGTGTGTGTGTGTTTCTAATGATCTATGTTTGATCTATTTTTTGTTTAATCATGTTTTATAGAGTTGCATGGAATTATAATAGCATTTGAGATTTGCTGATTCTTAACAAGTAAAAAATAAAACTAAACAAAAAAGTATTCATTGAAAACTATATTTACATTTTAGTTTGTACTATAATCTATTTTAAATTTATTTATTGAGTATTGAAACTATCAACATATGACGAAGAATGCTAACTCACATAAGATAATTTTAGGAGGTCTGAAGCAAATATGCATATTTATTTGAAGCTTGTCTTGATATCTTTATCTATTTAATATCTCTAATATTTGCAGTTTTCACTGAATTGCACAGATTTTCACTCACTGCATATATGAATATCAATGGATTTTATATATTATATATATATATATATATAATAAATTTCTTTTTTATTAAATTCACATTTCGCATTATTGGCTTATAACAGAAGTATAAAAAAACATCGTAAATAACATAAATTCTAGAAACAATATCAGAAAGACTAATTTTTTTTGTAAAAAAAGTTAAATATTGTATGATTGTTGAGAATAAAAATTATTGCATTAACTCACTTTGTACTACTGTAAAAAAGCCTTTATACGTTTTAGTTAGGTAAAAAAAGCGTTTTCTATAGGCCTTTTTTTAAATAATATCTACAAAATAATAAGGAAATATCGATAACACTAGGCAAAATTGTTTCGGGCTCAAAAATAGTTTAATATGAAGTATTTTGATCTGCTAAACATGGAAATCTTCATGAAAACTTCAGATAAGCTCTTGTTTTCAAGAATCAGAACTCGCTACTCATAAATAGCTGTATTTTTACTCTTCTTTACTTTCTGTGTATAATCTTTTTGATGTTCATTTGAGCGGGTAGATGGAAGCTCTGCCTCAGGAAAATTTTTTATTTCAACGAAAGGCGTGTAACCGCTCCACCTTTCTTCATGTGTGTTTTGAGTCTAACCTAGAGCATCAGTAGAACAAAGAACAGGCAATATTGCACAATTCAAGTGATATTTGCTGTTTTTCGTCTTAAAACTCGAGGTAAATCAATTTAACTATATTTAGGTCTCAAAGATAAGTGTGGTATAAGGATTTTTAGACAGCAAAAAAGATGAGAACTATCAACAGTTGGTGTAAGAACTCCTACAAAATTTTCCGGAATGCAATGTCTCTAAAGATTCATTTTTTACATTCCCATCTTGATTTTTTCCTAAAAACTGTGGAACTGTAAGCAATATGAGCACGGTGAAACGTTTCATCAAGATATCACAGTAATGGAACGTATATATCAGGGTCGTCGGGATGAATCAATGCTCGCAAACTACTACTGAACAATGATAAGGGATACTCGGGCTTCGATATACAAGCGGCAATTCAAAAGGAAATGTTCACAGGAAATAAACTAAAAAATACTACTGATTTCTGATATGAACACGGTTTCTTGAAACATGACATTGTATTGTATGTATTAGTTAGTAATGTTTTATTCTTCAAATTTACCAATAAATTGATGGATGGGCTGTGGTATATCTAAAAACAAGAGCTAATAAATAGATTTAATTTACATATTTCTTTTTTTCTACCCAAAATTAGTAAGAATAGGCTATTTAAAACTAGGAAACAGATAAAAAGTTGTTTTTTGTTGCCTAGTGTTATCAATATATGGATTCTATATTATATATATATAATCAATTTCTTTTTTATTAAATTCACATTTCGCATGATTGGCTTATAATAGAAGTATAAGAAACATCATAAATAATATAAATTTTAAAAATAATATCAGATAGACTATTTTTTTTAATAAAAAAATTAAATGCTGTAGGATTGTTGAGAATGAAAATTATTGCATTAACTCACTTTGTACTACTGTAAAAAAAACCTTTATACGTTTTAGTTAGGTAAAAAAGAGTTTTCTATAAGCCTTTTTTTAAATAATATCTACAAAATAATAAGGAACTATCGATAATCAATGGTTTGTTCAAATGGAGCAGAAATATCTGTAACTAAAATTGCGTGCATCAAAATAAGAGTCATGTTTCAGATGTCTTTTACTTTTTATTGTTAGAACGGTGTATTTGAAGTAAAAGGAAGAATTATTTTTTATAACTATCCTTTGTGCTCCTCAAAAGTAATACATATAGTTTCTTAAGCGCATTTACGATATATATTTTGAAAAGTCAATATGTCTGGATCTCTCTAAAGATTTCCAATACTCTTTTCTTCATGTGATTACTTATTAATTCACATGTAATTGAGACTTCCATGGCAAAAAAGAGCAAAACAGTATCATTTAGTTAATCTATATATCGTTTTTACTGTTTAACAAGAAATAAACAAAAAATCAATTTAATTATAAATGGTAATTCTAATTATGATTATAGTTTAATAATAATAATCGTTAAATAATAGAAATTATTTCTTTTATATACTTATTACTAAGTTAAATTGTTGATGCAAAGTAAATTTTCTTCTTTTCTATCTCTCAGATTAAATACCACTCTTAAGCTTCTAATATTCTATGATATAATCTTTGTTAAGGCGCTCTAATCAGAATTTCAATGCTTATCAAATATTATATAAATTTGAACTTATACATACTGGTTCTAATATCGGATGAACTATCAGTAAAAAACATCTAACATTTTATGATATAATCTGTTGTTTTCTTTCTAAGTATTATGTTAAGAATATCATGTTTTAACACATTATTAAATTTAAATTTATTTTTTACCTAAATTGATCATTAGAGAGACCATGTATATTATAGTTTAATTTATGAGTTATTTCAATCGAAATAACTCATAAATGAAACATTTGTGAATAACTTTTCCAAATAATTAATTTCCAACCAAAAGAGTTATGGATCATATCATTTCTACTATCGTAAAATCTTGATTTATGTCAATATTTGGGCACCTAAATTAAAATAATGCTTTTTCTTTGAATTGGAAATTAAAAAGCCGCTGTAATAATCGCTTATGCTTATGTAGTTGCCATTTATGAGAACTGAAATGAAAACATTTATGCTGAGTTATCGATTTAAGAGTGTCACGATACCTATATAAGGCAATGAATGGTGCTTTGCCTTCTCGCATGATATTGTGTTTAGTATTAAATTTTGCATTTAAAAAGAATACTTTCATTTTTAAAAAATGAAAATGTTTAAATAATATTTTTCTGCCAGAAAATGGTATGCAGATTATCACGACAGCCTACACATCCATTTACGCAAAAGACTTATATCCGGGAAACCATTAAAGTCTATTCACACCGATTTAGCGTAACCCAAAATACAGAATTTGAAGAATACAAAAAAAAAAGTTTGTATACGTATTTGATCTCATGCAAAATTCTACTACCAGCAACCCTTTTGCGAAAATAAATTGAGACAGATCTTTTCGAAACAGTTATATTAATTGTTTACATGGGAATGCAGTCGCTTATAGAAATCGATAAAAGTCGAAACATTTCACAGATTTTTAAATAAAATGGTCATTGAGGATGTTACATCGAGCCTATAGCCTCTAACCTCTTATAGGGAATTGTGAATGACATTACGAGATTTCCTACTGCCTAGTTAAGGGGAGTTGGAAAGGTTAAAATTTTTAGAAATGACAATTTGAGATTTTTTATTTTCAAATTATACAGACAATTACCTTTCTAAAGATACTACATTTTAACCTCTACGATAATTAGAAGTTTCAAAAAATCTAATTTTAAATTATCACGGAAGCTTGGCCACGCCGACTTAAATGGCAAAAATTGTTAACAATGCGTTTCGTTTTCGTTTGATAGTTGAATATGAGACGCAAATTGATATATTTAACTTATACTGAAAGCCGAGCCTTACAGTTCTTAAATTTCTTAGCTGATTAGAAGTCTTACTGCATCTGTAATGGATAAATCTGTTGATTTGTTTTCATTTTCAAAAGTTCGTTGTTGTTTTTGATATCTCAGGATTTGGTTCTTTTTAGCTAGTGTTTACGTATAGCTACATTCAGATATTTTTTCAAACTGTTTGCTATTTTCAAGAAATTTTCTCATGCCTAAATCAACTACAATATTATTTTAAAAGTTTGAAGGACAATTTGATAAATGCAGATGTAAAAAAGCCAATGTGAATACCATGTATTAGGAGGAAATTTTGCTGATGATGTAAACAGCATTACCGACGGATTTAATTTATTTGACTGTGAAAAAAGTGTTAAAAATATAGATATTTTATATTCAGATTATTCTAATTGTTTTTTAAATAGTTTTATATTGTAAATAGTAATATTTTAGCCTATTTTTTAGAAGCTGTAAAATATTTGAATTAGCAGCAGTTATTTGAAAAACAGCATTTTGTGTGTTAATTCAATGAGAATAACATTGGTGAAACTGTTAATTCTCATTCAGAATGTCCATCTTGTGAATATAATACATTTTTTAATTCACAAACTAGAGTGACAATTAAAAAAATTACGAAACTATTGCTAGAGATCAGAGTATGCTGTTTGCGATGCAATGCAGATATACCATTAGATGTAGATATAAACAGTAAATATAAACAGCAAAACAAAATGTGATTTTCTTAAAATAGGAATTTTTCATTTTCAATGTACCTTTTCTAAGAAACTACTGTTCATAAACATGTAATTTTTGTATGACATATTCATAACATATGCTAATATATACTAAAATGAGCTTTTTGTAAAAAACTCAAAAATTTATTTTTTACAAATTTTTTTTGCGTGAAAAAAGTGACAAAGGTCACTATGTCGAATACAATACTTTATAAATTAATAAAAAATTTGAAATGAGCTAAAAGCTCATTTCAGTATAATAAGAAAGATGCATTTTACTTGTATATAAAATTTTAAATATATATCTAGATTTTGAGAAAAGGTACATCAAAAATGGCCATTTTAACATTGTCAGGATAGGGGGTTCCGTTACCCCTTAAATAAAATGTGGAAATAATTACTTTGAGGAGATTAGCACTCAGCGATCGGAATATTAAATAGCGGTTTATCGGTGTGTTAGCCAGTTATACACTTCCTCAACAAAATAAACATTATTATTTTTTATATTCAGATTCTGCTCATTGTGAGGGTCAGCATTGACAGGATATGTATTTTGTCGATAATGGACACAGTACTTTTTCATTCCTTACGGAAACCACCTAAGCATGATATTCAAATATTTATAAATGAAATCTCGATGCATTTCGAATGGAATGTGTTCACACTACAAAGTGCGACCTATTATGTCTTTATTTTCGGTGGAATAATTAATGAGGAATATGCATTGACCAATTACGATCAACAAATAGTTACGAAAATGAAAAAAAATCATTTAACGTTGTATTCAAAGATATTTCAAATTCGGCAGCGTAACCCATTCTCTGTATTTACAATAGTGCCAATCTCTGAATTCAAATAAATAAACACAGCAATATCAGTATTTTCGTTTATCGCACCATTCACAAGCTCCGAATACAGCTGCGATATGATTAAATACATCAATATATACAGTCGTAGAGACTTCTCGAGTTTTCAAATGAACTATAGCTGTGGAAAAATTGGGTTATTTTTATTTGTGATGTCTATTTCGTGCAGGAATATTCGTATATTCAGACAGCCTTATTTTCTAATATATTGCACTGCATTGAAGATGATTTATTATGTCACGATCTCTCTCTTAACAGCTCGAAAAAAGTGGTAAACTTTAAAATGTTAAATAACAGAAAGATTGTTGTTTATATACATGAAAGTGTTGAGACAGATATTATTCA